>CM028752.1:36333665-36633665 GCA_016801395.1 Leptodermis oblonga
ATGGTGAAAAGTCACGTGAACTAAACTAACTGACCAACGAAAAAATAATAATAATATACACAAATCACTTGTTCGTTTAGTGGTTTGTGGAAGTGACTTGTGGGCATGTTGTTTGTCCACCAAGGTTGAATTCCTAGCAATGCCAACATTACTTTGCTACGGGAGTTATGGTGTCTATAATAATATTCAATAACAAATCCAGAATATATTGCCCATCATGCTTGAAAAAGTTATGAGACTTGGTTGCAAAACCAACTCACCAAGAAAAAATTCTCTTCACAAATCACCACACTATCTAAAACTACAATTTACAAGCCAATTTTAAGAGTAATAATAATAAAAATAAAACCAAGTGAATGAGTACCACAATTCAGCAGAAATCCAATTTTCAACCTTTCTAACCCCCACCCCCACCCCCACCCCAGAGTGCGGAAAAACAAGAGCGAAATTGGGCCAAGCAGCAACAAAACATTTCAGAAATAGTTCATATTTGCCAAAAGAGGAAATAAGACGAGATATTTAATATTTACCACTAAACAATTAATCAATTATGTATCTGATCATCTACCATTGGATGACCTAGATGTTGTTTGGACTATACAAAACAAGTATACAACAACAACAAGAAGTAAGCCTTTGTCCCAATACATGGAGTCGGCTAATACAAAATAAGTAGATAAATTATAAAATTTACCCCAAAGATGCAGCAAGCTCCTCACATGGAATAGAATGTGGGTCAAGCCCTCTAGGTAAACGAGAATTACATATGGTATCATATTGACCCGAAAAACCATCTTTACGTTCACCATCAACAACCACCTGCAACAATAAGGTATGCTTTGTAAGGTTTCACCGGAAGAATAATTGCCTAAAACGGCTACTCGTGAACAACTTTTGGAAGCTTTGGAAAAACAAGTTGAACCATACAGAAATTCCAACAGAACCTAAAGCAACCATCACCAACAACAATGTCCAGAGGGTATAAACATCTAATAGATATTATTTCTATACAACCACCAGCAGAAGCTATCAGGGTAAGAACACAATAGAGACAATACAACAACTCAGCATAGAGACCTATGTCCAAGGATATTATATAAGACTTTTCAATAAATCTATTCCAATGCCCAGGCCATTTTTTACAACCTTTTAGCTTGGCTTGCACAAGGAAAAGGATATAAGCTGATTAATTATAACATTGCAGCAGCAAAATGTTGAAAACTTTGAAAAAAGAACAACTTGAAGTCATATTGAACATATCAAAAAATCCACTGATACAGATCCCAGATCAGGGAACACAAGAAAAATTCAACAATAAATCTAAGACAACCACTGGCATCTTACCCGACGCAGAGGGAATAACTTGCATATTTGTTTCACAATAACTGATTGTTTATGCAAACGTTCAGAAGTGATCGCCATCTGCCAATATGACATCTCTAACATTAAATACAGTAATATGCACAATGGCACTTCAAAGGTTGATAATTAATGTGAACTTATCACGCTAGAAGTTTGAAGAAAGACAAAAGCAAGAATCATGAATAGCAAGAGATTAGAGTAGCACGTCTTACATGTCCAAGACTCTGTGTGCATATAAGATTAGGATACAATTTCTCAAGCTGTTCCACTCGTTTCTTTTGCAACTGCAATGAGATTTTCACCAAAAGAATCCAGATTATGAAAACACCAAACAAGTAATCATAACTTACAAATTGATATTAAACATTTGTTTTGATAGCTCAAGTTATAGAAACAAAAGATGATACCACAGCCATGGTTGAATCAAGTAACTCAAACTTGACTTTGATATCACGAGACATCTTCTCAATCTTAGCATTCCCTGTCAAAGCATTGATCAGCTAGCAGGTAATAACATAACATACATACAGTAATTAGCCTAAATTGCATTGATAAGTAACTAATGACTGGTGAAACCTTGCAACACTTGGGCTTGACGAAGCTGGAGCTTCTCTCTCATTCTCGCAAGTTTCTCCTTACGAAGAAGCAACCAACTTTCCTGATCATCAGCTTTACCCTGTGAAGAACACCCGTAATAGTGATTATTATTCAGAAAAACAGAGCATATTTGATTTATATTGGTATCCTGGATGTCATGCATCAGAAAACAACAAAACATGAAATTCGCCAAAAATCCAACTAGTAAACCAGGAAAGAAAACTTTAGGTTAATCAAGAAAGACACTGTTTCGTCCCTTGATCAAATATGCCATTAGCTCTACATCAGCATATTATTTACTCACGGGATACTGAACCAATGAATTGAAATGACAGGCATTCGTCTGTCTATCTCTATCCCAAAATTTTATTTTTCGAAATCCTATTTCCTCCCCAGCTTAAAGTTCCCTCAGCTAGTCCCTCTTCAAATGACATTAAAATGAACAAATAAATTATCAATCCAGCTACATTATCAGCTCAAACTTCATCTTTTTTCCAAAAGAAAAAAAAAAAGCTTTATTACAAAACATTCAAGGCAAGCCACAAAGTAAAAGCAAAGCTATCAAAATCATACCTTTCTAACAAGGGCTTCACTTAATCTCGTATACAATGCATCTCTCTTACTCCTCCGAGACTTCAAATTAGTACCATAGTCATTCAATCTGTAAATAGACGTACAAACATCAAACATATATACATTAGATAACCCTAACTGAGAAAACAGCAAACACATTCAAAAGTTTTTAGCGGGAATACCTATAATTGACGCAAAGAGAGCAAATTGAGGCAAGATTGGAGCTTTCACATATAGCGCAGGAAGTATTGGCTTTTCTATTCACGGTATGGGAATTCATGAGTGCCGAAATGAAGCCCTAAAGCAACAAACGATGTCGTTTCCGAATTACCTAAGATGAAAGACAACCGAATTGCGGCAGGAGAAACACTATAAACTAATTCAAAAAGCCCTAAATGAGAATTTTCGTCCCACTGATTATCGGTAGGGCGGGTTCAGGTGAAAATCAGAGCTCAAATTACGATGGAACGCGCGAAGGGAGTTCCAGTACGGCTGAGGTGGTGGCGCACAACGGTGGCGCGTTTTGTTGGACGGAAGTTCCAGGGGTTATTAGTTACTTGGGAATTGGACTTCCAATTTTTTAATTAATCTTTTTAATAATAAGACAAAGGAGTAAATTATACAGAATTAACGCAAACGGGCCTAAATCATCAGGCCCAAAAAGAAACTAAAATACATTTAAGAAAGCCCAAAACAAAAGGCCCCTTCTAGAGCCCAAATAAATTATTTTGAATTAAAACTTCCATTTCATTTGGCTACTATGTAAATAATTGTTGGAACGTTAGACTTTTTTTTTTTTTTTTTTTTTTAAGTTACTGAATCATTCATTGATGTGAAATTAGTCTTACCTAAATTTTGATTGTTGATAACTGTGAGTAGAATTTATCGTGATCGAAAAGAAACAAAAGTACAGAAGATCAATAAAAATGTACTCTATGTATTTGTTGACATTAAATTTATAATGGCAAATTTAGAATTTTTCAGTAACGTCAGTATGGATTGCGTGCGAAAATAAAAATCGAGGAAATGAAACAACATTTCAACCAGAAGAAAGAGTTGGGTGATAGTAATGAAAAATTCTTAGAAATTTCTGACCATGAATTTAAACATCAAAGTTTGCATTGGTTCAACAAAAAGATATATAAATAAATAAATAAAATAATTCAATCAAAGTGTGTAATTATAAGGAAAAAGAAGAAAAGAAATGTAGAGAGAAATTGATGAGTATTTGGACCAATTAGGGTTTGTCTTTTCTATTATAAATATGTGAGGTTTGTAATAGATTATGGCATGCTAAACAGAAAGCATCCATCCAGATGGGGTGCAGGTAGAGAGAAGGCCTTCGGACAAGTGAGAGATGGGGTGTCATCGTGCGTTCATAAGAGATGATGAAGATTCCTGCTTACGTCTCCGACGTTGACGTTGGTAAGTCGTTGCGAAATCATAGGAGAAGATTGATGTTACTGCCTATGCTTCCGATGAAGATGAAGACATTGTTGTTGGTAGTTGTTCTGAGGCCATAAGAGATGTGTGTTCCTGCTTATGCCTTCGACGACGAGAACGAAAGGGGACGAGATCGAAAGGGGGAGTGATAATAGAATAGAGGGCGAGAGACTTTGTATGTTGAGGGTGTACATTGTAAACTCTTCTATTGTTTGATTTCCATATATGAAGAAGTAGTCAGTAGTTCAATGGAGTAAATCTGTTGAGATCGAACCACATTAAATTGTTGTGTTCTTTTCTTTTCTGTTTCAATTCCGCTGCAGTGTTCTTGTTAGGATATTTCTTCCAACAAGTAGTTCAAGATCCTGAGGTAGTATTTTTCATAACAGAATTGGTTTATAGAAGTCACTCAAGATTCTAGAAGAAATAATATTATTATTCTGGCAGTTGGGACGAGGCCGGCCATCTCACAATATATTTTATATTTTCAAAATTAATTTCAATTTTAATATATATATTTACTATTTAATTATACTTTTTATATTTTTAATATAACATTCACATTTTTTTTTATTTTAAAATGAATTAAAGTGTTAGCCTCTTAGGCTGCCAACATTTTTTTTCTTTTTCTTTTTTGAGTGAACGACCTTTAATATATATTTACTTTTCGATTGTGTCCACTTTGGTACCTATACTTTTTTTGTAGCCACGAATGTACCTATACTAATTTAAAGGGGCCAAAAATGTACTTTACCGTTAACTCTTCGTTAAACTTAACGGAATTAATGTCATGTGCGTCTCACATGCTTTTTAAGGGGTATTTTTGTCATTTCATTAAAAAATCAATAAAGCAAAGCTAATTAATGAAAAAACTAATAAAAAACATAAAATAAAAATCTACATCTTCCTCCCTCCCTCCCCCACCCACCACCCACCACTGCCGTTGTCCCTCCTCACTCACCGACCACCGCAGCTACCCACTCCCTCCTCTGCATCCCTTCCTTCCCCCAAAAAACAACTATGATTGACTTATGAATCTAATACGTCAACAACATATATATGTATATATTAATGTACGCACACAGGAAATTAATTAATCTTAGTAATTAATTAGGGGAAATTGATGTTCATCATCATCGGATAATCGATGTTCATATAGATGTCGAGAAGGATCGAAACTTCCGATTCGTTTGTGGGCAAGCTTATTCGTCCTCAATCGTCATGTTTTCCATGGCGGAAAAGATATTTCGTGATCAGCCACGGCGGTTCCCACGCTTTCTTATAATTCTTTGACCTAATCAAACTCGAAATTGCCTTCATTGCGGCTGACGACATCTAATTTATCGTTGACAACATCGACATTGTAGTAGTTATCGGCGAGGGAGGATGAATCGTCGCTAAGCTGAATTAACTACAAAGTGGCGTCCGCTTCGGGTTCAGAAAGCTTGGAACCCATCTGGGTTATTGTAATATTCCTAAGGGATGTGAATTTCCTCATTGAATTCGAACAAAAATTTAATCAAAGAAAAAAGAAAAAAGGAGAAGGAGGAAAAAGGGGATGATGCTTAAATGGGATTGTAATTGAGACTGAGGGGGGCACGAAAGGGAGGAGGTGGGGCTGACGGCGTAAGAGAAGGTGGAGGAATTTAGAGGAGACGATGAACAGTAAAGGTAGGGAAGAAAAGGGAGAAGATGAATAGTGGACAAAAATACCCCTTCAATTGGGCATGTGAGATGCACGAGAATATGGTTCCGTTAGTGGTGTTAGCTTTTAACGGGAAAAGTACATTTTTGGAGCCTTAAAATTAGTTTAAGTACATTCGTGACTAAAAAAAATGTTTAGATACAAAACTAGACATATTTGAAAAGTAAATGTATATTAAAGGTCGTTCACTCGTCTTTTTTTAATGGGACATACTATTTGCAGGAACAAATTCACTATTCACAAGAATATTTTCCTGTGAAAAGTTTAATTTACCCTTTAGGTAAAAAAAAAACCCCTTCATTTTCACTATAAAGGTTGCAGGAGAGTTTCTTTTCAACTTCTCAGCATTCCTGCTTCTTCTTTTCCATTTACACTCTTTCTATTTACAGCCATTTATTTTTTACTCACACGTGTATTAAAAAATGGCCGATAGACAAAAGGACGATCCATATTACATGATAAGTAAACACTCAATACTTTTTTTAACGTGTAATGTGTTTGTTTTAAAAAAGAAATTCCATGTCTGCCCCCTGTGGGAGGGATTTTTGACCCAGATCTGCGGTTATCCGGCAGATTTTGGCCAGGTCTGTAAAATTTCGGTCTCCTAGGCCGGAATTTGAATGAAATTCCGCTGGTCACCGGTGGTATTTAACCAAAAAAATACCTCCCATGCGGTATTTTGTCCCGCAAATACCACCGAAAACAGGTGGTATTTGCCGCCGGCGGTATTTCTACCGAAAAAAACCGCCTGCCGCTGACTTTTTCCGACGGAAGGCGGTTTGTTTTCCTATATCCCGCCCAAAATGGGCAAGATTTTTGAAATCTACCTCCCCCCTATGCATAGCGAAAATTTGTCACAATCTCACCTCTCGGAGACGAGCTTATTCCAAAATTTAATGATTCCAGCTAAATTTTAGGGTTTAATTATGCTTGCCCATCTTTTTGTATTAATAGGGTATCCGGATTGAGAGGGATGACATATTTGCTGATCAAAAGGATATATTTCAGACGGACGAAGAGTTCAAAAGTAGGGAAGATTTGCTTGTATGGGTTAAAACTATAGCAGTTGAAAACAATATGACTACAAAAATTACTTTCTTTTCCAAAATATTGGGGTTTTTCCTCACAAGAGGGAGAAAATGGCAAGTTAAATAAGGGTGCGATAGATCAGGAAAAGTTAGAGACAAGCCACACCTACCTGAAGGGAAAAGCAAGCGGAACAATACAAGCAGCAAGTTGACAAAATGTCAATTTCACCTTGTAAGACGAGAAATTGCTGGGAAAAATTGAAATTTATAGGTCATAAACGTTAAGCACAATCATGAACTACAAGAAGTTCAAAATTGGCATTCAGTGTACTCATGATTAACAGAATCGGAGAAGAAGAAGATTGCAGAAATGTCAAGTGTTAACATCCGGCTGAAGCATATATTGGCCCAGTTGCGAGGGGATGATACGCAAAATGTCAGCCACATAAGACAGGTGTACAATGAATCAGCAAAAGGTAGAAGGGAGGCGAGGGGAAATTTGACTAATATGCAGTATTTCTTCAAACGTTTGCATGATCACGAATACTTATATGCGCACGGAGTTGAAGATGAGAGTAATGCAGTTGGGCACGTCTTCTTTGCACACAAGAAGGCGCCTTGTCTACTTGGTTTGTTTCCGTACATTTTGTTTATGGATACGACGTATAAAACAAACACGTATGACATGCCTCTATTCCAGATAGCGGCTCATGTACCCACATCTCAGTATATTCATATTGCTTTCGTTTTCATGATGGATGAGACTTTCTCAAGTTATTTCTGGGCCATGGCTTAATTGAGGAATTTATTTAATGGTAACAAATACCCACATGTTGTCATGACTGATCGAGAGACTGTTTTAATGAACGTTGTGCAAATAGTATTCCCACATGCTAGCCAACTACTGTATAGGAGACACATTGAAATGGGTGTAAAGAAACATATAGTAGAGGCTGGCAACAACAAAACTACAACAGATGTGTTTCTATATCGTTAGGGGCAAGTGGTGAAAGCCTTAACATATGAACAGTTCACGAAAGCTGTGGATTTTATTGACACTTGGTGTGCATAAAAATAGGCCTTCATTGGGCCAGGCCCAATGAATAAAAGAAAGGATAAACAGTTAAAAAGGTAAAGATATTGAAAGGTCTAAAACCAAGTTTAGGTCGGAAAGTTCCATAAAACCGAGACAAAGACATAAGCTTAGATCGGTTTAAACTTTAGGTCGGTCCCACTAAGTTTTCCTATATTCATCCCAACGGTCATCACTAACGAGCCATAGAGGTTAGGTCGGAACAAGTAAGGGCGCTGGCACAGTAGGTCGAAGTCATAATAGGATTAGACATATATTTTGAATGCATACAAAAATCACTCAGAACGATGGCGTGAAGGAAGCCATAAGTCAGATTATGATGACAGGAGCAGTTGGATATGCAGAGAGACGGAGCAGTTGGGAATGCTGATCATTACATTGCAACGGGCATAATCTGAGTCTTGATATAAATACTAAGTCTTCAGACTTAGAGAGGTACGCAATCTTTTACATTTGTGCTCTTAGTGTATACTGTTCATCTTCTTCAACCTTACTAACTTGACCGTCGGAGTTACACCGGGGGAAAAGCCCCGCATTTCTCCTGCGCGTTTACATTTGTCATCAGAATACTCCACAGTCTTCAGTTTCCCCTTCATCTGCATTAATCCGAGCCATCCAGCCCGATTTCCAGCATTACTTCCTTTCTCTTTGGTTAGCGGCTATAAGAGTGGACCTTGCCGTTCAAAAAACATCTATTGACAGACGATGTGCGTCACATCAACACTAAATATGGAAATAAATCTAAATTTAGAAATGTGATTCCATACTTAAAAAAACATGGTTGGATCTGCACTCGGACAAGTTTGTGTCGTGTTGGACGAAAAATATAAAGCTTTACGGAGGGCGCACAACGAACATGTAAGTTACTTATAGCTTTAATTTATAGTTTGTATACTGTATAATTACATGATACTTTATATAATATTTTCTGTGAAAGTTTAATTTTCAATGTTAATTGGCTTTCAGGGTTGAGAATGCACATGCACAGTTGAAGAAGGCAGTTGGGACGGATAGAAAAGCATTTTCAGGTAATTTTCAAGAAATTAATATTATGATAGAGAAGCACTTTCATAAAATTTGGACTGCAATAGAGTCTTCTTGGAGCAAAATATACCAGAAGAGTGACTACTTACTGTATAGTAAGTTAAACGGTATACTGTCTTTTGCTGGTATTACAATGATAGAAGAAGAATATACAAAAAGAATTGGCCTTATCGGGGAAGATAGTGCGCTGTGTGGTTGCGAACTCCTAACTAGTTGCAGGGTGCCTTGTGCATGTGAGATGCAACAGTTGGTGCGAACATACCGTCCAATTGATCCAGTTGATGTTGACGCATTCTGGAAGACGCTGTATTTGGGAGATAATGATATTCCGGAAACTAAGGAGGCGAGACAAAGCGCTGAAGAGTGACTACATGAAATGTTTGTTAATGTAATTACTCGTCCAAGCGCTGAAATATACGGGGTGATGGGTATCGTGCATGTGACGCTGTATCCGTAAACTGTTGATCTAGCTGAACTGGTAAGTAGGCCACACAGGGGATAGCCGAGACACAATCCAACCCAACGAGATCTATTAAAGTACGAGCATGCCGAAAGGAATGCAATACAACGACGTACAAATATTACTTTTCATGGACAGATCATTGTGGTTAATTACATATTGATATACTAAATTTAATATGTTTTACAATCGCAGGTCGGAGATCCACAGGCGGACAGAGGAGAAGAAGGGTTGTGAGGCCCCATGGTTCTGAATGCCCTTTCGACCTTCCCATATTTCTGAAGTAGTTCGTGTTCGACTACATTACTGACCACGTTAATGTAGTGGGCGATGGACATTGTGATTTTAGAGTAATTCCTATTTCGTTCACAATGTAGATAAGGAGTATTAGTCCCAAGTGCGCAGAGAACTGCACCAAGAACTACGCGATGAAGCTACTTTTTGGCGCAATGTTCTTGGGCCAGTCGATTACGATTTAGCATGCAGGGTGGTAGACTATTATGTAGTTCCGACATGGATAAATTTTGGTTTGATTCTCATCTTTTTGGATTACTTGTTGCCACGAAATACCAGAGAGTTGTTACATTATATGCACAACAGAGTAATACTTTCCTTCCGCTTCAGTGGCAGGGCGTCTCTAATGATCCGAGCAGTTTCATCAATATGGGGCTTGTAAGACAAAATTATTTCATTGTCTTGTTAACGACAGGGGAGGTCATGCTACCCCCAGTCTATCCGATGTGGAGACACATGGCCTCAGAACAAATGTAGAGTTGAAAATCTCATTTGCAACCCCGATTTGATACTTTTCGAAATAAATCTATTGTTGAGTGTTAGTATTAGATGTTTTTTTTATTCACTGATTTCATGTTGAATGCAATTTACTTTTGATTTTACGTTCCCAATATAAGTATCTTATTTTTATGTTTCATATGTAATTATTTTTAACATTACTGACGCACATACAATACATAAATAGCATCTCGATTGATATATTACTTTATAAACTGCATCAAAAAGCGAATATATTTTATCTCAATAATTTATAAATGGTCATTTAGTAATTTTTCATAATATTATTCAAAAAAAAAAGTCAATAATATAGCCTAGGTGACCTTGCCGCAAGTTATTCTAATGCCGGCATCAAATCCTCCAAATAGATAGCCACCTCATCTATGGCCCTCTCCCTCACGTCACTGGGGACGAAATGCCTTGTTCGGGGATGAACTAAATACATTTTACTTGCTATATATTACAAACGTGCATTTGGAAGAAAAATCAAAATATAATAAATAAACATTGACATAAAAAATATAACTAATGGACAGAAATAAGCATTAATCACATGTACTTATCGCAACCGTTGATAATTGTCTGGGGTCCGGTGTCTCTTCCACTTCCATGTCGTCGGTACTAACACGAACGTGCGATCGCGTCTGGAAGTATTCGAGGTACTCAGGGCACGACTGATCAGCCCACTGAGCCCTCTGCAGATCCTTTAACAACTTACTCTTGTACATTTGCCATGCCATATAATTCGGATCGTACACACACGAATACTTCAGAATTTCAGGGCCTATGTAACAGTCCTTTGGCTCTAAAACTCTATAAGCGATTGACTGCGCGTATCCAAATTGTCGCAATAAAACCCCTTGTACAATGTTATTGAGTGCACGCTTGCAGGATTTGGCCCAAAAGAAAGCCAATTTACCTAGTTCATTTGAAAGAAAGTCAGTGGTTAATCGATCAATTCGGATATTACACTAATAAACCTTAGGACATTTAAATGACATAGAAATATTACCTCATTAGATTTCAATCCATCTAGTGAGCGCGGTATGCCACTAAATCCTGTTTAGGCTCACGCTTCCTTCCGGTTCCTATGTGCCACTTCGTTGCAGCATGCGAGTTAACATTCCAGGATCTCATCTTTGGAGGACTTTCTCGTATATCCAGGTCTATTAAGTATAAGAAAAACAAATTTAGTGATTTTAATGAACCAGTATGAAATATTGAAATAATTTATAAATGATTCATACCTACCTGCAATAATGTCAGACACCTGCCTAACTAGGCACCGTCCGCCCGAGATGCCCTGCCAAGATTGCGATAAATGTTCGCCAAGCAACTTGCCCCCCAAGCAAGTTCGCTTACGCTATCTACATCGCGGAGGAAAGGAAAGGCAGGAAATGCCCAATAACGTGAGTTTTTTTCTTATCCACGAACAGGGTGTTTCCAACTAACCATAACAAATACCCAGCGGCAGAATTGACAGGTTCACCTGTCCACTGACACAATGGTCTTGAAGGAGGGGCATTTTCACACTTGCAAAATCTCGCCCCTCACACTGGTTTGGCTCTATCCCCAGCATTTCTAAAAGTAATTCCTTCATTTCTGCCGGCTTAATTTTTCAACCAATGGGATATCTGACAATCGAAATTCCCAATATGTACGCCACATCGTGGAGAGTGATACTCATCTCTCCCAAAGGCATGTGGAATGAATTAGTTTCCGGATGCCATCTCTCAACAAAGGCATTGAGGAGTGCAGAGTCTAACTCTGGATGCATGCACCATATCAAATGTGCCAACCTGGACTGTTCCACTATACTTTTTATTTTCTCCTCGGCTAAATCTCACATTTGCAGCCGCTCGTGGCCATTATGGCACCTCAATATATCACGTTCCTACGTAATTTAATAAATAAATTAACACATTTTAGACACCAAATTATTAAGCATAAATCTAAACAATAAATAAAAAGTATTTCACAATAAGTAATAAAGCATAATAAGATACCTGTCGATGCCATATGTAGTAGGCAACATGACCCTTAAAACTCCGTAACAACTCTGGATTTGAAGGTCCACCGTCAAACGGACCATCTAGAGGCCGGTATGCCTTCTCCCCGGCATCCCTCCAGGACCCGGACCCTGACACTGACCAACGTGAGGATACCATTAATCCTTTTCCACTCCTCCTTGGTTGGTTGGGTGCATTTGTCCATTCGTTTTCATCCTCCATCCGCCCCGAATTATATTCCATGTACCACTGCGACTGAGACATTTCCCTCTCAACTCGTTCAGCATTTTCCCTAGCTTCCTTCTCCTCTGCATCTCTAATGTATTGCGGTGCAAATTCAGGTTCACCGTAATCAAGCCGCCTCCGCATTTGAAAACCGAGAAGAACCTGGCGCTCGGATGCAGTGGGAGGTATTCGGCCAACTATTTTCTCAGAGGAGGAGTTTGTTGCCTCATTGTTTTCAACAATTTGCAAATTACCATCCTTTTTGGTTCTAGATAATTTTAATTTCAATTTTTTAAATATTTCTGTCATCTGAAATAATATAAAGACGCAATTATCAATACGAAAATAATTGATAATATATAAGGAACAAGAACACCATTAAAGCTTAAAAAATTTAAAATATTGTGCAAATCTCTGCCATTTCGGGCGGAATATCGGAAAAAATACCACCGTCCGCTGGAAAATAACCGCCGGCGGTAATTTTTCCCAAAAATACCGCCGGTAGCATTTCTAGACTTTTCATAAGAAAATATTCCTGTAAATAATAAAAATGTTACTGCAAATAACAATTCCTTTTTTAATATACTTTATAGTTTCTAGATCATCCCACATACCAGAAAAAGAAAAGGGACCCAATTTCAAATTTCAACATTAGAGTGTTGACGTACGTGGACTATTGTCAAGAAACTAATCACTCATCTTCAGATTCTTCACTATTCATGACCGACCGACCGCGACTTGCAATTTGGAAAGTCTCTAATTCTAGTCAATAGTCAACACTAATCAAAAAACAAATTTTCTCCATATGAGTTGACTCACAAATCCGTCGTCGTACTAAATGAGTTTTGTTTCTGATTTTTTTCATTCTCATATATATAATACTGTCGCTAATATGATTATGTGTAATTTATAATTAATTTATATTTAAAATGTAAAAAATTTTAAGTGCTAAGAATAATATCAAATTATTTTATATGTTTCATATAACTCAAAAAATTATTGTAACATTGAATTATTTTAATGGAAGAGAATGAATACTAATTTTAAATATTATACTTTACCACCTTTACATGATTGTACGTTTCAATAAGTATTTTCTAGTATTCTCCCTTAAAAATTAAAAATAAATTTTTATAAAAAAAGAAAAATAAATAAAAAATGGTGTCTTAACAGCCAATCTTTCTCTTTTTCAACAAAATTTTGATACATAGAACCAAGAAACTTTTAAATCTATTCCTTTTTATTTTATCTTTTCCACGTCTGATAGTATTAATTTCAAGTAAAAAAGCTTGTGTATATAATTAGGAGAAGTTACTCAATTTAGTCATTTCTTAAACTAAGGTACATTTCTCATTTGAAACAATTATTAAATAACATAAGAAGTATATTTAATGGACGAATGCTATTTAACACTTTTATTAATAAATCAGTAATATTATCATATTTAGTCATTATTTATTAGTCATGTGGAGTGCTTTTTCAAAAATAATAATAATAATAATGTGGAGTACCAATATTATATTTATTCGTGCTTCTCGTACGTAATAGTAATATTGTTGTATCTATACGTTGCCCTAGCCTCTATTTTTGTTTTTTTTCCTCCAAAAAATAGCAGTGAAACATAAAGGACGAGAGATTCTACACTTTGTGCATGTCTTTCTAATTTTATCGAATGTACTCTCATGAATGTTGTAATATGATAAATTGGTCGTGTCAGAAAGGCCTAGGGACCTTTCTCTTTCAATCCTCATTCTCTCTCCCTTCTCTCTGCTAAAAAAATCCACCTATCTGACTTTTCTCCCCCATCTTCCATGTTTGTAATGTTGTTTTATCCACCTTTTTTTTTTTTTTTTTTTTTCAACTTTAGATCTTTTGTGGGAAAAAAATGATGATGATGAAGATGAATGTGAAGAAAAAGCAAAAGTATAGTGGAAGGTAGACTAACATCAGTTAAAGGACGAATTTCCTAGCCGGCAAGAAATCCGAATTGAGTGTGAGGTGTGGTTCATACCCAGTGAACTTAAGGTTACTAAAATTTTGAAAAAAGAAAACAAAAAAAAGTAAGATAGATCTTTTTCTTTTTCTTTTTAGAAGTAAGAGTAAGATAGATCTAGCTAGTACACATAGTGTGACTTGCTATAAGAATTAAGTTTTTAAATACATTTTGTTCAATTTAACTTTTAAAGACATGTTAGTTGTAACAATTTTTTTGAGTATTAGTAATTTATATTTATGAGTTTGTAAAACTTTACTAGCAATATAAATGCTAGCTGTTATCGAGTTAAACGTGGATCTTATGTTTCCTGCAGCTTTTTAAGTTGAAGGAAATCGATCAATAAGTTATTTCGACTATTTTATAAAATTATTTGATCAATCAAATTTATTATCACTATAATCTGTTTATTTATATGAGTTCAAGTATTCAACTAACAATTGAAAGCTACATAGCGTATATTCATAGTACTTGTCACTTCCGTTATTGGTTGAAAGCGACAATTCAAATTCGACTAATAATTTATCAATGCTATATTCGCAGTACTTATCAGTGTCGTACTAAAAATTCAACAAAAGCATGTTTCTAAATTTATAGTACTTCCCCCGTTATATTATAAATTTTCATTTTAAAAAATATAAATTTGTTATGAATTTTAAGGTATAATATTTAAATGAACTAATTTATTAGTATTTATTTCACTAATGTTTGACTTTTTAAGTGTGAGTTAATTATGGATAACATATTATTATATTAATGAGGTAGAAAAATATTTTTTAAAAACTAAAATGACACTCTTCTATTAAAACAAAAATGAATTTCAAAAGTAGACTCTTCTAGTGTCATAAATGGAGAATAAAAGTAAGGGAATTGATTGCAAGATATTAAGTAAGAAACTAAATGGCTGGTATTATATAAAAGAAAAATACATTGGAGGGTGAAATTGTATAGTTAAAGAGCTACGGAAATGATGTGATATGGATTAAAAGATAAAATCATCTTCAATTGGTTATAATAATATCATGTAATTACGTGTATAAAAAATATATCATGTGAATTACAATTTCGTCCTTTAACCTATGTTACATAATTTATTTTACAATTTCACTCTCACTATCATCTGTTATATAAATACAGTTATTTGATAATTTAATTTTAAATAGTTAAATTTTACTTTTTTACCATTGAATACGAGTGATACGGTACAATGAGAATACACTATGGATTTTTATTATATGCAATACTAAACATATTTTTAAGGGTGAAATGCACCAAATACCACTTAACTATTGACTTTTGTGAAAAACACCACTTTCTTTTAAAAACTGCAATTACAAGCACTTTACTTTCAAAACGTGTGAAAAGTACCACTTTGTTAGTCAATTCCGTTAAGTGGCTAACAGTAAAAAAAAAAGAGGGGCAAAATTGTCATTTCACACGTTTCAGGCACTGTTCATTTTCTTCCCCAAGAAATTTTAAAAAATGGGCACTGTTCATCAACATTTTTGGCACTGTTCATCACCAATTTATTTATTTATTTATTTATTCCGGCGACCTCTTCTTCTTCTTATTCACCAGAATGTCTTTGCACTTGGCTAAAATTGCCACCACGGAAGCGCCATCTTCTGGGCTCATCCCGAAATCGAGATAATTCTCCAGCAATTCATGCTCGTTACGTGTTCGATGATTTGTCACTTCCAATTTGGTCAGATTCCTCTCGTTTTCCGCCATTTCTAGTTCGATGCTGGTGGACATGAAGTCTCCGAGCCCAATGGAAATGCCATCAGCGACGAGATTTGCGAATCCCAAAATAAGAACATCCACTGCGAGACAAAAACAGTGATTAATAAGTGGAAAAAAAAAATTAATCGATCAATTTTTCTTACATGAAGAGAGGTGGCCGCCAAAGATGGAAGAAAAAGGAAGTGATGATGGCGTCGAGGCCGGCGTAAACAATGCTCTTGGTGAACTCTCCTTTCCGGAGCTCTTTTGGGCAGTCATTTGTGGCGATGCCTTCCTCTGAAGCTATTGGTGGAAGTGGAAACCGAAGAAGAAGAAGAAGACCCGATTTTAATTGGGTCTTCATTTTGGCCCAATTTGGGTCTTCATCGGAAGAAGAAGAAGAAGAAGAAGAGGTCGCCGGAATTTTAAATTTAAAAAAAAATTGGTGATGAACAGTGCCCATTTTTTAAAAAATTTCTTGGGGAAGAAGATGAACAGTGCCTGAAATGTGTGAAATGACAATTTTGCCCCTCTCTTTTTTTGACTGTTGGCCACTTAACGGAATTGACTAACAGAGTGGTACTTTTCGCACGTTTTGAAAGTAAAGTGCTTGTAATTAAAGTTTTTAAAGGAAAGTGGTATTTTTTGCAAAAGCCAATAGTTAAGTGGTTTTGGGTGCATTTCACCCTATTTTTAATTTTGAAGATGGAGAGAATACGGAAACACTACATTAATTGTTTATTAGAAATAGCCTATTAAGTAAGTTGCTAGAGGCATCGGGACCCTTTATTAAAATTAAACCACCAACATATCAAATATTAAGGGGAACGTAATGAACCTTACCTTGAGTATCACAAAATTCAGCAATGCAGATACATGAAAATGAAAAGACAGGGTAGATTTGAGTTTAAAACTCCAAATTGCATAAGGCAAAAACTAGATTCTAATGTAAGGAACATGAGAGAGGTCTGAAATCAGAGCCTCGGAAAGGCTGGACAGAAATGCCCCATGTGCGAAAAATAAACCCTCCCGAGTAGATGAAGTCAAATGAGCAATGCAGTCCATATGAGAGTTTCCTTTGCAAAATTTATGATGAATATGATAGCCCCTAACATCTGTCATCGAATAATCCTGGTGATCAGATAGTTAAGATCTCATTGTACTTGTAAGTCCCCCTTTACAACCCCCACCAGATAGATTGAATCTGTCTCAAATACAACCTTACTGAAGCTAAGCTGCGCACAAGTTTGCAAACCTACAACCAATACCATGAATTTTGCATAAAAATTAGTTTTCACTCCAAAGAAGTGCCACGTTTCATAGAGAACCCGTCCCACATAGTCTTGAACAATTAACTCACACCCCACCGGACCTCGGTACCCTAAAGCTGAGCCATCCAAGTTTACTTTAGCCTCAGGGGGCAGGGCAAGTGCCATCTCACAAGAGTTGGAGGGCGCCTGATGCATGGCTACAGATGTCTAACCAGGCCAGAGGAAAAAAGAAGCTCACCTTCCTCTATTTTCTTTCGATAAGTGACCACTCAATTCAGGTCAGCAAAAGTTTTGCCCACTTCAAAAACAACTCCCTTTGCTACCGGGTGAATGTTGTCGAATAAGTGTATCTCACTTTCCATTCCATACTACATGTAGAATCAAAAAATGAAGTGTAAGGCCCTTCGATCCCTCAACATACTCCTTCTAAATGAAGTAGAGGAAGTTTGCAAAATGCAACTAGGTTGAGAAATGAACACGAACGGGTGTGAGAAATTCTAGCCATACTAGAGCCGGAATCGGGCAAGCGAAAAACCAATGCTCAACCGTATCTTCTGCCAAACAACCAGAGCATTTGGAAGGCAAATTAACGCCAAACTTGCGCAAAATTTCTAGGAAGGAAAGAGGCCAATAGATGCCACATGAGAAACGACATTTTAAGGAGAATTCGGAGCTGCCACACAGCTTTCCAAAGGCTTCGCTCTGTACAACAAGGTCTCAATAATTCATATTCTGAATTTAGTGAGAATTGGTCCGACGCCACAGGCTTCCAAAAGATAATATCAGGCTCATCGACAAAATTAATTTGCAATTCATCTATATGTGTCACTACCCAACGCGATAAGCTTTGAACAAACTCTAAAACCAAATTCCCTGCAAGATGATATAGCTCTACAATAGTGGTTGTCGGAATTGCAATATCTGAAGTTTCCAAATCAGAAAGGGATTCCAATATTGTTTAGTATTCGGACCAAAACTAGGCCTCCCGCTCAAGGTTGCTAAACTCGGAATTCGGGATAGAATCGTTTTATGTCCAGAATCGGAATCGTAGAATCGGATCCTGGAATGGGAAAATAGCAAATACACACTTATTTAATTATAATTATATCATAAACTTGGAATGTCTCATACAAACTCATAATTGTTCAATAAAAAGCACATTAAAAGTGTCAACTCAATAATCCTAAATAGTCTGGATCAAGTAGGACTTTGAACTGAACAAAAGGATCAACAATGCAACTCACTAGTGCAGTATATAGTGCCTTTCAGAAGGTCACAACCGAAGATGAGTGTTTAAAGAAGCGGCCTGTTTTCTGCACACGTAAAAAACAGGCCGAGGGCTGCCACCATCACAAAGATCTTCCATTAAGGTAAATGCTTGAATAGGAAGCATAGTTTTCAGAGAGTAAATAATGGTTTTCTACACAAAGCAAGATAAATTGACACCAGAAAGCAACTAAGAACACTTGTGTTTTTGAAGTTGAACAGTTTCCAGATCAGTACTACCAGTACCACTATTCAAGGCATATTAAAGATGCAAAATTAAAAACATATCGATTTTAGAATAGCTACATGCTCCTCCAAAGGAAAATATTACAAAGGACCAGTCAATATAGCTTCATTACAGAAAACGTCAACAACATATATGACAAAATTGATAACTTCGCGGACCATTTGGCTTCATCCCACCATTTTACCTATCAATTTACATCTTCCAATGTACAAAAGATAGGAGAATCACTTGCCATGAGCAGCCTCCAATCGAAGCTTCAAAGCGGTTCAGAAGGAGTTAGGGCAAAAAAGGGGAATAAAGAAATTGAATTCAAGGAGTCGCCCGTCGTGAATTCTGAGGACTGAGGAACTGAAGATTGAAGACTGAAGAGGGAAAATTACTGCTGGGCTAATCATGAAAATGGGCTGCCTAGACTGTTTTTGGTCTAATCACATATTTAATTTAAAATGGGCTAATCATGAAAATGGGCTAATCATGAAAATGGGCTAATCACATATTTAATTTAACTGTTTTTGGTCCAATTTCTCGAGCCCTTCTACATATTGTGGAATCGGTCTAGAATCGTAGAATCGGCCGATTCTAGACCGATTCTACGATTCTAGACCGATTCTACCGAGTCTACTGCTGCAACTCGGGTACATCCGATTCTATTCCGAGTTTGACTCGATTCCAGGGTCTAGACTCGTAGAATCGGCTGATTCTACGAGTCTAGACCCGATTCTAACAACCATGCTCCCGCTTACCCACTATCTACCGAACATGTTATTCAAGAAGTCTTTAACCTCGACCATCCATTTCCAATGACCCGAGTGTGCAGAAATTTGGCCCAAAGTCTATTTGAGGCTTTCCATAGAAGCTTACATCCAAGAGCTTCATTTACCACTCTAAGATTACGAAGGCCAAGTCCATTCTCCAGTGTCAGATATGCCAGACTCTCCTAGGCATGCCAAAATTTTCAATCTACCCCAATAAGTAGGGATTGTTCAAACTGGCCCGCGGTTCGCTCGGACCGACCCGGCCCTAAATTTCACTTAGGTTTGGGTCGGGACATGACGGAATTGGTCCTTAGAGGTTTTGGGACGGGACGGGGAGGGTCGGTTCGGGTCAAGGGTCTCCCGAACTTACCTTTTTCTATTTTTTCATTACTTGCAAAAACTTTTCTCTCTCTTTCTTCAACTTCCTCTCTCTTTTCTTCCTTCGTCCCTTCATACTCTCTCTCTGTCTCCCACTTCCCCTCTCTCTCTTTTTCCATCCGCCCCCTCCAAACTCCTCTTTCTCTTTCTCCATCTGTCCCCATCATAAACCCCCATAATCTGATGACAATAAAAAACTCAAAGTTGTTTGATTTTCTATTCAAAATCTGCAAAATTCCATATCAAGAAGGATTATTTCCTTTAGAGAAAGATGGCAAGAAAATGTTTGTTTTTTCCAATTTGAAAAGAGCCCAGTTGAGAAGAGTTCCAAAAATCAAATCTTTAATTAGAAAACTGAATATTTAGAACATTTTGAAACCAAAACCCAGAAGAAAGGACCTCTAGTGCAGCGACAGCGGAAGAGCAGACCAAGGTGGCTACGACTTCATGGCTTAGTTTATTTAAATCTGGCAAAAGAAAAAAAAGGAAGAGATCGGTCAAGATGAGCTCAACAGTGCTGCGGCGTGGCGGCGGCAGCTGCGATATATGAGCTAGGGTTTGGCAATGATACCATGTTAAAATCAAATTAATATTATTTTAAAGTATTAAATTAATTAAATGAAATTGTTGTTCATCATCTCTTAATCCCTCAACAGTGAAGGAAAAAACTCATAGAAACGAACTGGAACAAAAGGATGAAAAATATTTATGGGCAAAAAGAAAAAAAAGAAAAAGAAAAAGGGTCGATTAGGGTCACGGTCTGAACCAACCTATACTCAGCCCGTCCCTAACCTCATTTTTTGAAGCACGGCCCGAACTTGACCCGAACCGAATTCGGGGCTCATTTCTTGTTTTGAGCACCCCTACCAGTAAGAATCTCGAAAAAATCTTATGCGGCAAACTAATAACCCCTCATGGGACTCTGGAGGCGGCCAAAATGTGAATTGGTAAGATGTCGTGCACATGTTCAATAGGACTAATATGCCCTTAGCGGATAAGAATCGAGTCTTCCAGTTATCCAACCGACAATCGAATCTTAGCAATTAAAAATGCAAAATTACTCACTCATTTCTACTTCTACATTAATTTTAAGGAATGTCATGAATATTATAACTTTTATCTATGTCAAATGATTTATGTTGTTATAATTAATAGAAAAAACTTTTGGATAAAGACATACATAAAAGAAAATATCATGACATCCTACACACTTAGCTATGCAACCCTCCGCCTCTTGTCCCTCTCTCTCACTATATATATTGCAAATTATACATATGTCCTTGATATTTGGGTTAAATTATCAATTGGTTTTTGAAATTTCAGAAAACCTCAGTTCTTTTACGCATATCAGAATGTTACATTGATATAAAAATTAAAAACTAAAATGTTACTTTCTGTGCAAAGTTTGGAAATCAGAATGTAATTTGGAGATAACATTTGAGTCCCTATAACCATTAGAAAATGAGGATGTAATTTTATTAAAATTTTAGGAGCCAATGTGTACTTCTACAAAACTTTAGGGATCACAATGCAATTTTTCATAATATATAAAGGTCTCCACTCTTCCCTTTCTTGTGCAAATAAAAGACACTGGCCTGACTCTGACACTGACTCTGCTTCCGCAGAAGCAGAAAAAAAAACGCCATGGGAACTCTATCAAAATTCTTCTTTTCTCCAATTTACAACCTCATTTCACCATACTTTTCTGAGGTTTTTCCCCAAACCTTGAGGTTCATAGTATTGTCTGTCTGCATGCTCTACATTTCTTACAAACGTGAAAGCTCCAAGATCCAATACACCACCGTCATAAACAAGAGCAGCTTCAGATTTGTCTACAAAACGAAGTGCCGGACTCCGGCACTGCTGCCTACGGCGTTCGATTCACCGGACTGCTCAATCTGCCTAGTGGAGTACCAAGAAGGCGACATGGTGAGAAGGCTCCGATGCAACCATACTTTCCACTACAAATGCTTGGACAAATGGTTTCAAGGAAGCCTTCAGGCGACGTGCCCACTCTGTCGGAATCTATTGGTGCCGGAGGAAATCGTGTCGGAGCGCCAACGACTGGAGGACGAGCACCGATCGCTGAAGAGAGACGTGAAGGAAGAATTAGCTCTAATGCTGTTGCCCACCATCAATGTTTGGAGATGCAATTCGGGTTTCTTCAGAAAATTAATCAAACATGATTGATTGATTTGTTGATGATATAGAATCCAGCGAATTGATGAAGCCCTGTTACTTTCATTTGATTTCGGAGATGACAACGTTTGATTTGGGTTCAGTTAATTAGGAAGTAGATAGAACAGAGTAGTCGGCGTTTAACCAGAGATTTGTCGGCGTTTGCTCGCCACGGCGTCGGCGAGAGAAGGAACAAACAAGAGGGGTCCCACCCAATCAATGATGAATAATCATGCTGTTGGATTAGTTTATTTAGATAGCTATAACTTAGTTGTGTTTACTGTTATCAGCACAATTTAGCCATGTTTTTAATTTCAAGTGGTTTAATTTTCACCTATATTTACATTAATGTAGTTTTGCCTTAAAATGCATAAATCTTGAGAGTTATGCTACTCGAATATGTTATTTACCCTTTGTGCAGTCTATATGCATTTTATAATGTGTTTTTGCTACTAATTTATTGTGCTATAGTGTGAATTATGTACTTTGTAAGTTATTTATTGAATTTTACTACAATTTGTTTACCTACCTCTCGGGATACAAATCATTTAGAACGTCTAAATTAAAATAGCGTGGTATGTTGAACGTCGGATAAGCTCATATCTCTATAGTCTTTATAAATGCCATTTCGATTGATTAAGCCATGACATCCCCTAGATTTTCAGAAAACTGTCGCTTTGATTGATTTTACCACAACATTCTTAAGATTTTTGGATAAGGTTTAGCCGACATTGACGTCCGGTTTGAGTTTGGTCTATTTTATATGTATTTCAAAATAGTTAGTTTTGTGTAAAACTGGTATTATTCAAGTGACCAGTACATTATTTCAAATATCATTTTAAGAATGAAAATAACAAGCAAGAAAAAAAAATACAAATGAAAAAACAAAGAAACAAAAAAACAAAATTGGTGCTCAAGAAGAGTACAAGTGCTACTTTTTAAGAGTAGAACTTGTACTATTCAAAAGTAGCACTAAAAAAATTAATAGTTTCAAGAATAACATTGATACTCTTTAGGAGTAGCTCGGATAGTCTTCAAGAGTAGCACGAATAGTCTTCAGGAGCAGCACATATAGTGTTCAGAAATAGCACGAATAGTCTTCAAGAGCAGCACAGATAGTCTTCAGGAGTAGCACTAAAAAGAAATATGAAAAAATAATATATTGCACTGAACTAATCAAGTTATCAATACATCTCCTGATTTGATCATATTAGCAATTAATCTTTGTCAATAAAAATTTTTAAAAAAATAATCAAGGGTATTAATTGGTAATTTGAAGAGCATCAGGAAAAAAGTCATTCATGACGTCTAAATTAGTGCAGTGAGTTGGGTATCCAATCCACTTAACCTAGCCTATCTGTACAGTTGTCGCCTTAATTAATTAGGCCACGACGTCCTTGGGATTTTCGGATAAGGTTTAGCCAACATGGACATTTGGAGCTTGGTCAATTTGATATTTAATGCAAAAAGTAAACTCCAATTTTGATTTCCTACATATCGGGTATTAGGCAAATGAAATCATAGGCCACCCAACTATCAGTAATGTAGAAATTTAGCACATATATTATAGTATTCTAGAGAAAATAATTCGAGCAATTCAAGAAACGTGTTCTTTCATTGAGTATAAATGACACGTTTTGTTTAAATTAACCTTTAATTTAACAGAATGGGTGAAATGACACGTTTTTTAAAGTTTAGTTGCCAGAGTGACAAAATAAATTTAGTGGTCAAAAATCCACATTTTTTATAGTTGGGTGGCCTATAGGAGTGGGCATGGTTTGGTCCAATTCGAAAATCGAACTGAATTCGAATTTGCCGAATTCGAATAACCCAATTTTAATTTAGTATTCGAATTAGGTTTGGTTTGAAACCGAATTCGAATTATGAATTCGGTTTTAGAATTGGTTTTCGAATTTGGTATCCAACTCGAAAACCGATTCGAAAATCGAATTAGGTCCTGGCCTATGGTGACATTTGCCCTACTTCTTTTAGTTCCTAACTTTTCAAATTGACTCTTTGGACCCCTAACATTTATATTGTGAACATTTTGATCCCAAACTAACACAATCCGTTAAATAGTTTAAAGTGGCACTCACATGTCTGTCAAATTGAGAGGCAAATATGTTCAAGCAAAATTTTAAACTCTAATTTTCATTCCTTACATATTCGGGTGATAATTTGTTTGGTCCTAAAGTTTTATTTCATCAACTATTTGGTCCCTTAACTATTTATTATTAGCAAATATGTTGAGTAATGTTTAGGGGTGGTCAAAAAACCCAACCGACCCGGAAAAACCTGACCCTCGGGTTGGGTTTTTTTTCGGTTCGGTTCTGGGTCAAACCTGCGGGTCAGGTCGGTTCCTTCTCAAATTTTTTTTTTCATAATTGCTGGCCCGATCGCGGGTCGGGTTTTTTTTGGGTTGGTTCTGGGTCAAACCCTCTGGTCCGGTTCGGTTCCCTCTCAAAAAAAAAAAATTTCATAGTTGCGGGTCCGATTCCAGCTCGGACCCGTGGGTCTGGTTCTGTTCTCCATCCAATTTTGGGTTTTCTAATTTAAAACATGTAAAATTATAATGCTCATTTGCATTAGTCAGGATTCGAACATACAACCTAAGGTTGGTAAACCAATCTTAAAGAAAGCTGATTAACCACTCCAGCAACTCTTGGTTTTGTTATTTTTTCGTCTTATTATTATATTGTACAACATAAACTATAAATTATTTAATATCTTTTTCAATTATATTAATGATTTAAATTATATCACACATGTATTTCACAATCCAAAACGAAATTAATTTTTATACAAAAAAATAAATAATATTTTTTTCCATAAATTTATATATTATTTCAAATTTAAATACTATGCTTATCAATTGAAAATTGATATCTTAAATAAGTAAAATTATACTCTATTATTTTTTTATTATAGTATTTTTTAAAAAATAGTAATATAAATGTGCAAACAGTAAAAAAAAAACACAAAATGTAAATTTTACCATTAGTTTATATAGTATTATAATGTATATTGTTTTTTAAAAAAATTTATTATAATATATATAGTATAAAGAATTGATATATGAAATTAATATATAAATAAACATATAATATAACAAAGATAATAAGATAATATAACAAAATAAAAAGTGGAAGAAGTGGTTAATCAGCATACCTTAAAGATAATTATTGAACTTAGGTCACGTGTTCAAATCTCATTTTAAGCAAAAATAATATAATTTTGAAACTTTTTCATTGGGGGCAAAAAAAAAAAAAAAAAAAAAAAAAAACTGGCCAGAACCCCACCCGGCCCGACCCGACCCGGAACCGACGGGTCGGGTCGGGCCGGGTATCACATTTGCTCACCCATTGTTACATGCCACTCAGAAAATCATATAATCAAAGGAAAACTCGACAAATCAAATTTTTAACACATAATTTGATCTTTTGAATTAAATATACTACTAGTACTATTTATATGTAATTCAATTACTTTACGACCAATATTACTAAAACAAATATAGAACATCTACAATCACCCCCAAAAGTAATAATAACAATAATGATAAATGCTTGAAATTACTTTAAACAAACGCAAGCTTAAAACATTGATAACTAAAAGAAGAAAACAATAATAGCAAAAAAGTAAAGTTAAAAAACAATTCCACAGATTTTACTTCTTGTTTCATTGAGTAGAAAAACAATAGTATCAATAGTTCTATTTAGGGTTTAAATTAAAGCTTGCTTTTTCATTGAGTAAAAAAAAAAAAAAACCACTGTAGATTCTAAACCAGTGTCAAATGAAGACATGCCTCGACAACCTATGCATGCGTCGTGTTGGTTACAGGCCACGATATCTCTAGGACTACAGGATAAGGCATAGCCGACATCACCGTCTAGAGCTTGGTTAACCAGCGCTGGATATTGATAAATTTACAAATCTCAGGGGAAATGGTGTAAATTTGATGTTAATTGTTGGGTCAATTTAAAATAATGAAAAACTTAAAACTAAAATTAAAGAACACACCAAAAAAAAAAAAAAAAAAAAAGAGCTAAAAAAAATTACAATGAATTTATTGTATTCATATTAAAAATCTAAGAAAAAGTTTCCTTAAATGAAACATCTAAAATAGTTTTAGGTAGAGGTTCAACCATGTCCCAAAAATTTGTTTCCACTAAATTCTCCCCCTGAACTAAATTTTTGGAGAAATAGGGTGTATTTTCTAGAAAAGAAACATCCATAGTTGTGTAAACATGTTTAGTAACAGGGTTAAAACATTTATACCCTTTTTTATTAGGAGGATAGCCCAAAAAAATACACTTTTCAGCTCTTGGATCTAACTTAGACCTAGACCGTTTTGGAATGTGAACATATGTAATACAACCAAATATTTTCAAAGGTAATTCAGAATTAATTCTTGATTTAGTAAATTATTTTTTTAAGCATTCCAACGGAGTAGTGTATTGTAAAATCTTTGTGGACATCCTATTTATCAGATAAGATGCAGTAAGAATGACATCTCCCCATAAATATTTTGGTACATGCATGTAAAACATCATAGCACGAGCTATTTCTAACAAATGTTTATTTTTTCGTTTAGCTATCCCATTCTGTTGAGGGGTATCTAGACATGTAGATTGATGCAAAATAATAAGAATGTTAATATTAAAAAATGAGATGACACATGAGATAGTGGTGTGCGACAGGACACATGGAGAATACGAGACAAAAAATTATCTATTGTTACATGAAAAATTATTTTGAGAGTGAAAATATTTGAGTAAAAAATTTTATTATTGATATAGGAGGTAGGATCACAATTTTACTATTAAGCATCCAATTTTTTCTTTATTTCAAGTTGTTGCCAAACCATTCATTTTGAGAATTTATTATTAATTGTCAGGATATATATCATCACTCTTCTGTTACATAATTTAAAAGATTTATATGGTCTCTAGGACTTGAGCTCAATTACAATCCGATTACTGAGATTCCAGCTACTTATATCTCGATCCCTCAACAAGGATCGAGACCTTACTTTAAGGTAAATTTTAAAAACCGAAATATTACTTCTGTGTAAAGTTTAGGGACGACAGTGGTATTCAGAGATTACATTTGATCTCGGTTATAGGGACTGGAATATAATTTGTTGAAACTTTGAGGGTTGAGCTATAATTTAACATAACAATAAGTACCGCAATGAAATTTTTCCATATATATAATTGTCTCCGCCCCTTGCATTTCTGATACCAAAAACAAGAAACCCCTACTCTGCTTCTGCAAGCAGCAAAAACCGCCATGGGAGCTCTTTCCAAATTCTTCTTATCTCCAATTTACAAACTCATTTCCCTGTACTTCTCCAAATTCCTTCCAGAAACCTTAAAGTTCATCATATTATCTCTCATCATGCTCTACAGTTCTTACAGACGCGAAACCTCCAGAATCGTATACACCGCCAGCATAAACAAGAACAGCTCAAAATTCGTCTACAAAAGGAAGTGCCCGGCTCAGGAAACGGCGCCGTTCGACTCGCCGGACTGCTCAATCTGCTTGTCGGAATACCAAGACGGCGACGTGGCGAGAAGGCTCCGGTGCAACCACACTTTCCACAAAAATGTTCGGATAAATGGTTTCAGGGCAGCCTGCAGGCGACCTGCCCGATCTGCCGGACGTGGTTGGTGCCGGAGGGAATCATGGAGGAGCGCCGGAGATTGGAAGAGGAGCACCAGTCGGTGAAGGGAAACGTGGAGGAGAAAATAGCTCTGATTCTGTTGCCCACCGTGAATCTTTGGACCTACAATTCAGGTTTCTTCAGCGATTATACATACGAGATTTATTGACTGATGATTTCGGAGCAGACAACGTTTGATTAGGGTGAATTAGCTGCAGAAGATAGAACAGAGAATTGTTTGGTCGGAAAGCATTTTTGACCGGAGATTAGTCCGTATTTGGCAATTTGCATATGAACAACAAATAGAAGGAAAGTTCTCTTGGGGTCCACATTCCGATGACGTTCCGACGACACTATTCTAACTATCCAAAAATGGGAATTGGGCAATCGGCTTTTGCTACTAATTATTGTGTTTATTAGATTAATTATGTACTTTGTCATTTATCTATAGCATTGTTTCTACAATTTGTTTTTTTTTACGTGCCTCTCGATATATATAAATATATAGTTATTTTTTATTTTTTTTTAAAAAATAGTGTGACTAGTTGAAGCTCAAACAATTTACACATGTCTCTTCGACTGCTGTTTGATTGATCACGCCACGACACTGTAACAAAAAATTTTCTCAGATAAGATATAGGCGACATGAGTCTCTGGAGCTTCAACAATATTATATGTAATTCAAAGAGTTAAATTGGAGTGAGCTGAACATTGGGTCTACTTAACTGAAGTTATCCCAATTACTTTCGTCGCGATTGATTAGGCTGTGACACCCTATGACTTTTGGATAAAGTTTAGCTGGCATGGATGTCTGGAGCTTAGTCAATCGGTCACCTACGTATAACCTTTTAATTATTTTTAGTCTTAAAACTTTACAAACAAACTTTTTTGATTCCTAGCTAACATTTGCATTGTGAACATTTTTATCCCTTATGAAGTAATAGAATCCGTCAACTAGTGTCACGTAACACTCACAATCACATGTCTATTAGATCGAAGGGTAAATATGTTCAAACAATTTTTGAACTCCAATTTTGGCCCTTAATATACTACATTGGTTAATATTTTTTCTAGTCTCTAACTTCTTCCTTTTTTTTCTTTTTGTTAACTTTTTGGTCTAAAAAATATGTTAAGTATTATCACGTGTTGCTCACAAGACTTATGTATCAAAGGGAAACTTTGTCAAATCGAATTCTTAACACGTTATAATTTGATCTTTTGAGTTAATTATATTGCCATTTTTAATTTTTTAATACTTCAATTACTTTAATACTAATATAGCTAAAACAAATATTCCCTCAATCTCATGTAAATTCATTAATGTAGTTTGCCTAAAAATACATAAATCTTGAGAATCATGCTACTCAAATAGGTGATTTACCGTTTGAGCAGTTCATGTACATTTTACAATCATTTTTTGATTATTGTGTTATTAAATTGTTTATGTACTTTGTTGTAATTTCTCTATAGCAATTCTCTTGCAATTTGTTTTTGTTTACACAACTCTTGTTATAGAGCGGTGAGTCGAAAATCGAAAAAACACGTCTCTACAGTGTCTATAACTGTCGCCTTGATTGACCAGACCAAAACATTGCTGAGATTTCCAAATAAGGTTTAGCTGACATCGACGTCCAGAGCTCAACGAATTTGATATGTAATCCGAAAAGTTAACAGTAGTTATCTCTCACGGGTTTTGGTAAAATTACCAAATACCCCTCTCGAGATTTTGAAAAATCTATTAATATATCCTCTAATTTGAACAATATTATCAAAACATCTCCTTATTTAAATTCCACATGCACTTTGACGGGGTAAAATGTGGAATTCAAAAATATACACCAAGTTCAAATGCAGGCTGCAGCAGCCCGAATCTGCTTTATCACGACCAGGTGGTCAAACCTATGACCTGTTGACTCAAAACAATGAAAGACCCGTTTGCATTTGACAACGTTTTTCCTTCATTTGTTCAACGATTTCATCGTGCAATGCAATGGCTACTCACGCTTTTCGCACAAAATTACGGCAATGGGAGACGCCACCTTACAACTCCGCCGTCCGCTGCCAATAAATTAAAGATAGATTCATCTCATGTAGACAATAGAGACAAATATATGCATTAATTTTTTTTGTTTTTTTTCTTATACATTCAAATAGTGCGGTTTATTTATAGTTTACAAAATTATTAATATATAATTAAAGCATATGCAAATATACGTAATTAGTAAAATTATAAAATGGTTGGTGTATCGGACAAATTTTGTAGCATTCAAATTTGGGTTCGAGGGTCTTATGTATTGTGTATTGAATTTGACATAGTACTTTTAATTACTGATGTATCGCTATTATGTCAAAACAATAAATATTGTCGGCAGTACATGTATCGATTTTATTGGCCATACATTTTTTTTTTATTTACAAAAACAATAATTAATGGAATTGTATGAACCGTATTATAGTACACTTAAAACGTTATTTATAAAATAAAATAAAATAATCATCCATATAAAAAATAACTTTTAATATTTAAATCTCAATTGTTTCAATATCTCAACGTATAATTCTCAAAATTAAATATATTATGAAAAATCTTTCCCATATTTTTTCTTATTGGGTAAATTACATTTACTTCCTCAAGGTCTGGTAAAACTACCATTAACCGCCTTAGGTTTTAGAAAACTGCTATTACCTCCTAATGTTTGTGTTAACATAACAATTAGCTCCCTGGTTTGGTCAAATTACACCCGTGCCCTTGTCAATAAAAAAAATGAATGCAAACCCTAGGGTGTCTTTGTTACTTTGAAAAAGTTTAAAACTCAAGAGAGGTAATGATAATTTTTCAAAAACTAGTGATCATGGTAGTTCCACCAAATCTCGATAGTGACATAGTTTACCCTGTACTGGGAACTGGGTTTCACCCCAACCATTGGAAGCTTCTCTAATGGCGAATGATGGCTTTGACCAGGAGGAATCAAAGCCATGGAAGTCCAGGTTGGTGGGCTGATTCCAAATTTTGGAAATTTATCACGCTCTCAGTATTAACACCAAAATTAAGTAGCCCATCTGCACCTTCCGTTCTAACGTAAGAGTCGTGTTTCAGAAAGAAGAAAAGAGAAATACTAACGAGTTAAGAGTCGTGTGTGTCGTGTATTTACTAAATTATTAATCTATAATTAAAACCTGTTAAGTATGCAAGATTACTAACATGACAAAGCAAAGCCAAAGAGTTCAACTCCATACAAATTGAGATGTTCTCACAAGAAATTATCCTGTACCAACTTCTTCAGCTCTTCTAGTTTCTGGATTACTTTTGGGTGCATCAAATCTCTAGCTTCTTTTATCAGAGTGCCTTCTCTGCTGAAATGATATGCATTCACCACTGTCCCAATCCAGGTGTATAGCTGCTCTGGGGTCCTGCACAAAGGCCATAACAATCGTTGAACGACTAGGGTAAAGAGGATGTGAGGATCTCTCACGTAAATTACAGAACCAGAATTAAAATTAGGGAGAAAACAGAAGAAATGGGGGAAACATTCAGAAGAAACGGCAGAAAAAGAGAGAAGAAGGAAGGAGGTATTGTATTAGAGAAGGAAGAGTTCAGAGACAGAATTTCATATCATCCAAAATCATGCCTATTCTCTAGCCTGCACTCTATATTTATGTTCTGAAAACACTCTCTCAGCAAAACCATGAAACGACACCGTTCCCTACTAACAAAATCCATAATTTAAAAGCTAATTTAATTCCAGGGCATGCCAGAGGACAACGATAAAAGGGTAACCGAGCCCACCAGCCACGACCATTTAAACGAAGAACATGTCTAGAGTCTTAAAAGGGCATTTCACCAACATGCTAATGGATTCTGATACTTAAAAAGGATTGAGCTAAGAATGCTTACGTGTAAAGACAGTCGACATCTTTTCCTTCGATTTCATCTCCAGGAGTGAACGCGTCCCTCAAAGAACTCATACGCTCCTCTGGATCTTCAATGGTGAGGAGATATTTAAGTATCCTGATTTCTTTTGGCATAAGTCTCTGAAGATTACCCCTTGCAGTCACATACAAATGATACAGTACGTCTTTCACCTAAACAATGCGACAATTTCAAATCATCAACTAGCCCATTTGGCATATGGAAAATAACATGCTAACAGATGCAAAACATTTGCATTTATATCGTAATCTGAAAAGCTCACATGTAGATAGAGTAAAATTTTGAAATAGAAATACTAAAGCAGAATTAAAATGTAGTTAGGAACGAATTGAGATTTCATAGATAACCAATGGCAGCTGGAACATCAGAAAATGATTAACAGATCAGAAAATTGGGTAGCTTCCAGATAGTTTGACTTAAAAAGTAGCGAAGGAGCCTCCGAAAAGACACTTGAGATCAAAATCATTAATAGATTCTGTTTGGGCATGTTCTTTTTCATCGTTTTTAAAACGATTTTGAAAACAAGTTTTGGAAAATAGTTTTATAATGTAAAAAGTGTATTGAAAATGTAAAAAGTAGATGCTGAATAGTAAAAAATTGTATTGGAAATGATGAAATATGATTAAAATATATTAAATTTACTGTTGAAACCAAAACCGTTTTCAAAACGAAACAAAAAGAACAGGCCCAAAGTTCATCCTACTTTTCAGTATAACTTACAAACTACTTAGGGATCCTTATCAAATAAAACCATCGTCTGGAGAGAAATTTACTTTTGATACTAGTACGGTCGTACCTTCATGATTATTTTTTTTTTAATCAAAATCTTTTAAAAGCTATTTATAAGCAAATTTATGTACACAATATTGGTGAAGTAAAAAAGCGGTAGACATTAAGATGAAGGTAGACAATTTTGGCGAAGTAATCAAATTCTATGCACCAAACTGCCGTTCAAATCAAGTTTATATACACAAAATTGATGAGGGGAAAAGGGTAGACATTAAGAAGATGAAGAGTAATCTAACCTCATCTTTTGTCATGTTCGATTCTTTTGCAGCTGACCAGGCTTTTGTAATCATCAGAACCAATGCTGAATCAAGTTCATTCCTCTCAGCCAAACTATCAATCTTCCTGCAAGCAGCATCCACAGAAGGAGAATTGATTATATCTTGAAATTTCAGCTCTGCAGCGTTTAGAGCTTCAATACTTTCCGTAGCAGTATCATAAGTTTGTACAGCAGCCAAACACATATTTCCCAGCTTAGCCACAGCTAGAGGGCAAAAAAAGAAAAAAGAAAAAAAAAATGTTATTCACATACCAAAATGTATGAACCTATTTCAATATCATAGCACCATTACAAAATCACCAAATTTGACATGTGCCACAACATTAATGAGATTGAGCAGCCAAGAGATAAAAAAACAACTTCAATGGAAAAAGAGAAAAAGAAAACAGAAGTAGATAGTCAATCTCGAAGATAAAAGGGCCTCAAGCTGACCATTTTGTTCAGTTGCATTGTCATAATAAGATTCTGCCACTGTATGAAGATGAACGAAAAATTCCTTGGTAAAATCTTTCCGGCGCTTGGCTACTATTTCACTGATATCAGATGGTGATTTTTGGATCGCTTGAAGTAGTTCATCATGCCTTTGAACATCTTCATCAATCTACGCAGAAAATTCCCAGTCAATAACCATATATCTTGAAGGTTAAAGAATCAGAGACAACATGTAGCACAAGAGTGATAAAAAGCCACAAAAATTCCACATTTATGCAACTAATAGGATACTAGATAATTTGTCCCTCAATTCTTCTAACACATTTACGAAATTAGTTTCAAAGAGAAGATCTATTATCCAAACTCCATGCAGGTAACATCAATACCAGCAGAAACTTAAGCATGAAAGAGGTTCATAGTTTCTGTTGACAATATCAACTTCAAAACAGCTCAAACAACAGAGAAAGTGTAACAACTCGTAATTCTCACTTAAAGTCAATGAACCTTCTTACTGGAGACTATGCACTTCATTAGATACAACAGAATGAACCAAACTGAGTTCACATAATATAAAAAGAAGTTACCTCTTTAAGCTTCCTAGCAAATTTGAGTAACTTGTGCTTCATTCCAGGATTATTTTCCTTGTCTGCTTTTTCTTGACACCGCTTATAAAAATGAGGTCGGATATTGTCCCATTCTCTACTAAAAGCTAGCAACCTTCTCCAGTCAGTTGGAGTAGGCTTGTCAACCATGAAGACCTCGATTAGCTTATCACAAACACGGATCATTTTCTGGTCATCCAATCTTTCAGAAGAATCCTTTATTTCCTCCTCTTCAGGTGTGTTTTTGATGGCTTCACTACTAGCGACGGCATCAGATTGTTCACTAGTTTGAAAATGCTCCTTTGCAGAATCATATGGAACTGTAGCTGTATCGCCAACAGCCGACGCATGAACAATCTTCTTTAATCTAACAGTACCAAGTGGAAAGTAAGAACCTATAATTTTGATTAAAAATGAAGCATCAAGTCAGTCATCACTTCTCTAATGGTTACAAAGGTTAAAGACATCTTGATCAAACCACCTAGATTTCAAATTTCTCAGAAAGATGACAGAAGGTAGACTTTCTTTCTCAATTTCAGGCCGGAATAGGTACAATGGAAGAGGAATTCAAGAAATACAATCATACTTTTAGATAGAGTGATTCAAAAACTGAAATGAAACTTGATTATTCTTACATGAAAACAAAAAACAAAAACAAAATTTCTAATACAGCCCGAAGACAAGTATACTAATATAAACATAATCAAATAAAAGTGCCATATTTTGATTATTTATCTCCTAAAATGAGAAAGAACAATTAATGTAGTGACTACTATCAAAGAAACAGCTAATTTTCCTACACTTCCAGTTCTTGATACTTTACAAAGACTTAAACAAATTTAGAAACTCAGTTACTAATTCAGAAGCAAAAAAGCCTAGCATGAGCTCCATATCTTCCTTCCTTTCCCCAGGCCTTCTTTCCCAATCTTAACTCGACTGCAACAAAACCAAACTTGAACCATAATTACTGAAAAAGGGGGAAATAACGGTTCAAATTCATTTCGTTTTCTACTCAGCAATCATATTCCAACAAGGGACGATAGTTCGCTAATCATATTCCAAAAATTATTGAATATCTTGAATAATTCTTAAACAAATAGAGAGAAGGGAAAGCTAGAGACAAGTTTAATTTCCTCTTACCTTTGGATTTTGAAGCACAACACAGAGACGTTGGCAATGAATTCTTCACTGGAAATAAGTATACAAGTTGGGTTCTTGAAGGTAAAACTGAAAAGGGACTGAAGGAGGCACCCATGGCTGCAGAGGTTGATGCCAACTCCATTGGAAGCTGGAAGAAGCTAACTCGACACTTTCTGGGATTTTCTTTGGCTTAAGTGGAACAAATGATGATTTTTACGGAAAAGAAAGCAAAGGTTTAAAGGGAAGAGAAAGTTATGCAAAACCAATCAGCCCAAGAGGTTTGCTTTAGTGGGCTGAACTAAGGATCTTGGGCTAGATTATTAGAAATGAGAATTGGACTTGTTGGTTTTTGAGATTTGCCCATTAATTTTGCTATTACTAATTGGATCGGTCCATTCCTAAAAATATAGAGTGATTCATTGAATTTAGGATGCGCTTAGCGCGCGCGAGAATAAGAATGCAGGGAATGAACATCTAATTCATTCCATTGAAATTCCTATGCTTTATGTATATGAATATAATAAATTCAACTATTATATATTAATGTGAAATTCATCGATTCCCTGATATGAGATGGCCACATTCCCATTATCTTTCCCGCACTCTAACTACACCATAAGTGACATCATATGGTAGTTTATTTGACTATTTAACTTTAGATGTCCAATAAATATTTTTCGTATGAATGCTATGTCATTTTAAAATTTCACTCTTAATTTTTAGTGAGTGTAGCATTACTCTTCCATCTAATAGCAACGGGGTTTATTTGTCTCTATCCGTGGAAGACGAGAGGAGGATTTGGTCAAAATACATGTAGATATTTTTATTTTTAATGAACTTTTAACATTCTAAAAGGCTTCATTGTACTTTGTTCCTCAAATTATCATCACTTCCGCCGTTTGAAATATATATATTTTAAATATATAATCTTTGGCCCTTTTGGACAATTCGTTTGCTACCAGATTTTAGTTCAAATTTTGGTTTGAATTGATTTTTAAAATATTAATAGTGTATTGAAAAAATAAAAAATCGCGCTAAAAATATTGTAAAAACAAATGTACCTGTAACGTTAAAAAATTATTATAAAATACAAAATAAAGTTAAATTCATAATGTTGTCCATGGTTAGCTAATGTCGATAAGATTTTATGGGATAAAATTATCCAAAAATGATGAAAAAGCATATTTTCAAAATACAATGAAAAACAGCAAAAATAATACTTAATTTAGGGGGTAAAATGTTTTATAGAATCGGAGATATATCAATTTGGTGTTTTAGGATCGTATAATCTATATCCGGAATTTTGCAAACTACATGCTTCAAATACATAAAGGTAATTTACAACTGAGTTTTGAAGCTTAATTCTAAAAGTAGTAAAAATAGGAAGAATGAAGCTTTAAAGTGAGTTCTATGGAGTGGGAGTGGAAGAAGATCGATGTTGCCATTTCTCTAATTCCTTAAACCCTCAAACTACGTAATTCTACCGTGTACTGCAGACAAGAAAAGAAGGGCCAATTCCATTTCCACCTCTTCTTCCTCATTCCCCATCACCACTCTGCAATGCTCAGCAACAATCTCTTTCTGCGCCACCACGTTTCTGCAAAGAGGGCACGTCCCTTCAAGAAGCAGCCATTTTTCTATGCATTTCTTGTGAAAAAAATGCTTGCAGATCTTGAGCTCCCGGCCCTCTTCTCCTTCCGTGAAATCCGATAAACAAATGGAGCAGTTGATAGTTATATGATGATGATCATCATCATCATCTGGGACGTTTTTTGATTTTCTTCTGTAAATGAACTTGGAGCTTTGTTTGTTGATCAATGCCGCGAACTTGTACTTGACTCTGGCCCGCTTGTACGAGATCCATAACATGTGTAAGGTTAAGATTGAGAATCTCAGAGCTTGAGGAAGTGTTGCGGAGAAGAAAATGGCGGTGTGTTTACGGATATGAGAGCTTAGTTTCGTCAATGCTCCCATTTTTTTTTTCTTCTACGCAGGAGAGAAGAAGTTTGAATTAACCAGATCGCTAGGTAGAGAGAAAGCAATAGTTATATATACATATATAGTATTCCCTCGGTCTTATATAAAATGTTGTGTTTCAAAATTATACATACAATACTCAAAATAATAACACGTTATTATATTAGTAAAGATATATAATATAAAAAATTAAAATTAAACTATTTTATTGAGACAAAATAAAAATAAAAATAACTCGTTTAACCGGATATAGAAGATATAAGATGGGGGGGTGGGGGGTTTGGTGGTAGGTATTACAATGTTTGACGTGGGTCATGACAAACTTGATTGTGTGTGTTTGGTGTGATTGAGGTCTTCATCACTTTTTTAGGAAGTTGTTTACAAGTTTGTTCATCTAATGCGATGACCTACATAAATCAATGCAAAAATGTTTGTATTTCAAATGCTAATGAAGTCAAAATGGCGCCTGCCCTAAAAGACACTTCCAATCATTTGTTTAATTTGTACAAAATACAGGTTTAAAACGGCAAAGTAAATTTATTTTGTTGTAATTCAAATACACTTTAAGACGAAATAAATTGAGCAGGGATAAAATTTTATATATATATAAAACACTTGTGAAAGGTAGTTCTTTCGAAGTGCACGTGTGTGTCATCATGGGATCTAATTTAAGGTGAATACACTTCGTCCTTAAAATTTGTTTGAAAATCTATGTTCATTTTATTCTTCTTGTTGCATGGTTTCGTTTGACCTTTTTGAATAGGTACATAAAGCTATCATATAATCGGAAAGATTTAAGTAAATCAATCATGTTAGTTTTTCTCTTTGGCGATTTTTAATAGTAATTATGTGCCTCGATTATCTGTCAGCTATTTAATCGACTGTTTCTTAAATTAGAAAGAAAAAAAATACTATGTGTTGTTCATGTTGAACTTATGAAAATTGCTATATTTTTCACGTAAGTGCATTAATCTTTTTAAACTTGTTGCAAGTTTTGTGGCAAATATATGTTGCATCCCAATTGGCCTGATGAATACCAACCTCAACACTCTTTTCGTATTTCTAACATGCTTTGACTTTCTCCACAAAGTTGGTAAGTAATAATTTACAATACACTTGCTAAAGAAAGAGGACAATGATCGAAATATTTATAATTGCTTAGACAAAAATACCCCTTTAAATTGGAGTAAGACATCAACAGAAGGAGAAAAGATGAAAAAGAAGTCATGAATTTTCTCCTATCGATTATTCTGATAAATTTCCTTTCAGAAGTACAACGCCGAGAAAGAGAGGGGCCATGGCGCTCAAAACTGCTTCTAAATATGAGAAATAAGAATGGCCACACTCCACATATGAATTTCGCGAGATGCATGACGGAAGGAGAGATTCATGTTCATGAGAAGTCCCACCCCTTTTTGACCGGTTATCCAAATCAACAGATTTTAAATTGGCATCTTTCTCATTAGTTCGTTTACAGATTCATAGTCTTATTATTTGATTAATTTTCTATGGTATCGAACTTAAAACAGGCCATCTTGTTCTGTTTTTCCGGAAGAAAAGAAGAGAAAAAAAAGAAGGTTAAGCTACAAAGGAAAAGAAGGAAGATATTGCACAAGAGCAGCATTATTCAAACCAGTTTTGCAAAATAAAATACAAAGGACTAGCAGCAGTTTAGGATTTTCATTAGTATCAGTGACGATATTTTAAAAGATGAAATTAGGCTCTGTTCTTTTTGTGACATAATTTTGGGATTACAAGACTCTCCCCTCACACAGAACACTTTGCCATTTCCTCATAATATATTTTAATTCAAGTGTTATAATTAATTTAAAGTATTTAAACTATTAACAAACAGTGACATTTTAACTATATAAATAAGTGTTTTCTTAATATCAGATTTAAAAACAATCATAAACAAATTCCATGCACTCTAATTATTATCCAAGCAATCAAATCAAACAACTTGTTCTAGAAGAAAAGTTGTTAAAGTTTACAGTGTTTGGTAAAAAAAAATCTATAAAATCTTTCTTTGTATATTTATTTATTTTTAAAAAATATAAATTATGAATGATCAGAGTAATTATATGAAATAGTGATTAAAAAAAAGAAAAAAATGATATGAAAATTACTTTCTTTCTACATTTATTTATTTGAAGAAAAAGAAAATGGTGAGGGTATTTTCCTAATAAAGCATAAAAATGAGGACTAGATTGCAAAATAAGCATACAAACCATAAAAGTCTGTTCCCGCTTCAAGCGTAGGTGTCATTGCACAATCTATAAGCCCCGGAGACAAAGAGAAGGGGCGGAAGACCGGAGACGGTGGACGGCTTCAATTGAAACTTGTCAAAGCCTTAGTCAAATTTGCATACATCAACAACCCGCATTTTCTCTCAATTACTCTCCGTTCAAACCTTCTCAATTTGACCTTTCTCCAGATCCGTAAGTTGCCCTTTTCATCTCTTCTATCACAAATTCTTGTTTTGATTGATTTGAACGAAAAATGCTGTCTCTTTCCTGCCCCTGTATTGTTCTTTTGATTGTTTCTGTTGTTAATTTTTGGGTTTTTCTTCCCTGTCCTGCCTTTTTGGGTCTATAATATGTGCATATGTAACTAGATTTTGCAATTTCTTTTCCCCTTATTTTGAGTTGGGGTGCTGTGTTTACTGGGTTTTAGTGAAAATGATGTGAGCCCTTTTCGAGTTTCCTTTTTGGGTTTGATAGTTTCAGGGTTTATGGTAAATGGGATGATCTTTCTTTTGGTGTCTGGGTTAGAAAGTGAACTGATTTTGGTGTAGTTTAAATTTATGTTCTTTGTTTCTTCTTTTCTTTTAGCAAAATGAATCGGAAACAAAGTAACATGAAAAATTATGAATGTGGTGTTACTCATGAATCATTTGTTGTTGCTCTTCTTTGTATGCATATGAGATTCAGTTATGAGCTCTTTCTGTTGTAGTAGGTAGTGTTGATTGTAGTGCAATCATTACCATTGACAAGGCCTAAACACCCTAGCCACATTTTGAGTCCAGATGGGTTCTGGCTTCTCGATTGTAATGACTTGCAAAGATTTGTCTGGAAATAGTTTATATCCCTAGAAGCATTTTAAGCTTCAATCTTGAAATTGACAACTAAATTTGTGGTTGACTGATTGTGCATTTAGCAACAAGATGCTGAAACTAGAGTTAGTTGCATTCGCATAGTTCAGGTTGTATTGTCAGTAGTTGCATTCGCATAGTTCAGGTTGTATTGTCAGGTCTTGTGTGTAGTTAGTTTTTCTTCAATAGAAGCTAAATACTATGACCCTCAATAAGAATCAGTAACTTTTTCTATTGAACTTTTGATTGACATATGTTTGCATGTGAAATTCCTAATATTACAGGAAGCCAGAAAAAGGAAAAAAAAAAAAAAAAAACTCTTCTTGTGGGCTAAAATTTTGTATTACGGTGAGCAAGAAGGAAGTAAATGTTAATCTTTGTCTGGTTTTGTACAGGTGTCTCCTTAGTGGTCACCCACAATCTTGTCAACAGTCAAATCAACAAAACTAATGCTTTAGCAGGAGTTTATACTTCAAATAGACTGCTTGGCTATGGAAAAGGAAGAATCAGCTGGGAATAATGTGGACAAGTTGGGGGATATATCTGTTTCTCCCAAAGTGGATAAGGAAGAGAAACACATGCATGATTCTCCTACTTCTGAAGTGCTAGAAGAAAAGGCACATGATATCCACATAGATGAATGGGGGAAAGAACCCGCAGAGACACGGGTTGCAGACTCTCCCAGTGACAAGAATGAGGCGGGGACATCTCCCTTGTTGAAAGATAAGCATGAAAAGGATAGTTTCTCTGATGGAAATAATGAAAATTCTCCTCATAAGAAACCAGAGAAAGAGACAATTGAAGAGCAAAAAGAAACACTGAAATCATTAAATATCAATGGAAAAGCTACTGAAGCAGGGAGTGAAAGGACACGGGACATTTTGGGTGTAAAGGAGCCTGAGGTTCCCAAGGGAGATACTGGAGGTCCAGAAGAAACAACCAAGTATCTGGAGGGGATTCCTCATGAAGAGGAACCAGAGCCTGTCTTTGATGGAACTGAGGCTCCTCATGGACATGCTTGGCCTGAGAAAGCAATTTCTGTCAAGAACTTTGTCAAGGAGAAAAGTTTAGTTGCAGTTACTAGCTTTCTACGTCATCTTTCAGGGAAAAGCAATGTTGGACAGGATGGTCCTGATGAGGAACGTGGGAACAACAATTGTAGCACCAAAGCTAAGGAGATTGTAAATAGAGAAAGTGAAGTACCTGAAGGTTCTCCAAGGAGCACAGAAAGATCTCGATGGAATCCCCTTAGGTTAATTAAGATTTCACATGAGGATGTAGAAAGTAATGATGAGCTTGAGGATGATAAAAAAGATGCAATTGAACTGTTGGCAATGAAAGGGCGTGTCTTACTATATACCAGGTTAAGATGTGAGGATTGTAAAGAGGCGAGACGGTTTCTGCATAAGAAAAGACTCAGGTATGTTGAGATCAATGTTGATGTGTACCCTGGCAGGAGGCTAGAACTTGAAAAGATTGCAGGATCTTCTACTGTTCCCAGAGTGTTCTTTAATGAAGTACTCATTGGTGGTTTGAGCGAGCTAAAGAGCTTGGATGAGTCAGGAAAGCTCGTGGAGAAGATTGAGTATGTTGTCTCTGAGGCACCATCATTTGAAGCTCCTCTACCACCACTTTCTGGCGAAGATGACTTATCTAGTAGTGGGTCTATTGATGAGCTTGCTCTTATTGTTCGGAAAATGAAAGATAGTATAGTTATTAAGGACCGCTTCTATAAGATGCGTCGTTTCACAAACTGCTTTGTAGGTTCAGAAGCCGTGGATTTCTTGTCAGAAGATCAATACTTGGAAAGGGAAGAGGTTAGTTAATTTTCCACTTGATCTTTGGCAATTTAATCTACTGGGAAAGTCATTCATTACAGTTTCAGTCAATATATCTGTTTTGCACTTTTTGCTTGGGGATACTATTGTTTAGCTTGTTGTCTGTGTGAGGAAGACAGACTAGAAATCAACTAGAATTTCTTTTCATCATTTTACACAATCTCATGTATCTAAGCTTGTGCCGTCTTCTGAAAACATCTAGTTTGGTATCCTTGATGTGTGATTTAGGTCTTGGGATATATTTGAGATATTGATGGCTAGTCTCTATCAATGCTGATAGTTCTGATTTTGATCACTTGAGAAATTGATGTTATTTATTGAAGTTGCATATTTAGCTCCGTTATCCTCCTATGAGGGAAAAGAAACAAGTACAATCTTGTTGGTTCTGGCCATTTATTTAACTGCCATATCATTAAGTTTTTGCATTCTTCTTGTCATGTAGGCTGTGGAATTTGGTCGAAAGCTTGCCACTAAACTCTTCTTTCAGCATGTTCTAGCGTAAGATCTTAAAAGCTTTACCTAGTAACTTTCATGTTTTAGTGTTTCCTCTATTTGAGCTTCTTCCCAAGTGCATGCTATAATTTGTCTCTGATTATGATCTTGCTCTAGAGAGAACGTGTTTGAAGATGGTAGTCATTTTTATCGGTTCCTCGACCACGATCCCTTGATATCCCAATGCCAGAACATTCCGAGGGGTATAATTGAAGCTAAGCCAAAGCCCATAGTTGAAATTTCATCAAGGCTTAGGTTTTTGTTTTACTCAATTTTAGAAGCTTACGCATCAGAGGATGGAAAACATGTTGATTATAGGAGTATCCATGGGAGTGAGGAATTTGCAAGGTTTGTTGGCCTTGACTGACTGCACAATTTTCAATATTTACCTACTTTTATGATTGAACTCCACTCTGATAAAGAAAAAACTTCTAGGTACTTGAGGACAATTGAGGAGCTTCAAAGAGTAGAATTACAGGATATGCCAAGGGAGGAGAAGCTTGCATTCTTTATCAACCTATACAATATGATGGCTATTCACGCAATACTGGTGTGGGGTCATCCTTCAGGAGCACTGGAGAGAAGAAAATTATTTGGAGATTTTAAGTATGTAATTGGTGGCTGCACATTTTCGCTCTCAGCTATTTATAATGGCATTTTAAGGGCCAACCAGAGGCCGCCATACAATCTCACTAGACCATTTGGCACCTGTGATAAACGCATCAAGGCAAGTTATCGGTGTTATTCTTATCTTTGATGTTTAAATGCTATTTACTCAGACCAAGATGAATGGAAATCCTATTGTTATGGACACATGGAGCTAGTAGATTTGCGAAAACTCTGAAAGTTTGTTTATTAAGCTGACTGTAGAATGTCCAATATAAGCTAGTTCGTCACTTTACCTTTTTTTATTTTTCAGGATTTCTAATATTTGGTGTTTAGCATGCGTCACTGTAAGGAGTTTTAGTTGTATTCTCTCTATCAAGCAAATGCAATATTCCTGTTATTTGCGCAATATATGTTAAGTCTATGTATGTATTCCTAGGAAAATCTTGAAAGGGAGAGATGGGAATTGAGAATTTCAGCTGTTCAATACTTGACAGGATCTGCTTATTCCTTGACATAGTTGATTTTGACTAATTATATGCTCATGTCTGTGTTTATGGAGTAATGGAGTACGGTCCATTTTTATTGGCTTGTCATTTTAACTTATGATGCTCTTTCTACACGTCAGATGATTCTGCCTTATCCCGAGCCTCTTGTCCATTTTGCACTAGTTAACGGTACTCGATCCGGGCCTGGTCTTCGCTGCTATTCTCCAGGAGATATTGATAAAGAATTGATGGAAGCTGCCCATTATTTCATAAGAAGTGAAGGACTTCATGTTGATTTCGAAGCCAAGGTTGCACATGCAAGTAAAATATTGAAATGGTAATTTTTAATGCCCTGTTCTTTTGATAATGCATTTGCAGTCATGTCAGTTCTATGTATGGTGAATCTGGTGATCACTTTAAACATATGTTGGAGGAAGACTTTTAGGAACTTATTTTTGCACTCTCAATCCACTCGTGCTATGCTTTCGGATAACTTTTCTGGTATGCAACATGCAGGTATGGTTCTGATTTTGGCAAGAATGAGCTCGAGGTGCTCAAGCATGCTGTAAATTATCTGGAGCCAGAGCAGACTCAAGCTATTATGGAGTTGCTCTCTAAATCCCAACTGAAAGTAGTATACCAGCCATACAGTTGGGGATTGAACAACTAGCTGTCTTACTTCAAATGTTGGATCCGGAAGACCGAGCTACATATATATACTAGTCTCTAGTTAACTTCCTGACTCTGAGTTTCCATATATTTTTTGACTGGGACTCATTGATTGGTTAAAGCCGAAACCATACTAGAATTTGAGGATTAGTCTAAACAGCGAATACACAAACTGGTTTTTAAGTAAATTAAGAAGCGTATTATCTTAATTTCGCCGCTTCTTTCTCTGCTTTTGTCTGTGCTCACTGTTGTTATTTGGTTGTGAATCCTTACATATTGTGGTGTCATTTGCACACAGGAGAAGTGCAAGTCTGGTGAATGTTGTAAGAAGCAGGCTGCTTAACAGTTTCCTTTGCAGATGCTATTCAAGAAGTTGAATCTTCTATTTATAATAACAATGGAGAAATGTCAAGGCCACATTTCTCTTGTTTTTGTTGTTGGTATCATGTAAAAGCTTGAAAGTAAAGGGAATTGGATTACTATTATTCTACTGCCTGTTTTTTCTTTAGAGTATGTGTTCAAAAGTACCATTTTCCATCTCAAAAGTAATGCATCAGATTCTTTTTTGGTTTTCAAACAATTTCTTATTCTTCTAAGCCATACTTGTAACCTATTCTTAAATATATTAGGTTGGATGTTATAAAGCAAAGAATATTGGGTTGAGTCTTGAGATTGGACTAGCCAAATTTGCACTTGAGATTAACAACTTTTAAGTTAAAGTTGGATGGATTCATTCAATACATATGAAAGTTTGCAAGATCAGGATCTCACTTGTGATCGATTTGTATGTAGAATTGAATCGTAGGATTGTAAGATTTTATATAAAATGTGCATGTATAAAATTATAAACAGATTATAAACACTATACTTTTATTGAGTCATTTTAGTAAATTTTTTAAAAATCTAATAGAATAGGAGCAAGAATCAAGATATTTTAGGATCATAGAATTGTAAAACTTGACGGATCAAAATTTTGCAAACTAGCAACAGTATCAAGAGATTGGGGAATTGAGATTGTTTTTAATGCTCCCTTTTTCTGGAATCATTTCATTGCCACTGAATGTATTTTTGACCTGAGGAAATGGTAAGACAAAAATTGGGTAACATGCCAAAGTCAAACCACATATATATACATTTTTTTTGTTGCATAACATCGGTATTTTATTTGCTTACGTGGGTCAAACCACATATATACATTTTTTTGAGGCATAACATCGGTATTTTATTTGCTTACGTGGGTCAAACCACATATATACATTTTTTTGAGGCATAACACCGGTATTTTATTTGTTTACGTGGCAAAAGAAGATGTTCCAAAGTCTGGAATATATTTCTAAAAGGCGTAACCAATCTTGTTGGTTTTGCCGTGTGAATAGAACCTATAAACTTGGGGTTACAAGGCCCTCACCAACTCACTCTTCCTCTCCCTCCACCAAACAACACACCCCCCCCCCCCCCCCCCCCCCCCCCTCCCCCAACAAAAGAATGTAGTCTAAATTTATTTAAAGCTATAATTTAAATTATATTTTGAACTATTGTATTTTATGTGAAAAACATATATTTGTGAATTATGAAGAATTTTTTTAATAGAATACAAGATGGTTCAAACTATATGTCGCAAAACCCATTTTGGGATTGAAAAACTTCTAATCATTGTTTAAACTTTAAAAGAAAATTGATTTATCATGAGTATCACATTTTTTTTTTTTTTTTTTGTCACACTAGTTAACATTCTCAACCCTGTAAACTTGTGACATTATTATGCTACTTTTGGACTCATTATGTTCGGTAAAGTGTAGATTAAACTCCAATCTCATTGTTTGTCTATCGAATATATCTAAAATTTAGAACTAATAATTTGATTAGAAAAAAATTATGATTTCAATACTCAAAATTTCCAATTGTAATTTCACTCTTGTAAAAGAAATGATTTCGACCTCAACTTTAATTAATAGTTATATATACATTTAGAAAATTTACATTCATAACCAAATTATTATTTAATGTAAACTTTTAAATATCTAACCCAAAAAAGAAAATCTGAAATCACAATTGAATTTCTTAATTTTAGAATTCAATTCTTCTATATAGATTAAAGATTCGTCTGAACAAGTAATTTAAATATATTTTTATATAAAAGTATTTAAAAAAAATATTGAAATCAAACGTTTATGAAGTACTACTTGTTCAAACGAAACCTAAATCTTTCTAATTAAATAGAACTGAATCAGTAAAAATACAAAATTACACTCTGAAAGAAAAGAAAAAAAAATCCAAATATTTGTTGGAAATTTTGTTAGTTTTTTTTTTTTTTTTTTTGAGAGATGAATTTTTTTAGTTTAAGTAAATAAAAAATAAATAAACCTAGAATCTTAACATAGGAGCCGACGCCGGCAATCTATGTAATTTTTATCCTCCGTTAGACTAAAGCCGAATCATTTGACCTGTCTTTGCCGCTCCCTTTTGACGTTATCAACTCTCCAATCCAAACTCCTTCCTTTTACCGTTGTTTTTGACGGACGAATCCCTCAAAACCACCGTTTCTCCCACCCTCTTCGCCGGTGGTTAAGCTCATGTAAGGACGACTATATATAATATTGAATTCAGATTGTTCATTTGAAGTCCTTTTTCAGTGTCTTTATGTGCGGTTTAATTAATGTTTATGCTCGGCATCCATAGATGTATTGTAAGAGTGCTTGCTTGCATTTTTATTTGGTCTTTTGAGTATTTGGGAAGTCTTGCTTAATATATACTTGGTTGTTGGAAATGGTAGAAATTGATGAGTGCCCTTAATTTTTTATTTGGGTTTTGTTATTTATTTATGTTTTTCAGCTGCAGGTGATTGCGGGTAGCTTTCTTGAATGGTTGAAATTGATGTTATTAGGTATTGTAAGGGTTGGAGGAGGATTGGGACAGTACTCTGTAATTGGTAAAACCCTCTGTTTTAGCGTTAGGGTTGGATATTACTGTAATATGAAGGAAATTTCTAGTTTGCCTGGTTCTGTGAAAGATGGAGAATCTCCTGTTTTGCCGCCTGTTAAGGTTGGTTATAACTTGAAGAGTAATACTTCAGCAGTAGTATCAACCCCGGAGATCGAGAAGAAGTATGTTCATCGTGTTTATGATGCAATTGCTCCTCATTTTAGTTCTACTCGGTTTGCCAAGTGGCCCAAGGTTTCAGCTTTTTTGAATTCTTTGCCTGCGGGATCACTTGTATTGGATGCAGGGTGTGGGAATGGGAAGTATTTGGGGTTAAATTCTGAGTGCTATTTTGTTGGTTGTGACATAAGTTCGCCACTTATCAAGATTTGTTCGGATAGAGGGCATGAAGTGTTGGTTGCTGATGCTGTCAATCTACCATATAGGACTGGTTATGGTGATGCGGCGATCTCCATTGCTGTGTTACATCACCTTAGCACGGAGAGTAGAAGGAAGAAAGCAGTACAAGAATTAATCCGTGCTGTGAAAAGGGGTGGTCTTGTTTTGATAACAGTTTGGGCAAGGGAACAAGAAGATGGTTCATTGTTAAACAAGTGGACACCGCTTACTCAGAGATATTTGGAGGAATGGGTGGGTCCAGGCAGCCCTCGGGTTCGAAGCCCTTCCTCGTCAACTCTAGAGAGTATTCCTGAAGCTGAGGATAATGGTTCGAGGGATCAGTTTAAAGAATTTCTGGACAAACCCCTTAATGTAAAATCACTTGAACATAGGCACTTGGATAAAGCTTCAGATCGTGAAACAGTTGTTGAAGATCATCAGGAGTTTTTCGTTCCTTGGCATTTGCCTTATCATCGAGCTGAAGTGAGTGGCTCCTCTGCTAGTGCTGTTGCTATGGGTCTAGCGAGGAAGGATGATAAGAAGGGGGCGGTGGTTTACAACCGATATTACCATGTTTTCAGTGAAGGCGAACTTGAAAAGTAAGGCTTTCTCTAACTTCTTCAATAGTGTGCAAATTTCATTTGTTTCTTTTACTTTGGTGTGGACCTGCTGGATATCTATATTGATTGATGTTATAATACTTCACTAGTCTCTACTCTTGACTTGCAATATTATGTTTTTAGGCAGGGTACTTAAAAGGGACGGATGTTTAATCGAGCACGAGTTTGTGCTTTTTCTAGGATGTCATTCAATCATAGAGTTTTTCTGTGTGTGCCGTTTGTGTTTGTTTTCCCTTGCATTAATTGTATGAAGCTTCATTCTTGATTGATCTACGATTAGGATGGATACATCGAGAATAGTGTTTGTTTATATAATGAACATTTATGCGATGCCCACCATACTAAACACCAAGAATGGCCATTTGAATAGCATTCCTCGTATCCCGTTCAGAATGCAGATTTAACTTTCTGATGGTGTGATGTTCTTTTCAGAATTCAATAGTATCCCGCAGTGACAGTTTCTCTTGTATTTTTCGGTGTTGATTGCTGCAGGTTAGTTTCTGATATGGACAATGCTGTGGTAGTTGATAGATTCTATGATAAATCAAACTGGTGCATCATTCTTGAGAAGACATCCTGATTGAAATTGTGCTGGAAGATACTGTAAAATCATGGGGCTCTAGATTCAGTTTTGGTAGTTTGGCTTGGGGAAGAAAATTAATAAAGGAAAGTTCTACCTGCGAAAAGATGTGTCCGCGCATGCCAGATGAAATGCTGTTTCCGCCTTTCAGAACATGCCACTCTATACTCCTGTATTCTAGAGAGGGGTTCTTTCGTTGGGCTTTCTTGCTGTACCATTCCTTCTGAAATGTATTATACGACTGAATCGAATATCAGTCATTGACATGTTTGTTAAGGTTTTTGACAGCAATATTGTCTGTTTGCTTTTTTGTATCCAGTGTTTCATAGATTTGGCGGAGTTTGAAACAGTTCTTTGACAGTGATGGAACAGAAAATGAGAAGAAAGCAGTCAAAAGCTTAAAGATTGGCCTCTCTAGGTGACCCAAAGACTAGGTGTGAAAGCAGCAAGGTTGGGGAAATTGACATCACTTGGAGGCTTTGAATTTCTTGTTTCGCATGTGGTGTGCCTTTACTGTGCCACACTCTGAAAATGTATCGGTTTGGATTGAGTTATAACAAAAAAGTTTGGATCCAATGTACCATTGTGTCAATATTAGACTTGTGAGAGCATCCCCAGCAGACCTCTAAACCTTCATATTTGAAGGTTTAGAGGTCTGTTTGATTTCCCAACAGAACTCCAATTTGGAGTTTTTTGTAGAGGCATGAACAGTGCACCTCTACATTTGGAGGTGCCATGTTCATGCCTCTACCCATTTTTTTTACTTTTTTTATTATTTTCATTATTTACATATTAGTCCTTAATTTACTTTTTAATTTATTTCAATTGATTGATTAAAACACAAATTTTCTAGTAGTATAATTTTAAGAGTTTAATCCATTTAATTGTTATTTCACAAGTAATAAAAAGATTATTAATTATTAATTAACTCTAATTAATAAAAAATATTTATCAAATAATATAAATATGAAAAATGACATATCAAATTTTTTATTATATACAATTATAAATACACTAATTAAAACATGCATATTTATAAGATCACTTAAACATTACTTAATATTAAAAAGTACATAATATTAAAATAAATTGCATAATTAAAAAAAGAAAAGAAAAGACATTACATAAAAGTAAAAAACATTAAAATGCAAAAAAAAAAAAAAAATTAAAAACAAAAACACACACACAACAATAACTTCCGGTCACTAGTAATATGATCAATAATGTGGTAAGTCACTCCCGGATCCACCTAAGTTGTCGAAAGTACCCCGAAATCATCATTTCCGGAAGACGACTCTGATTAGTAATATTAGTTTAGGAGTTTTTTTAAAAATATAATTATGTAAGTTTGTTTAGCATTATTAATATCGGCGTGTCTTAATTAACTTTAAGTTAATTTGTATTTTAGTAATATTGATTTCAATATTAATATAATTATCGTTTCATTATTAACCTATTGAATTTATTATAGGGCAAATTATACAAATGGCCACTAAACTATTGCCCGTGCCCTGTTTAGCCACAACTATTTTTGGCCCACTTTTGGCCACTAAACTATTAGAAGTGGCCAGTAATGACCATTCTGTTAGTAAATTTGGTTATCTTTAACGGAAGCCTCAGTTCAGTTTAGTTCAAGTTGTGTTATCTTTAGGAGGGGACTCGGAGATATGAAATCGAAGATCAAAGCTACGATTGTGAGCTAAGAGTTGAAATCCGCACATCATGGACATGTGGAAGCTCTGGAAAACAGATTCATTGTTGCCCACCTTCAAAGTTCAGTTGTACTGAGCAAAATAAAACCTCCTCCGATCCGCCGCCACCGTCGCCGCTTATCCTAGCAGTTATCGATCGACCGTGTACGGCGGAAACCGTAAATTTTAGGAGAAAAGGAACAGAGAAATTGAAGCCTGGAAATTAACTGGGCATGCATGAAAGAGAGGAAAAATGCAGAGGATTAGCCAAAAATGAATAATATGGGCTGATGAATGTAGTTGCAGCAATAAGTAGTCAAGAAGATGACAAAATCATTGAGGGCAGAACATGGAAAACGGAACTTGCAGGTCGCCCCTTTCCTTTATTCTTAGCAAGACATCAAGCAAATCACAGGTCATGAACTGAAATGAGGGGCTTCCGTTAAAGATAACCAAATTTACTAACAGAATGGTCATTACTGGCCACTTCTAATAGTTTAGTGGCCAAAAGGGCCAAAAATAGTTTAGTGGCTAAAACATGACACGGGCAATAGTTTAGTAGCCATTTGTATAATTTGCCCTTTATTATATTAGACGATAATGCAAAAGTACACAACTATTTGGGGTCGTTGTGTAAATAACCTAAATAGTACAAAGTTAATAAAATTGAATTTAAAATTATGTGCATAGAGAAATAAAAATAGAATATTCTTTTAGAGGGATATATAGAATTGTCTGCTGGAAAGAGTTTACTATACAAAATTGTAAAATAGAGATAGAGGTGACTGTAAAACTCCAAATTGCTGAGGATGCTCTGAGGGGAACAAAACAACGTTATTTCACTTAATAAAGTAATATTTTGGGTGTGGAGCAATGAATGCAATAGATGATCCAAACCAACCACTTCCTTAGATGGAATGATTCCACCCCCTCACTCTTAGAGAACTCGAGGTCAAATGATATAAATCGTGTAGACAAATGAATTTTGTGGAGCTTTTGGTTGGACAGAGTCACAGAGGTCTATCATGGAGCTTCCTTACATTGCCACGGCCCCTTCCAAACTAGGGGATTGAAAGTGTATTCACCAGGATCTCGTCTCACAAAATCGCCCTTTATACATTATAAGGGGATAGTAAAGGCTCTAACTAATAAGAGACTAGACTTTGTCCCTAAAACACCCCTACCGATGCTCTTTGAATAGACATAGAGACAAGGTTTTTTCATTTTTATATGATCTTTTACCTACTTACCCATTTTCTCTTTTTGCTCATTACTCAACCCTGAATTGACTTAGCTATAGGAGTTCTTCTTGAGGCATGCGTTAGCAACAAATTTGACCGTCTCTCTGCCCTCTTTTTTTAAGGTTATGACATCTTGGGCGGTGCCAAACCACCCCCACACCGAGAATTCTCGACATCACGAGTAAAATTATAATAACCCAATAATAAAAATAATTGGCCTTTTAATTGTGTCTCAAAACCAATTCAATGGACCGCCTCGAGATATTTTTGCCTCGGTTTGAACCGTGGCTTCGAGTTCGTTTGAATAGAATAATCAGGCAACACTGAAGTAAACAGCTCCCATTTCTGAGCTAGCGGGAAACCAAACCAACTTCATTTGCAGAGATAGTCACTGGCCAATGGCCATGTTCTCTCCGGCATTTCCCCTTTCACATCTTTTTCTCTTTGGCGCTCAGTCTCGTTCTTGTTATGGCTCTCAGCCTACCACCTCACCTAAATACAAGAAGCAATTCCGCAAAACACAGACTCAGAGCAACAGGGGAAACATCCCTTTTGTTGTTTGTGAAAATCCATCTATTGGTATTGATAATTACAGTTCCGGCACTCTTCTTGAACTTCCGGAAGGCCCAGAAATTGAGCTTTCGTCGTTAGTTAATAACTCCTCCGTTGTAGGCCGGTGGCTCCAGTCTTCTCGTAATGTAAAAGAAGTGAGGAGAATCCACGCGATACTTTTGAGGTACTTGAGATGTTCTGATGTTTTTGTAAGCAATAATTTGATCAGTCAGTATGTGGAACATGGGATGTTGGTTGAGGCCAGAAACGTGTTTGATAAAATGCTTGAGAGAAATGTTGTATCTTGGACTGCTATGCTTAATGGGTACTTGAAATTTGGGTTTGAGAATGATGCTTTGAGGCTTTTTACGGAGTTTGTTCAGACTGCACTTGAGTGGAATTCGAAAACCTTTGTGTGTGTGCTGAATTTATGTGGTAAAAGATTGGATTTTGAACTTGGAAAGCAAGTGCATGCTTGCATAATGAAGGGCTCCTTTAGTGGGCTGATATTGAATAGTGCAATTGTGAATTTTTATATGCAGTGCGGTGATCTTGAAAATGCGTTTCGCGTGTTTACCTCGATGGAAAAGAGGGACGTGGTGTGTTGGACAACCATGATTTCTGCCTGTTCGCGACACGGGAGGGGAGAGGAGGCTTTTGTGATGTTTTCAAGAATGTTAGCTGATGGATTTGAACCAAATGAATTTACAGTTTGCAGTGTTCTTGATGCTTGTGGGGAGGAAAAAGAGTTGAAGTTGGGAGAGCAGTTACATGGGGCGATTGTCAAGACTATGTACAGAATGGATATATTTGTAGGCACTTCACTTGTGGATATGTATGCTAAGTGTGGGAAAATGGAGGATTCTGTGTTAGTATTTGATAGGATGAGGAATAGGAACATGGTTACTTGGACATCCCTTATTGCAGGGTATGCTCGTAATGGACTTGGTCAACAAGCTATACAATATTTTAGATTGATGGAAAGACGGAGGATCCTTGCAAATAACTTGACCATGGTAAGCATTCTCAGAGCCTGTGGCTTAGCCAGGGCGTTGCCAATGGGAAAGGAGGTTCACGCCCGAATTTTGAAGAATCATGTCCAAAGCAATGTCTACATAGGGAGTGCCCTTGTTTGGCTGTACTGTAGGTGTGGGGATTATTCTAGCGCGTCCAAGGTTCTTCAGGACATGCCCCTGAGAGATGTGGTTTCATGGACCTCCATGATTTCTGGATGTGCCCGTCTTGGCCATGAGTACGAGGCTCTTGAATACTTGAAAGAAATGTTGGGGGATGGTGTGGATCCCAACCCTTTTACATATTCATCAGCTCTGAAGGCGTGTGCTCGATTAGAGGACATTAGACACGGAAAACTGATTCACTCTTCCATCAATAAAACTCCTGCTTCACGTAATGTCTTTGTTGGCAGTGCTCTGATCCATATGTATGCAAGGTGCGGACATCTCTCTGAGGCAGTCCGGGTCTTTGACGGCATGCCCGAGCGGAATTTGGTTTCTCTGAAGTCAATTATTGTAGCTTATGCCAAGAATGGGCAATGCAGGGAGGCTTTTAAGCTCATGTACCGAATGCAAGCTGAAGGAATGGAACTAGGCGATTACATCCTTTCAACGGTGCTTACTACTTGTGGAGATTTTGAATTGGATGATGCGGAGTCCCCGTCAAACCCTGGTTTTGATACTTGTGGCTCATCTAGATCTTTGGTCCCTAGCCAATTGGGTACCCTCATAAGATGATAGAAATGGCAACGTGACAAGAATATGGCGAAAGATTTGACTATGCAAAAGGTCCAGAGGCCACCCACTAGTATGGTTGATTGGAACTCCTTTTAGATGTTGGTTGTGAAAGGCCTCCTCCTCACTATGGCAAGAATGGTTGTGAAGCAGGGAATACGTCAACCGATGAATGTCACTTATTGAGACATCGGGTAATGCATGCTGCAAGGCTTACTTAGTAGAAATTGCAGATGTTTCTGTAAGTTGTATGAGAAAGCTGTTTCTGTACAGTTACCTTCCTGTATAATCGGTGTTGCGTATCAAGTGCAGCACATGGTTACTATACTGGGAAAATAGTTCCCCAAAAAATGTAGTATCTTGAAGCATTCAAGGAAAATGCAGTCTAGTTGTTCATTGTTGTAAATTGTCTATTCAATTTGTTATACCTCTTCAAGAATCTTCGTTGTTTTGATTCGCCCAAAAATGCATTTCCTCCATTCAATTAGAAGAGTCTATTTTGTAACGAAACAGAGGAAGTAATAGCTCGTCCCCGTAGCAGTAACCTCAAGTTGTGTAAGAATCAATCCTTGCAAAGAAGACACAATTTTCTAGTGGTGTAAGCAAGATTAAATTGGCAAGACATCTCACTCACTTCAATTTCTTTGAGGCTTTGTTTGTTTCCCATGGAATTGGGATATTGAAGTGGAATTGTGGCTCTAATTCCAATTCTAATTCCAATTACATTGTTTGTTTGTAAAATAATTTTAAGAATTGAAATTCAATACCTCCAATTCCACAATTTCAATTCTTTGGTTGGACCTAAGAATTCTAATTCTAATTCTAATTCTAATTCTAATTATATGCTATGTATTGTGTGTGTGTGTTTTATTTTTTCTTCCTTTTTTTGGGGCATATGTGTGTGCGCGCCCGTGTGTGGTGTTGTGGTGTGTTAGTTATATATATATATATATATATATATATATAATAGTGGTGTGTTAGTTATATATATATATTATATATTATATTATGGTGTATGTTTAGTTATTATTTTTTTCAGTTTTTTAAATTAATTTTTCCTTTTATTTTAATTATTTTTTTTTCATCTTTGCGTTTGGGCAAGTATTTAAAAACAAAAAAAGTTTAAAATGTATTTTGACTAGTATCTCATAAAAGTAATTTTTATTTTTTTTATAATGCATGTAATTATTATAAATTATATTTTAATATATACAAAATGTAATGACATTTTATATTTTCTTAAATAAAATAATTAAAACTATTTAATCTATAATTTTTAAGGTAGAATATTAAAATAAAAAATAAAAAATGGGGCTGGGGAATTTTTTTTTTTTTGGGACAGAGAGTAGGGGTGGGGTGGGTTTTTGTTTTGGGGCTCGGGGTTTATTTTTTTTATTTTGGTACATTCCCAGATTTTTACTTTATTTTATTTTTTTTGCTGGGATGTGAGTTGAAATTTTTATTTTTGTTATTATAGGACATTTTAAACTCGATCGAACCGAAACGTCATTTACAGGGGCGCACACCGAATTTGATCCGAATCGTTCGGTTCAGTCGAATCGGGTCTGGTCGGTCAATTTAAACACTCTTATAATTAATAACACAAAATATTATATATATATATATATATATATGACTATTTTACAATTATAAATGAATTCTAATTGTATATAAAATTTTATATATTCAAACAAAAAAAAATTAGAATTGCAATTCCATTTCTACACAATTATATTTTTTACCAAACAATGGAATTCAAATAATTTGCAATTCTAATTATACATTTCAATTCTATAGAATTCCAATTCAATTCTAATTCCGTTCAACCAAAAGAACCCTGAAGATGCTTGTGTTTATATGTTGCTTCTAGCAATACATCAGCTTTCATCTTTAAAATATTTGCTAGTTTTTTATATTTTCTATTCCTCTTTTTTCTCTTTACAGATATGGAAATGCAAAGCTAAAGAAAGAAAAGGGATGACAAGAAGCATAGATGCTAATCCTACATTTTTTTGCCAAACAGACAACTATTTAAAAAGGTAGTTCAGTGCATAGAAACTTATATATATGTAGAATTATCTAGATTTCTATGAGAAACTCTTTCCACAACTTGAACTCGTGACCTTTAGATCAAATGATAACAGCTTTTTACCATTGCGCCAAAATTCTGTTTCGCCAAAAAAATTATTTGCTTACCTTGCATAACCTAAAGATACCAGGAATAAGTGATCTTGTAGTATACTAATCTGCTGTTGAGATCTAACACAGAAATAGAAAACCTTAGAGAATAAAGCACAAAAATTAGGGAGTACTTAAGCATATACTCCATTTCTTATTTTAAAAAAAAAGAAAAAAAAAAGTCACGTTTCTAATTCTGTTCTCAATTAAATTGTGAGAAAAACTTCACGTCATTGTTTGCCGCATAATTAAGATGAAACCCAAATAAAAATAAAAAAGCGTCCCACTTTCAAAAGAAAACAATTGTCTTTTTCCCTCTAAAGAAGTAAAGTTAGCTAGTGCTGTTGCTTTGGACCCAAGAATTAAAGCAAAGTTAAAATTTTCTTCTTCATCCCACTCATTAAATCATTCAATATGTCATATAATTTGTCCAAAAAATAAAGAAACATATTAAACAAACTTCTTCAAATATCATTGTCAAGAAAATTTAACAATATTATCGCATTCCCATTGTAACATATATATAGTCCCCACCATATGAAAGCAACTTTTCTGATCCATGATGCATAGCGTGGTGCCCAAGCCCACCCCAAAACAAAATTGTTGTAAGACTCTGGGTTGATCCGGTTAGACCTGGACCTGCTTATGTTAATAGTTTGATTTTAAATTAAAAATTGAATTGTTTAAATTTGATCAAAATTGAGGTTAGATGGGGATTGAGCTATAAACCTTATAATATATTTATAATTGAATGTAATAATTTTTTATAATATTATTAATATATTTTTATTTAAAAAATAGTGGTATTTTAGGGTTGGCAATTCCTGTCGTATCTATATTAATACATCCGCTTATAACGTGTTATAGGTTCGTGTCAAGTATTCGTACAGCTTAAAATGTGCATTTCCCTTTTGTGATACGTTTGTGCTGCGAAAGCAAGAACATGATTCATGAATGACGATTAATTGATTGAGACAGAAGTTGGGTAGTGATGAATTAATTGTTTAATTGACCCACAGAAAATCTGTCATTTGATTCACTATTACTAAATTGTATAAAGAGATATATATGTACAATTAATCATGGAATTAATAGATATTCCAAATCCAAACTTTTACTTTTAGTCCTGCATGCCTGCCTGCCTTTATATGACATTCCAAGAGTACTAATCATGTTTACCACTAATCAATTAAGTAGTATATTATTTTAGAACATGGCCCAATTAATTAACCACTTAATGCAATTGGATCAAATGGACCTTTGTTTTATTATTTTTTTTCAACCGTTACTATTTTTGTTATCTCACACAATACGGAGAGAATTGTGAAGGGAGAGTAAGAAGTCCTCCTCAAATGAATTCACAAAAATCACGGTGATCACCGTGATTCTTTTTTTTTTTCACACTTATTGAGTTGTTTCCATTCTCATTTTCTATTAGTGGGAAGCTCCCAACCAATAGCAGAGTCCCGTGTAGCCAGCTGGCTTATGCAACGAAAATGATGAGAAATTATTCAGTGCATAAGATGCATCATCTAAGATGGTGCAGTCAAATACATTGTGAACGTAAAGTGTTACTTTGGAAGAGAGTGATGTACATATAGAAGCTCATAAATATAAATACGAATTTATTATTGATTTGCACCACTATTTTTATTAATGCATCGAATGTAACTAATAATTTTCTGAAAATGAGAAGTAGAAGTTTCTTGCGTTGGCTCCAAGTAGAAATTAACTGAAAATTCCAAAGTCAAAATTTAAAACTAAAATACTCCATTTCCGATCACTTTCTGTTGGAGTCCCACCCGTTTAACTGATTCCTTTCTTCTAGTCTTCTATTGCGTGCTCCTCAAATCTCAAGGCCGCAAAAAAAATCTATAAATACCGCCCTCTCCATTCATTTCTCAAACACAGTTCGATCTCTTAGTAAGTTTCGATTCAATTAAGGATATATCCGCCGCCATGTCGACTGCCACTGCTGGCCTCGCCGAAGCCTACGTTATGAGGAAACTCCACAAGGAGAAGATGAAGAAAATGGACAAAATTCAAGCCGCCGCTAATCATGGAAGCAATACTACCGCCGCCCACAAAAGCAGCAAGCCTTCTTCCGGCGGTTTCTTCTGCGGCGTTTTCAAGAAAGTCCATCCCGGCGGCAATTCTGCCGTCGTCCTTCCATCGGCCCAGTCTTGAGAGTGACAAGAGAAATATCATCACTGATTTTTGAGGAAGACGTGGTCCTATTTTCTGGGAAATTATATATATTGTAAATTTTTTTTTTCTTTTCTTTCTTTTTACCTGATTGATTGGTATACAAATCCATCAAAGAATGGTGTAGTTATTAACTGTTCAATTAATTTATATTTATTGATTTTTCATATTTTTATTTGTTTCTTAATTATAAGTAATTTACCTCGAATGTGAAATTACGTTCTGGACGAATTTTCCTCGTACGCGTCGAAGGGAGAAGGTACGTTCACATTTTGATCAATTAATTACTGTTCTATAGTTCATTAGATGTAGCCAAGCCAATACAACGACAAGTAAAGTATGGAATTTTGAAGCAAATAATCCGAACAAGTATGATATTATTCGTGACATTTATAAAAGGTTATACATTTTAAAATTCATAGTCACGAGCAATACTATATATATTAAGTAGGTCAGAGAGGCGAAAGATAGTGCAATATTAAGTAGGTCAAGTTCCTATAAGAAAAATTATTGATAGGTATTCATATTTTTGTACAAAAATACTATATATATATTTAGTTTCTAAAAAAATTTATTTTTGGAGTACTGTATATTAACCTTTTCAATTTTAGAATTCAAGTTCCGCTATTTATATTGGAGTTCCATACATAAAAGGGTCAAACTATGGCCCTTCATTAAATTTGAAGGAAGCATTATGTCATTATGGTATCTAATTAGAATTTGACACATAGTGCAGTAATATAAGGGATAATTCGTAACAGAAAATTTACAAACTATCTATTACCGGTTGAAACTACACCACCACCAGCAATGTTGAAACTTGAGTAATTGCATGGTCATGATATATAAATTAACTCATGGAAATGGAGCTAGGGAGCGGAGAGAAGAAAAAATTAGCTGAAGAACCATTAATTTGCAGAAGATGAAACCACGGTTGTGGGATGAATCTTCTTGAACATCTTCATGGAGAAACAGCCACCAGAAATGGCCCTTTCAGCAGCAACATCATCATTGTTATTCATCAACATATTTCTCTCAGAATCCATTCTTCTCATCTTCTCCTTGTGGATCCTCTTCATCACAAATATTTCTGCCATCCCAACTGTGCCTGTCGACATTTTTAATGTGTTTTTTCTTGTAAGAAATGATCAAACTTGAGATTTGATGGGAAAGTTAAATATTTGTGAATGTTGCAAGTGATTTATAGTTGAAGCTGTGGTGGAAAACCTTAATGGGAGCTGAGCTGACACTAGTGGATACTTATTATGCTCACTTACACCTGGAAAACTCTTGTTAAAGTTCACTCCACCTAAATTAAGGATAAGATTTTAAATAAATTATACTCCACGAACCCAGTTAAAAGAGTCATATTTTTATAAAAATGAAATTGTCCTAATAAAAGAGTATCTATAGTTTCAATTACTTATATGATTATGCACGGTCCATTTAATTAACCTTTATTTATTTTAATGTGAAGTGACAAAAATAATGTAAAATTACTAATTTTAGTTGTTGTACCTTGCCGTTTATAAAAATTTGTAACTTTCACAAACAAGACTCTTTACATAGGACGGAGGGAGTAGACTAGTAGTACATATTATGTTTAAATCACTCGCTAATATTTTTCCCTTGGTCACTTAACTTCAACTTTCATTACCAGTTAAGTGTTCTTTTGTCCATTTTTCGTCCTTACCAATGTGTGTACATCCGTGAACTTTACGTGTTAGTAAAAAAAAAAAAAAAAAAAACTCATATATCACTGAAATTTAATTACAAGACTATTCATGAACTATATTTGAAATCGGGTAACGAAAATGAAACTTTTTTAAAGTTAATGGATAAAAACGAGATAACCACTGAGGTTAATTAAGGATTAACTCCAACCTAATATCTTTGACAACATATTATATTATATGAAAAGGTATTGTAAAGGCAGTGTAATCTAGTACGTTCTTATATAATATGATAGGTTAATTAGTCGGATAATGATTCACACACACATCAGCAAGAGGGTGATGGAGGTAGCATAAACATCGCCACTGTTGTCTTTACTACTTGAGCCAAAAGTGCGATCCTTGTATCAAACCAATTTTATCACACACAACGTTAATTGATTCCACGTCTCGCCGGACCCCATTAACACACCCAGATCGAGAAATGAAATCAAAATTTCAAAAGGAGAAACAAAAATCTTACTTTTTTTGAATTGTTTGAGAAATTAATGTCACAAAACATGGTTTAATTATTATTAGTTTTCTATTTAGATTCAGGAAATATCATATTTAATTGATTTCTCACTTCTGTCACGTGTCTTGACATGAGTCCTCAAGGGGACAAATTCCCCGGCCCTTCTTACATCAAGAACAGCATCCAACACATGATTTGGATCCCTCTATATCTCAAACATGATTGAAGAGCAATGTGATTGATTGGCATATATATATATATTATATATATATATATATATATATGAAAATGATGTCCAAAACGAACCCCAAAAGAAAGGCAAAGTATGCAGTAATAGTACTACGTTGTCGCAGATCGAATGTGTGGAATCAACTGAGAATTGTTTCTTTCTTTGTATATTATCTTTTCAGAGGATTAAAGTAAGTGGAATTCCTACGGCATTTGCTTTATTAATAATAATAATAATAATAATAATATATGAACGATTGTTATTGGTTCTCACTTCTCTCTTTCTACACTAATTAATTGATCTTTATTAATTAATTAGATTAATGTTCGGAACTAGTATATATAAATGTGCCAGAATTAACAATAACAATGATATTAATTATGTAAAATAAACATAATTTCATGGGCATGAAACTCACGTATGGCCGGGTACCTGACCTGACAAGATGAGTTTTGCTTGTTGTTCTAAAATCTATTCCAATATATTACATATCTACTAACCTACAATTTAAAAAAGAGGAAAGATTATTTAGGGGACGTCTGTCTGCCACTGCTCTCTAGAGGCTAATGGAAGTTTGATCCCAAAACCTTTTGATCTCATTGTCCCAATGCCTTAAAGGCATGAAAGTGAACCGTCGGACTAAACTTGTGAGTTTACAAAATGGTTGATTATTGGTGCCATCCTTTCCCTTAGTATAATTGTATTATACTCAATATAAAACGGTATCAACTAGCGATACAAAAACAGAAGGAATCAAAAGGGGAATGAACAAAAGTCAAATTCGATAAAATAAAATAAAAAATTTTAAATGATTTTAGAAAAGAAAGAAAGAAAAAAAAAAGAGAATGATATCCATACACCGTAAACATCATTTTCGTTAATTTTCCCGTTTTAAGATGACAATACAAACTGGTGGTGGAATAATTAATTAATTAAGATTGTCTTTATTCTTATTCTTCTTTAATTAATTTCTTCTGTAAATTATTAATCACTGACATTGCCAGATTCAGCAAAATACGTATATAATTAAACATATTTACCCTATATAATATAAACTAACATATGGTTTACTTATGAGTGCCATTTGGCTGCCAAATAAGTTTAACATTTAATATATGTATATGCCATGTGGCTGCTACTTTAACAATATGTATAGGCTATGTGGCTGCCATTTAAGCAAAAAATTTTAATAAACCTTATATTTAATTTCATATGTCCTATCATCTTCTTCTAATAATTTCATAGCTCTCAAATCTTATCATCTTCTCTACTCCAACTACCTTTTTGTATTCCATCATACACAAAGCTCCATATATAAATATGAATCCAATGCTTCCAATTCTTTGACTCCAACGAAAATTTCAAAACAGAACTTCTCATATGCCCATTGTCGGAGTCAACCATCTATGACTCTTATGTACATCCTCATGTCCATATTTTCCGTCTCTCGAACTTTCGCAAGTAATCCTTCCATTGATCAATTGTCTTAGTATAATATCCTTTTGATTTTTATTTTTATTTTCAATGTGATTCTTAGGTCACTGACATCAAATTAAATGTTGAGGTAAACACTTCTGCTAAATTTTCAAACAGAACATTTCAACGTCCAAATCATTGCCGGACTATTGATCTTTACAGGTTGTGTTCAAAACTTTCAGATTCAGTTAGCATAATGTTTTATTTATTTGCAAGGCTTCCAATGTTGGTTGTTTTTATAGCATTTAATAAAAGTTTCAACCGCCCGAGACTCTTTGGGTTTGATTTATTTGGATGTCTCAAATCTTTCTGGCGTTTGCTTTCCCTGTTGTTTATGGCATGACAAGTGTATGAAGATTCTTCTATAAGAAGGTGTTTGTGGTTGAATACACATTTTAATATAACGTTGTACTTTGAAATTAAAGGTGGAACTAGAATTAGGACACGTCCTCCTTCCCCACCCCCGCTTCTATATTTTGCACATTGTACTCATTCATTTCCCTCATAGTTTCTTACCTTAGTGAACCACTTAAAGCTTTTGTTGATTTTGTTGTAATCTTAAATTTAAAATTATGAAATTTGTACTAATAGCATATTATGTGTGCTTCTAAAGCAAGCTCTTTCGTGATAGTGTTGGAACTGTTACATTATGCTGTTGGCGATTTTTATATGGGTGATTTTTAGATTTTGTTTTTGTTCTTGAAGAGTTACTACTGAATTATTGTAAAAAAAATTCTTTCGAATACGCTTGACATAATTAAATTGCTCTTCGTTCGATAATTTGTAATTTTTTCTTCTTTTGTCAATCAATGTTGTCATATGGGTTGTGATTATTGATTTTATTGCTACCAATAAATGTCTTAATTGTCCCAAAATACAAACACTTAAAAAATCTTTCTATTTAAATTTAAAATAAGAAAATCGCTATAACCTAATAATATTAATGGGCAAATGCTGGGCATTGCACGGCATACTTCATCTAGTATATATATATATATATATATTGATTTGATTGAATTTGAAAAAGGTTTTCCTTTAATTAATGCTTGCATTTTGACGTCAGATGATGTGACTTGCTGGTCTCTCTCCATCAAAAAAAATTGTGCTATTAGCGACCAAAATGATTTGATCTAATGACAAAATACGTTATAATTTATTTGTGAAATTAAAGGGAAATATAATATTATATTGTTGGGCTGAATTGGATTCACCCCAATTGGGTTTGTTTTCAACCCACTAAGCCCAAATTAATGGCACTTGAGCCTATTAGGGCCTGTTTGGTATCATGGCTAAAGTCATGGTTTGAGATCACTTTTTATTTTATAATAATTTTTCATCATTCTCAATAAGCCTTTTTACATTTTCAATAAACGGTTTTATATTTTTAACACATTTTTTTACATTCTCAATACATTTTTAATATTATAAAATTAAAAGTGATTTCAAAACATGATTTTAGTCATGTTACCAAACAGGCCTTAGTTTTAATTGGCGCATTTGACCATTTATTAATTTGGTTGACCAATTCTTGAATCAATTTGATTCAAGTGCACAGTGTGCGCAGTGAGTGAGCAGAGAGCAAAAAAGAAAGCGCGGAGAGAGAAAAGAGAGAGAAGGAGAAAGAAAGATTGGGGAAAAAATTAAGGTTCTTGTAAAGTGAAGATTGTACTCTTCAAGCCAAATTGGAAGTCAATTTGAAGCCTAATCTTGATGAAATTGCAGTCCGGGGTTCCTTTCATCTAGCCCTTCGAATCTATCGGAGTAGTTTCTCATTCCCTCTATTTTGGTGAGATCCTTCTAATTTTATTTTGACTTTGAAGTTAAAATTAGAATATGTATTATTGATGAAAACTCTTGTGTGCCCATTATTGATTATATATATATATATATATATATATATTCAAAAGAAAAGAAAATTCGTTTTTTTTAGAGAAGGCAAATTTTAGCTGTTACACGAATGTGGCAGGAGAAAACAGAGGTTGCAATTTCTTGCTTGAATCGATATATATATATATGTACTAAACAAATTTTTTTTTTTAATCAAATAACTAATCACTCTCACATTTTATTAATGTGGAACAAAAGTCAATACAATACAACTTTGAGTATAAATTTATTTTATAATAATCACTATTGCGCTGTACAAATCGATATATGTTGTACCGAAATATGAATTTAATCTTAGATCTTCCACTAATTATCCAATGAAAGTCGGCTCAAACTGACTGAATCTTCACATGAAAACGAGAAAATATTACACTTACTTGTTTATTTGGATGAAATCCTCACACTTATTTTAAGAGATGAATTAAAAAAACTCTCATGAAATGAGATGAAAAAGAAGGTGCTAGACAAAAGGCAACTTTAGTTTAAACTATTAGTTATACAAGAGTTCATTAATTATAACAAAGATAGTAAGGTCGAAGGAGGCTTGGAAGAAGCTAATAATGGATTAATACAAGTTGGGCGAACCTTGTTGAGCAACAAGGAAAGGCAACCACTAGGGGAATTTTTCTTTCCAACGTGGGCTTCTTTCTCACCTTGATCATCATTCTCCATTTTTTTGATCTCCATCTTCTCCTTATGCTTCTTCTTCATCACATAAATTTCAGCAAGATCCATGCCACTTCCCATTGACATGATGGCTTTCTAATTTTATGCCTTAAACAACTGGATTTTGGTATGAAATTTGGACTATTAGTTTTCTTTTGGCTATGGTTTGAAGCATGCAGTTCCCAGATTGGGGGAATTTATGCGGATTTTTTAGGCTTGGGGTGCACGCAAAATTGATGAGATTGACTTGGGAAGTTTCCCTTTGAGACACCGGAAACAGATCGAGTTTGATGCTTTGTTTATTTATTCATTTTATAATTAATGATCTCCTTTTTGTCTTGACATGTAAACTGTGATGGACGTTGTGGAATTAATGTGGATAAAAAAATTAAATATAAATTTATTTAAAAATAAGTAGACGTTATTATTGAGTTGGGCTAAAAAAAAATAATATTAAAAAATTCATAAACATAGATAGAACCAAATCTAACAGAAGATTTATTCAATTTCAAATTTTCAAGGTTAAACACATTCATTCCAAATGACATGTGGATTTTCCCTTTTTTTTTTTTTTTTTTTCTTGTCAAAGACGATCACACGCTTTATGGGAAAAGTCGTGAGACTGTGACGGTCCACACTCCACATGACCCAATTTGTGGTTTTTCAAACTTGAAAGGAAATTACGTTTTTTGCTGGTCATTTTCTGGCAGGCCAAAATATATATATATATATATATATTTATATATCATATATGATCCAAGTTTCACCTAATAATTCATGTCAAATTGATATATCCGTTAAATTTGCGAATTTATGAAACATTAGTTTTAATCCGTTTATGTCGTGTTTGATATGGATTTGAACCGCACGTATAATAAATTTTCGTCTATACTTAGCATATCTGATTCAAAAGAAGAAAAAAAAGGTAAAATAAAATAGAAGAGCCGCTTTTGCCGTTATACCAAATCCGGCAGGTTTCATGGCTTCCGGTTCACCTTTGACGTAAGATGAGGTCATAGAAAATTATGGTTACTGAAAAACTCCTGGTGACATGAATCTTACAACGTTGCAAATTCTAACGTTTTGGAAATTTTCCCTAAAAAAATTTTTAAAAAAAATGTTTTGGAAATTAGCCAACGGTATAAAACAATTAAAAGTGCACTCGAAATTATTCAATCTATTCGTTGCTCCATGTAAGATAATGCAGTCCGATACATTTGGTTTGGATGAATAAATGCTACTTTCTCCGTTCCACTTATAATTGTCATGTGTAAATAAAGAAATAAACTATATATTTATAGTTCACCAATTTTCTTTTGTTTTGTTTTATGTTTTTGCCCCATCTGGAGTAGCGTATAAACATTTGTGAATGCGTGTTGATGATTGGCATTTGGCATCGGCATATGTACATAACGCGTTGATGAGGTAAATTATAGGGATGAGGTGTAACTTTGTGAATGCGTGTTGATGATTGGCATTTGGCATCGGCATATGTACATAACGTATCTTCCAATTAATGTTTAGAACATCTTTTACGAAACCCCGATACCCAAAAAATTATTAGATACATTCGATGCATACATAAAAATAGTACAACAAAATATATGTATATCAACTTTTTTCTCCAAAATAACACATTAATCCCTGAATGTATCATCCTATGTGATATTTCCAGATGAACTAAATAATTTCTCTCAATATCCTTTTTTTTCATACTTTGTTCATCCAAATTTAGTGTAACAAAACAATTTATTTTCCACAAATAAATAACAATGTTTATAATTTGATACACTCGTGAATCTAATTTCTAAAATGTATAACTTTTTATAATTGTTACGAGAAATATCATACATGGTCGTTCAAATTGATTTGCTTCAAAATTCCATACTTAATTATCGTTGTATTGGCTTGCTACATCTAATGAAATATATAGAACAGTAATTAATTGAAGAAAATGTGAATGTAGCTTCTCCCTTCGATGCGTACGAGGAAAATTCGTCCATAACGTAATTTCACATTCGAGGCAAATTACTTATAATTAAAAAACAAATAAAAATATGAAAAATCAATAAATAGAATTTAATCGAACAGTTAATAATTACACCATCCTTTGAAGAATTTTTTTAACCAATCAATCAGGTAAAAGAAAGAAAAGAAATACATAGTACACAATAGATTTAGTTTCCCAGAAAATAGAACCACGTCTTCCTCAAAATCAATCTCTTGCCACTCTCAAGACTGGACCGACGGAAGAACGTCGGCAGAAGTGCCGCCGGGATGAACTTTCTTGAAAACGCCGGAGAAGAAACCGCCGGAGAAGAAACCGCCGGAAGAAGACTTGCTGGTTTTGTGGGCGGCGGTAGTATTGCTAGTTCCATGATTAGCGGCTTCCATTTTCTTCATCTTCTCCTTGTGGATTTTCCTCATGACGTAGGCTTCGGCGAGGCCAGCAGTAGCAGTACTCGACATGGCGGCGGTTTATATATCCTTAATTGAATCGAAACTTAGGAAGAGATCGAACTGAGATTTCGAAACGATCGATGATGATGAGAAGAATTGAAGTGTGTTTTAGAAATGAATGGAGAGAGGCGGGCGATAATTTATAGATATTTGTGGGCACGCAATGGATGGCTAGAAGAAAGGAATCGGTTTATTTGGGTGGGGCTCCAACGGAAAGTGATCGAAAATTAATGGAGTATTTTAGTTTTAATTTTTAATATTTTCAATTAATTTAATTATACTTGGAGCCAACGCAAGAAACTTCTAGTCCTCTCATTCCATAACTATTCAATTTACTAGCCAGCTGGCTACACGGGACTCTGCGATTGGTTGGGAGCTTCCCATTAATAGCAAATGAGAATGGAAATAAATCAATAAGTGTGAAAATTGGGTGGAAGTTAGGTTGGGTGATCGATTCTTGCCAAAAACTTGTATACGACAATGTACAGTTCTAATCTCAAACCTAACAGACCCACCCCCTTTCTTTTAAAAACATGTGAGTATTTGTTTAAGACAGGATTATTGAGTTTATGATTTAAAATATTATGTGTATGCCATGAGAAATTGCGTATTAAGTGTACCTTAATTATGATGTATCCAGTTAACTATCGATATAATGTTTGTTTGAAAAAAAAAAGGAAAAAAAAAATATTGCTTATAACTTCTGGTTTTAGCCTCTTATTTCCATTCCCGTGATTCTTGTGAGTTCATTTGAGGGGGACTTCTGACTCTCCCTTCACAATTTTCTTCGTGTTGTGTAAGACAACAAAAATAGTGATGGTTAAAAAAAAAAAATTAAAACAAAGGTCCATATTATCCAATTGCATTAAGTGGTTAATTAATTGGACCATGTTCTAAAATAATATACTACTTAATTGATTAGTGGTAAACATGATTAGTACTCTTGGAATGTCATATAAAGGCAGGCATGCAGGACTAAAAGTAAAAGTTTGGATTTGGAATATCTATTAATTCCATGATTAACTGTACATATATATATATATACATATCTTTATACAATTTAGTAATAGTGAATCAAATGAGAGATTTTCTGTGGGTTAATTAAACAATTAATTAATCACTACCTAACTTCTGTCTCAATCAATTAATCGTCATTCATGAATCATGTTCTTGCTTTACAAATTACAAGCACAAACGTACCACAAAGCTACAAGAGAAAAGAAAATTTCACATTAATATTTGAACACTCAAAACGCAAGCCTAGTTTCTACTAATTAATTACGAGATTGAACTTCATATTTTATATATGTTTTTTCAAAAAATTAATCTTTTAGTGAAACTTAACACGATATAAAAACCTAACACGTTATAAGCGAATCTATCAATATAAATACGACACGAATTGTCACCTCTAAAAGACAATATTTGATCATTTTTAATACGGCTGAAAACCCAAATATTTGCCCTGAACCTATTATAAGTAATTTGTCAACTCAAAACACGAAAATTTACTAAGAAAGCCACATACATGTGGACACACCCTTACCCCTCCCCTTCTTCTTACAACAGTTATGTTTTAGAGGGTGGGCTTGGGCACTACGTTTTGCATCATGGATCAGAAAAGTTGCTTTCTCGTGGTGGGGACTCTACGCGTTACAATGGGAATGCGATACTATTGTTAAATTTTCTGACAATTATATTTCAAGTTTGTCTAATATGTTTGCACTTTGCTATATATTCTTTATTGCTTGGACAAATAATACTTTATATGTCTCACTTAAAGAGTCTATTTTAAAATATGTATAATTTATTATGGATTGTGAAGTATAATATATAAAATAAGTAATTTATCATCATATTTTTATCTTATATCCTTACTTTAAAAGTAAAGGTTAATTGTGAATCATATATTATTATATTTATAAGGGTATGTAATGTAAATAAATTTAAAATGAACTTTTTAAATGAGGTAAAATTTTTTTATAAAAATAAACTTTTTGAATGGAACAGAAGGAGTATGAAATATTGAATGATTTAATGAGTGAAGTGAAGAAAGAAAATTCTAACTTTGCTTTTAGTTCTTGGGGCCAAAGCAACACCACTAGCTAGCTTTATTTCTTGAGAAGAAAAAAAGACAATTTTTTTCTTTTGAAAGTGGGACACTTTTCTTCTTTTTTCCTTTTTGGGTTTCATCTCAATTATGCGGTAAACAATGACGTGAAGTTGTTCTCCCAACATCTCACTTAACCTTATTAGACACTTGACTTTTTTATATAATCTAAAAATCTTATTAAAAACGTAATTTTTTTTATAAGACAGAGAAAATGTACCTAACTTTTGTGTTTTATTCTCTAAGGTTTTCTATGTTATTTAGATCTATACTACAAGATCACTTATTCCTATGATATTTTCAGGTTTTGCAAGGTAAGAAAATGATTCCCCCCCCCCCCCCCCCTCCTCCTTTTGTTGAGATGAGAGAAAATGGTCGAGGCTTAAATATGAGTGTACACTCCAATGTTTTAACTATGACGTCACAGCTAAATTTGAGAGGAGGAAGTTCAGTTGCCACAAGAAAATGACTCTGCTATCTATTTTCAGTTCATGACCAAAAATTTCTTGATATATATGCTTCATGATTTGAATTTCCTCAAATTGTTGGCCAATTTATAGAACTAGGAGAAGCTGTTATAGCTGCTTATTTTAAAGTACTAATCTCTGTTTTTATTAACAATAAAAGGCATACTTTCTGTCAAAACTTTCAATAATCCAACTATTAATTATTTTCACTGGAATAACAGTAACATCTCTCCAGAATTAGTAATTTATTGCATTTTGCAACAGGGGATAAGTAGGATTGGCTATAGTATTTATTACAGATTAATGTAGATATGGAAAGCTGGATTGATGTGTATAATAATCTGGAAATTCGATTAGTGGAGACATTCTATTTTGTATTCTATAATTAGTAATTGTTTTGTTTACTGGCTAGAGGTATAGTTCTGGCTTGATAGGGGTAAAAAAGTTGTTGTCATGAGACTGAGAATAACCGGTTCAAGTCATGAAAACACCTTCGTATAGAAGAGGGAATCTTCTGTCGGACATGCGATACTTCAGAAGTCAAATTCAATATGCGTGTTTTCTTCTATACTTTAGTTTTAGCATAACCGTAATATTTCGACAGCTAATCGTGACACTTCAATAGCTACATTCAATATTTTAACAATTAGTTTTGGGAAAACAAGATAATTTTTGTTCTAACATGTATGCGATACTTTAGAGGCTAAACTCAATATTTCATCAACTAACTAAAAATGGTACTATACTTCAACATCTAAATTTTATTTTTTTTAGGTATTATCCCTTGTATTACTGCAGTACGTGTCAAATTATAATTAAATAAAATAATAACATAATGGTTCCTTCAAATGGTTATACGCCATCACAAAGTTACACCACATCCCTGTAATTAATTAATGGTTATAGGCTACTCCAGATGGGGCAAAAACATGAAACATAAATAGTTATTTATTAATTAACACATGACAATTATAAGTATCTTATGATTTCTTAAATACTGTCTTTTCTTATTTTAATAAAGAAACAATATCTTTAAGAGATTCACAACTTAATTAACCAAAAAACATTATGGAGAGAACGTCCTTAAATTTTACAAACGGGCTTATATAACCATATGAACTTTCGTTTCAAAGCTAACGTGTAAGTTCAATTATTTGGTGTATTCGTAGCACAAAGTAGAAAGATACCAACAATTATTTATTTCGTTGAGGTCATGGGACGAACCCTTATTTTGAGTGTACTTTTAATTAATTAACACGTTAGAATTTGCAATGTTTTAAGATTTGTGTCACCCGGAGTTTAATTTCGTTAACCATAATTTTCGATGACCTGATCTTACGTCAAAGGTGAACTGGAAACCATGAAACCCGCCGGATTTGGCATAACGGAAAAACTGTCTCTTCTTTTTTCTTTTTTTTTTTTTCTTCTTCTTTTTAAAATCTCTTCTTATCCTTTGAATCAAATATGCTAAATACGGAGAAAAAAAAATTGGTACACGGTTTCAAAATAAATACGATATAAACAAGTTAAAAGGACAAATTTCTCAATTTTAACGTATATATCCTTCAATCTGACATGAATTATTAGGTGAAACTTGGATCCACCTACCAAGCTCCTTTTCTGATACTAAAAATTGTTGAAGCCTCAGTTGTGAGACACCTACACTAATTATAGGTCAGTTACTTGAGAAATTGAAATTTGTCAAATGAGTAATCTCTTTCGTGTGAATTTATTCATTTAGCAATTACACCTTCGGTTTCACCAGAAGAGTTTATTCTCAAAAATAACTTTTTTCTACTAGAAATATCTACTTTTAAATTTTCGACTACTAATGCCCTTACTAATATAAATGTGTGATTCACAATTAGTCAATACTTAAAAAATAAATATATGTATGGAATAAATGATGTCACATTAGCTATTTCAGATGGTGAAAGAGGACTCTTCTAGTGGAACAAAAGGAGTAATATAAAATTGTATATTAGATAATGCAAAAACTTGTATCAAACGTGTCTGACGGTTCAACAGCCTACATATCGAGTTTAGCCTTTGAATTATTGTAGTTATGTTAAAATAATTATTCAAAACACGTCTATCTATCGATTTTAACTACTAAAGTATCGCAATTATACTAAAATAACAAGTACTAAAAACACGCATATCAAGTTTAACTGTTGAAATATCGATTAACACAATGAGTATTGAAAACACACGAATCAACTTTAGCCTTTGAAATATCAAGTTTAACTCATGAAATATCATAATTATATTAGAACAACAAGTATTGAAAAGAAAGAAGGAAAAAAAAAAAAAAAAAAGGCTGAATTTTCACGTGTACCTCATCAGGTCACACGCGCGGTATCCATTTGAACATACAACTTATTTAAATTACTAAAATAAACGAGTTAAATGAGTCCTGTGTTCAGATTAAACCTATGAAATAATTAACTTCAGTGTAAGGGTTAAAAAAATGTAATACAAATATCTGAATGTATAGGTTTTGGCCAGCCAAAAAAATATCAACATTAATTATAGAAAAAAACGTAATTTTCATTCAAATTTAAAAGGGAAGATGCTAAATGCAGAACAAAAAATGCTAAACGTAAAATGAAAAGATCAAAAATAATACTTTTTACAATTTCATACTAAAAAAACGCTAAACGCAAGACGTGGGATGGAGCGTTCAGCACCTCCCTTTAGCTCATGTGGAGTGTGGACCTTCACAGGAAGCATCGAAGCAGTCTTCCAGGTCTCTTGCGGTTGGCCGACTTTTCCTATAAAGCGTGTGAAAATTTTTTCGTCTTTGACAAGAAAAAAAGAGGAAGAAATTTGAATGTGTTGAATCTTGAATTAATAAAATTAAATTTATATTTCATTATTAAAAATAAACATTCATTATAAAGAACAATAGGCTATACGTACAACTTATTGTAAACTTAACAATAATTTGTGGAAGTAAAAATAGTTATCAATATTAGTTCCTTAATGAAACTGTAATTTTTTCCTACGAAAAATACTATTCACAAAATACTACTACTCACAATCCTATTAAAAATCATTCTGTCGTTCTACTCACAAAATTCTACTACAGTGATGGAGATCCTTCAACCATGAATAACTAACGGAAGAACTTGTATATGATAGGTCAGACTGTTCAACCGTGCTTGTGCGCATGTATTTCTTTTATTTTTTTTTTCTTTCAAAAAACATGAGTACCGCCTAAAGAAAAGAAAAGAAATATCTCAATGTAAAAAAAAATACACTATCAATTTTAAGGGTTAAAATATCGCACGTGCAATTAATAAAAAAAAAAATTGAAATGTGTAATTAATATTGTCAAAACGGTCCGACCATCTTGCATTAAACATCCTCAATAATTAAAGAAGCTAGCAAGTCACACTTATTTTTTGTTTTGTAGTAGAGTAATTATTTATCCACATTAATTCCACAACGCCATCACACTCTACATACCAAGACAAAAAGGAGTGTAATCCCAAAAAAAAAAAAAAATATTAATAATAATAATAATAATAATAGACGAAATAAGCATCAAACCCTGTTTCCGGTGTCTCAAATTAAGGGAAACTTCCCAAGTCCATTTGATCATTTTTGCGTGCACCCCAAGGCTAAAAAATTCACATAAATTCCCCCAATCTGGGAACTGCATGCTTCAAACCATAGCCAACAAAAGAAAACTAATACTCCAAATTTCATACCAAAATCCAGTTGTTTAAGCCATAAAATTAGAAAGCCATCATGTCAATGGGAAGTGGCATGGATCTTGCTGAAATTTATGTGATGAAGAAGAAGCATAAGGAGAAGATGGAGATCAAAAAAATGGAGAATGATGATCAAGGTGAGAAAGAAGCCCACCTTGGAAAGAAAAATTCCCCTAGTGGTTGCCTTTCCTTGTTGCTCAACAAGGTTCGCCCAACTTGTATTAATCCATTATTAGCTTCTTCCAAGCCTCCTTCGACCTTAGTATCTTAGTTATAATTAATGAACTCGTGTATAACTAATAGTTTAGATTATTGTTAGTTTGTGTCTCGATGAATAAGTGTGAGAATTTCATCCATATAAAAGAAGTGGGAGATTTTTTCATGTAAGTGAAGATTTAGTCAATTCGAGGCTTTCATTGGATGATTAGTGAAAGATTCAAGATCGAATTCATATTTCGGTACAAAATTTATACAATATAATAGTGAATATTATCAGTTAAATTTGTACTCAAAGTTGTATTGACTGCTTTTTCAAATTAAAAAATATACGCGAGAATAATTAATATCTGGTAATAAATTTTAGTTTGTTTAATATATATAGTGATTCAAGCAAGGTATTGCAACCTCAATTTTCTCCTACAACATAGCTTAAATGGGATTTTTTTGGTGGAGAGGGATAAGAATGTGATTGCACACCTACTGGCATAGTTTTGGGCAATAGGATGTACACTCGTCTTTTGTATCTCAAACGCTGCTTGACAATTTTTAACGGTTTGCGCTAAAAAAAAATGGTTATAAATATTGCCCTTTAATTTTCCTCGTCCCCTCCTAACGTTCTTATACTCTATAAAATTTCACAATTAATTATAATGTATTTGTCATTAAGATCAAATCATTTTTGTCGCCATGTTAGCGGCCATGGCACAAGTTAAAAGATAGTGGGAAACCGGAAAGGCACGTCATCTGACGTCAAAATGCAAACATTAATTCAAGAATAAAGGGAAAAAAAGGTTCAAATTCAATAAATATATATATACTAGATGTGGACACTGTGCCCTTGCGCGGTGAATGCCCAATAATAGTATGTGATAATAAAGAAATTTGTTAAAATAAATAATAAAAATGAATAGAAAATTGATCTACTATAAAAGTATTGAGTTGGAAATGATAAATACATTTTAAATATCAAACAAATATTTGAAATTTTTTTACAAATATAAAATTGACAACTTAATATATTTGTTTGTGTGTATTTACAACTTTTGAAGTTTTTAGATGTGTATGAGGTATAATTCTATTGCGTATGAAATAAAAGAACATAATTATTTTCCATGAGTCCACTATCACTTAATATAATAGAACTTAAACAAAAAAGCATATTTTCTCAAAACAAAGCACTTTTTCACAGGAAAGAAGCATATAACATATATAATAGCAAGTTAGCAACTATAATTATTTTTTGGATTGATGATTTCATGAGATATTTTTTCAATACTTTTTGTTTGGTCCTTGGCCTCAACTTAACAAGAAGTAAGTTTTTGGTGTTTTTTGATTTTGTTGTGTTAATCTAGAAATCAAGGGGTATCAAGATCGGCATTTGTGGTGTGTGATCAGTTGTTTAGTTTCATTGCAGCAAAGGTGTTCTCAATGGGCATTTGTACAAATTATTTGGCTGAAGGAACTCCTCTTTGGTGTGGATTAAAGAAAATGGGTAAATGGCGGAATGTGGAGTCAGATTCAATTGCTATCTTGCGATACCTGAACACAAAGTCTGTAAAGGATACGATGTACATACTAAGTTGGATATTATCTTTATACATGTTCGCTTTACATAGGAAAAACATCGTACATCTTCTTTGCCGTGAAAAAAGAAGAAGAAGAAAACAAAGGAAAAGATTAAGAATAACTAAAACCTCCAAGCATGATTTCATTATCGCCAGGCATGAAGAAAAATTTGAACTGATCAAAATAGAATCATCAAATCACATTACAATAAAAGCGTAAAATCAGCACCAATCTCGAGATGCACACATGTAAATTATAAACTAACTATAGTTCCAACATTTTTATAAATAATTACAAAGATTAATTCAAGATCACGATTTAAAAGAAGGGAAAAACAAAGCAAACTAACCACTGCTCATGCGTGAAATTCTCGTCTTTTCTGTTTTGCGCACATGCTATGCTAACATGGCTTTGAATATGTTTGCAGCAAATCAAACTTAACAAAACCAAATGTATAGGGAAGTCTAAACAAATGGGAGTGAAAGAGTTTGATGAAGCATTAATCTATAAAAATGATATAAATTAATTGTAAGTTTAATGTCTATTGATATGGAAGGCGTTTGAGAATATGAAAAAGGATATCATGAGATTAGATATGGATGAACGCAGAGGTGGCCAAGATTAATAATTGAATTATACATGGTAATAAAAGGGGGGAAGTTAATAAAATAATGAAAGGGGTAAATTTTGGAATTAGGGGCAACACTTTACAATTAATACATCTGATTTAATAACAATTTACAATTAATACAAAATAAAATTTTCATCTTCCAAAACTAAAGGAAGGAATACAATAGAATATCAATATTTATAACTTTTTATTCAGGTGGCAGCCAAGTGGCAAGTAATATTATAGAGTAAATTATGTGGCAGTCATGTGACAAGTAATAGTATAGAGTAAATTGTGTGGCAGCTAGGTGGCATATTAAATGACATTAAATAATAAGCTTACGTGGCATCCAAGTGGCATGTTGAGATAAAGCCTATGTTACTTTCTATTAGATATGGTAGATATATATAAATATGTGTGTGTGTGTGGCAATTTACAAAAGAAAGAAATTAAAGAAGAATAAGAATAAAGACAATATTAATTAACTATTCCACCAGCAGTAGTTTGTATTGTGATCCTATAAACGGGCAAATTAATGAAAATGACGTCTACGGTGTATGGATATCATTCTTTTTCTAAAATATCAATTTTCTTTTTAAACAATTTTACTTTTGTTCATTAATTTCCACCTTTGATTCCTTGTACTTTTGTATCGCTAGCTAGTTGCTACTATTGTCTATTGACTATAATACAGTTGTACTAAGGGAAAGGATGGTACCAATAATCAACTACTTTGTGTCAAACGTACGGTTCACTTTTATGCCCTTATGTAAATATGTAATATATTGGAATAGAGTTTTTTTTATAAATAAATAAATAACTCATCTTGTTGGTCAGGTGCCCTGTGTGAGTTTCATGCCAAATTAGATTCGAATGAAATTTGCTTTATTAATTATTAATTATGTTAGAATGAAAGTTGATTTTCGTGGAAAAAAAAACAGTTGCTTTTTTTTGTGGGAAAAAAAAAATAGAAAGAGAGTGGACATTGAACATGAAATGTTGTCGTTAGGCTTTGTAGAGGAACAAGATTCCACTAATTTTCTGGTCCAATTCCATCAAAATGTATGTCCCCTTTGGAATCAATTGGGGAATAATCTTAAAGTGTTTTACCATATTAATTCAAACTTTTAAATCCAGAAAAAAAAAAAAAGGAGTAATATGATCGAATACAATGCTTCATAATTAGTTCGAACCCATTGTTCATCAATTCCACAGTGCTTCATTATATAACTAGAAGAAAAATATATAGAGACAATTTTGTAAGTTATTGTCACTAAAAAAAACCCCACATGTCGCTAAAGGGTCGTCACTAAAACACTATTCACTATTTTCTTTGTAGCATGTTACGCGAGAATGGTCGAGGAGTTCCTTTTCTAGAACTCGAACAGTCACAATGTTTGAACTTAATTATGATTTCAAATTTTCAAGTTAGCGATTTTCTCTAGATATTACTCCTTGAACACTCCTGTAAATGAAATGATACTGTTATAATACAAATATTTACACAAATATTGTACATAATTTAAATTGGATGCATGAAGATGTTACGAAAATACTTGAAAAAAGAAGTTCTCGATGGAGGGTAATTCGATCCCTAAAGTTCATGCACGAAGTTTTAATTACTTTCGTGAAAATCAACAGCGAGGAGGGGTTTAGAAGTGAAGGGTTTTGGTCCTTAAATTGTTGGATTTCAAATACACAAATCTTGAGGAAGTGTGTTACGTGTGTCAAACGTGTTATCATTTGAACTATAATTTTACGATATTTAATGATTGAATAATGAAATTATGTTTATTTTACATACTTAACGTCATCGTTATTGTTAATTCTGGTACATTTATACTGGTTCCGAACATTAATCTAATTCATTAACAAAGATAAATTTAGTATAGAAAGAGAGAACTGAGAACCACTAACAACCGTTCATATATATATATATATATATATATATATATATTAGTAATAACAATAAAGCAAATGCCGTACGTTGGAATTCCACTTAATTACTTTAATTCTCTGAAAAGAAAATATACATATAAAGAAGAATTCTCAGTTGATTCCACATATTCGATCTGCACCAACGTACTACTACTTTGCCTCTGTTTTGTTCATATGATATATCTACATGCATATTGATATTGCCGGCCAATCAATCACGTTGTTTTTCAATCATGTTTGAGATAGAGGGATCCAAATCATGTGTTGGATGCTGTTCTTGATTAAGTGTGTGTCTATCTATCTATCTATATATATATATATTGACATAAAAAAATAAAAAAAAAGGCACAAAAAATACTTCCTTTGTCTCATTAAACAAGTCATACTATATTATACTATATATATTATAGCAACGATCAGATGCAAACCCTAGCTAAATCCATTCCCAAATATATTAATATCACATTCCCAATATTAGTATCGTATTCCCCCATTTGAACCTTTCAACCCTGGATAGAAATCAAACTTCTTCATTAATCTTTACCAAATTAAGCAGGTTTATGAATGTCACTATTAGTCTACGTACACGTGCGTTGGACAAGCGAGAATGAGAATGGTAGAAATAGTGTAATTATTTTATAGAATGAAATTTTCAACATTTGGATAGCACATAAAGAGAAATCAAACAAGATATTTTACAAATCTAAACATAAGAATAAAGAATCGATAATAATTTTCATCACCTTGTGACATTTCTCAAACAACAACAAAGATAATGTAAATTCTTACAAGGAAATTAAACTTATACATGAGAAGTCTTTCATTCTTATTCTCATTCTCACGTGCTAATTACGTCTTACGGCGAATATATCAAAGTAACTAAATGTAAATATCCAATCCCACTTGGAACTCTAACACTATTTATATTCAATCAACTTTCTTTCAAGGATAACATTTCACGTTTTTGAGTTCCTCCACCAGCCTTTAATTAGCAGCAAATAGGGCAATCGATGATAAACAATAAATTAATAAACCATATATATATATAGCCAAATAGAGCCCGACACCACCACTCCTCAGAAGCTAATCTTTTTTTCTCAAAAGCATTTTTCTCCTTTTGAAATTTTGATTCATTTCTCGATGTGCGTGTGTTAATGGGGTCTGGTGAGACGTGGAACCAATTAACGTTGAGTGTGATGAAATTGCTTTGATACAAGGATCGCACTTTTGGCTAAAGTAGTAAAGACAACAGTGGCGATGTTTATGCTACCTCCACACATGCACCCTTTGCTGATGTGTGTGTGAATCATTATCCGACTAATTAAGCTATCATATTATATAAGAACGTACTAGATTACACTGCCTTTACATTACCTTTTCATATAATAAAATATGTTGTCAATGATATTAGGTTGGAATTCCTTAATTAACATGAGTGGTTATCTCGTTTTGATCCATTAACTTTAAAAAGTTTCATTTTCGTTACCCGATTTCATAAATAGTTCACGAATAGTCTTGTAATTAAATTTTAGTGATATGTAAGTTATTTTTTACTGACATGTAAAATTCATGTATATACACACATTGGTAAGGACGAAAAATGGAAAAAAGAACACTTAACTGGTAATGAAAGTTGAAGTTAAGTGACCAAGAGGAAAATATAAGCGAGTGATTTAAACATAATATGTACTACTAGTCTACTCCCTCCGTCCTATGTAAAGAGTCTTGTTTGTGAAAGTTACAAATTTTTATAAGCGCCAAGGTACAACAACTAAAATTAGTAATTTTACGTTATTTTTGACACTTCACATTAAATTAAACGAAGGTTAACTAAATGGACCGTGCATAATCATATAAGTAATTGAAACTATATATACTCTTTTATTAGGACAATTTCACTTTTATAAAAATATGACTCTTTTAACGGGGTCCGTGGAGTATAATTTATTTAAACCCTTATCCTTAATTTAGGTGGAGTGAACTTTAACAAGAGTTTTCCAGGTGTAAGTGAGCATAATAAGTATCCACTAGTGTCAGCTCAGCACCCATTAAGGTTTTCCACCACAGCTTCAACTATAAATACAGCCCATTTTGGCACTTGCAACATTCACAAATATTTAACTTTCCCCATCAAATCTCAAGTTTGATTATTTCTTACACCAAAAAAAAGACACTAAAAATGTCGACAGGCTCAGTTGGGATGGCAGAAATGTTTGTAATGAAGAGGATCCACAAGGAGAAGATGAGAAGAATGGATTCTGAGAGAAATATGTTGATGAATAACAATGATGATGATCTTGATGTTGCTGCAGAAAGGGCCATTTCTGGTGGCTGTTTCTCCATGAAGATGTTCAAGAAGATTCATCCCACAACTATAGTTTCATCTTCTGCAAATTAATGGTTCTTCAGCTATTTTTTCTTCTCTCCCTCCCTTTTCATGAGTTAATTTACTAGTGAAATTGTAGTCCCGTTAAAAGGATCACTCAATCATTAGATTTACTTACGCGGGTTAAGGTTTAGTGTTCGATCTTCTGCTGGTTAAAAGTCTAGCTAGCTAGTTTGTTTCTAACAAGGTTGGATAGATTCTCGTACGTCTCCAGTCTCCACTCCTTTCCGAACTTTCGTTAATTTCCCCGATCTGAAAATTTTACCAAAAAAAAAAAAATGTTGTCCATAAAGGAATGCATGTGTAGTTCAAATAAAAATATTGTACATATTATTAACTGTTAAATGAGTTTCGGCTTTGATTTACTAATGTGGTTTGGTTTCTATCTCTCTCATTTTTTACATTTCTACTCCATCACTCGACCAAGTCCGATGATTAATGATTCCAAATCGCAGTAATTTACGATCTCACATGAGTGACACCTTGATCTCTAAAATTTGAACGACACAGTCTATTAAATTGTTACTTTAGTTATGTCATTTTAATAAATGACATACGAATAGAATACTCATTTTAGAACAACGTACTCATTTACAATGCATATTGGCTCATAAAAATATACATCCATATGAACATCACCCAAAACAAGCAGCAAATTAAGCAACTAAATTGGAGTAAAATATTAAAAGGTCAAAAGTGGAGGGGCAAACATGGTTGAAAATTTTGCAAATCTGTATGACTTTTCACTTGTCTACTTCAACTATAAGCCTTAATGCTCTTTTTTTGGGGGGTGGGTGGGTTTCTTTCTCTACAGTAAAAATGAAATTTCAAATAGTTTCGCCACTTTCTTACTAGTCCTCAAAGCCTTTTTGCAATTTGGTCCTTCAAATCTTGAAGGATTATATAAGGTAAGTGTGTCTTTTTTTTTTTTTCCACCCTTTATAAATTGAAGCAAGAAAACACTATAGGCAATAGGTACAGAGAATAATATAATTCAAAGCTCAAAGATATTATGTATCCAACTATATCCATCATCATTATAAATTAATTATGAACAAGTGCTTAGCTTTATAATTGTTTCTTTATCAACCCCACTTACTCTCTTCATTAGTTTAGTCTACCATTACGATCATTTCACGCACTAAGGCTTATATTTTAACATATTTAAAGTAGGGCCCTTTGTGGAATCAACAATTAATGTCTATTCATACATCATAGTGATCCCATTTGTACTCAAAAATTAATATGGATTTTTTCTTTTTTTTTGCCTTTTTTCGAGCTCGAGATATTCTTGATTTGATTATGTCCTAATTAAGTTAATTTGGACGAGTAAATACCTTTGCTTACTTTATTTGTTTTCTTTTTTCTCGTGAGAACCTTGCTTATTAATAACGTGCGATGGAAGGTTTTTTTTTTTTTTTTTTTTTTTAAGTAAGGTGCGAAAAATTTTTAATGAATTTTGAACTTGAATTAATAAATTATTTGAGTGAATTTGTAAAACGAAATTAAACCAATTAGAAGAGCATGGGGCTCAAATTAGCGTCGCAAAGGACAAAATAGGGGTTGGGAGTTCGGTAAGTTTGAGGGCGGCCGCTATTGGGTCCAGTTAAGAAATGAGGATGGAGTCTTATGTCGGACGATCAGCTCCTCAAGTCAATATGCGTATTTTATTAACTACATGTCATACTTGTTATCTTAATATAATTACAATAAGTCAACAGTTAAACGCAATACATTAGAGACAAAACTCAATAGTACTTAATACATTAGATACTATATGTGATAGGTCTCATATGTGATAGGTCTCAAAAGAAAGAAAAAAAAAATACTAAATGTGATACGCAATGCATCAACAATTTCACTCAATTCATCATAGGTTAAACTTGATAGTGATACATCAGATGCTATATGAGGTACGCGATATTAGTAGTTAAACTCATAACCGCAATACATCGAAAGCTACACGTGAAACGTCAAATCAAGGTTAGCGTCCATTATTCAATTGGAGTGTCACAACCCATTAGATATATCATGTCAAATAAAATATGAATTTTAAAATAGTTTCTAAAAAATTTAATCAATACATCTTTTAAAATTTCCAAAAATATTTTTTTAATCAATATGTCATAGAGCCTTCACATTTTCGAAAAATATTTTCATCTTGGAGAGTATATATCGACATGTGAGCCACGTGAAAAGCTTTGTAGATGCACAGGTGGATATGAAAATTTCAATTGTAGACTGGTCACTCAATTACTAGTTTCCATTATTCAATGGGAGTGTCACAACCTATTAGATATATCGTGTCAAATAAGATATGAATTTTTAATAGTTTCTAAAACTAAAAATCAAATCAAAATATCTTTCAAAGTTTCCAAAATTATTTTCTTAATCAATGTGTTATAGAGCCTTCACATTTCCTTTTTTTTTTTTTTTTTTTCATTCTGGAGAGTACGAACCAGCTTGTGAGTCACGTGGAACGCTCAGAAGATGCACAGATGGATATGGGTAAACATCAACTGTAGACTCGTCACTCAATTACTTGCGTCCATTATTTAATGGAAGCGTCACAACCCGTTAGATATATCGTCCAAATAAGATATTAATCTTAAAATAGTTTCTAAAATTAAAAATAAATCAATACATCTTTTCAAAATTATTTTCTTAACCAATGTGTCATATAGCCTTCACATTTTCGAAAAATATTTTCATTCTGGAGAGTATAGACCGGCATGTGAGCCACGTGGAACGCTCTATAGATGCACGGATGGATATGGGAAAACATCAATTGTAGACTCGTCACTCGGTTACTAGACTCCATTATTCAATGGGAGTGTCACAACCCATTATATATATCGTGCCAATTAAAATATGAATTTTAAAATAGTTTCTAAAACTAAAATTCAAATCAATACATCTTTAAAAATTTCCAAAAATATATTTTTAATTAATGTGACATATAGCCTTCACATTTTCGAAAAATATTTTCATTTTAGAGAGTATATACGGGCATGTGAGCCATGTGGAACACTCTGTAGATGCACAGAGTTGTAGACTCGTCACTCATTTACTAGCGTCCATTATTCAATGGGGGTGTCACACCCCGTTAGATATATTGTGCCAAATAAAATATGAATTTTAGAATAGTTTCTTAAACTAAAAATCAAATCAATACGTCTTCACATTTTCGAAGAATATTTTCATTCTGGAGAGTAATGACCAGCATGTGAGCCACGTGGAACGCTCTATAGAAGCCAAGATGGATATAGGAAAACTTCAATTGTAAACTCGTCACTCAGTTACTAGCGCCCATTATTCAATGGGTGTCACAACCCGTTATATATATCGTGCCAAATGAGATATGAATTTTAAAATAATTTCCAAAACTAAAAATCAAATCAATACATCTTAAAAAATTTCCAAAAATATTTTCGTAATCAAGGTGTTATGTTGCATTCAAATTTTTGAAAAATATTTTCACTCTAGAGAGTACAGACCGACATTTGAGACACGTGGAACACTCTGTAGATGACAAGATGGATATGGAAAAACATCACTTCTAGACTTGTCACTCCGTTACTAACGTTCATTATTCAATGGGCTGGAGTGTCACAATCCGTTAGATATGTCAGACCTTGCCTACTTAAACAAATAAAACTTGTTATCTTAAATTAATAGGTAGAAGTACAGTTTCTTTACATTGTTTTAATTATTAATAGATTTAAATTGCAATAACATCAGAAATGCATTATAACTATTATTTATGATTGACTGCTGTCGTAATGAAATAGTTTTCCTTCGTTGTAACATTCAAAAAGTACTATGCTATTCTCCAACTTGATTCTAATTAGCTAAAAGTATTTTTTATTCAGCAATGTCTACTAATTAGAAAAAATAGCTAATTTTTCCCTGTAAATACTTGTTACTTAAAATTTTATTTGGTGCAGGAGACACTACCACAAGAGACTTAAATTTTCATTTACTATTTTACATGAAAATAACCTCAAGATAATAATGAAATCGTAATCTCAATACGTGGTAGAAATAGATTATGTGACTAATATGTGGCCATCAATTAGATCATACAAAATGGCATACGGTCCATATTATGAAACGTGACAAAATTTTACATTTAATTCTCAAATCACCTCTTTACTTAAGTGTTATCTCACTATCAACCAAGATCATTAAACAACATATATGATTCATATAATGAAATATGACAAAATTTTATGTTTTATTGTAGTCAACGTACGTGTTGTTTATCGATCGCAAACAGTTTTTGTCCAAGTCTGGTATATCAATTATTTATGAGTTTAAAACTTAAAAGTACAATATTTTCAAACACAAGTTTTAAATCGGATAAAAGAGTAAAAAAAGAAAGAGAAAAAAAAAGTGACTACCGGATTAGTACAAAATGCAAAACTTCCACCTCGAATCTCAAGCCAGCAATACATTGTGCACGTGTTATACAAACGACGACCGCGTGTTGTGCAATACAAGTGTTTAAAACAAAAATCCAGCAACGCAATACCATTAGTCGTGTAGTTTGCAAAATCCTGATACGTATGGTAGGATCATACGATTCTACAATCCCAAAATATCAAATCGATCATATCTCCGATTATATCCGATCTTAAAATTTTTTGCTAAAATGACTCAAATAAGGGTAATTTTTATAATTTATCAGTAATTTTATACCTGCTCATTTTGTGTAGCTCAAAAAGTGACGACCTGAGTAGTAAAAATGCAAAAGGAGGAAACCTCGAATCTCAAACCAGCAGTATATTGTGCACGTGTTGGTACAAACGATGACCACATGTTGTGCAATACTAGTGATTAAAACAAAAAACCATCAGAGCAACACCTTTAGTCGTGTTGTTTGCAAAATCCTGATACGTATGGTAGGATCGTATGATTCTACAATCCCAAAATATCAAATCGATCCTAGCTCCGATTATATCTGATATTAAATTTTTTTGCTAAAATTGCTCAAATAAGAGTAATTTTTATAATTTATTAGTAATTTTATACATGTTTATTTTGTGTAGTTCAAAAAGTGATGACCTAACTAGTAAAAAATGCAAAAGGAGGAAACCAGCAGTACATTGTGCACGTGTTGGTACAAACGACGACCACGTGTTGTGCAATACAAGTGATTTAAAAAAAAAAAAAAAACCCCAGCAACGCAATACCATTAGTCATGTAGTTTGCAAAATCCTGATACGTATGGTAGGATCGTATGATTCTACAATCCCAAAATATCAAATTGATCCTAGCTCCGATTATATCTGATCTTAAATTTTTTTTGCTAAAATGGCTCAAATAAAGGTAATTTTTATAATTTATGAGTAATTTTATACATGCTCATTTTGTGCAGCTCAAAAAGTGACAACCTGATTAGTAAAAAGGCAAAAGTAGGAAACCTCAAATCTCAAACCAGCAGTACATTGTGCAAGTGTTGGTAGAAACGACGATCACGTATTGTGCATTACAAGTGATTAAAACAAAAAACCAGCAGCGCAATACCATTAGTCGTGTAGTTTGCAAAATCCTAATGCGTATGGTAGGATCTTACGATTCTACAATACCAAAATATCAAATCGATCCTAACTTCGATTATATTCGATCTTAAATTTATTTGCTAAAATAGCTCAAATAAGAGTAATTTTATAATTTATCAGTAATTTTATATCTGCTCATTTTGTGTAGCTCAAAAAGTGACTACCTAATTAGTGAAAATGCAAAAGGAGGAAACCTCAAATCTCAAACCAGTAGTACATTGTGCACGTGTTTGTACAAAGACGACCACGTGTTGTGCAATACAAGTGATCAAAACAAAAAACTAGCAGCGCAATACCATTAGTCGTGTAGTTTGCAAAATCCTGATACGTATGGTAGGATCGTACGAATCTACAATCCCAAAATATCAAATCGATCCTAGCTCTGATTATATCCGATCTTAAAATTTTTTGCTAAAATGGCTCAAATAAGAGTAATTTCATAATTTATCAGTAATTTTATACCTGCTCATTTTGTGTACCTCAAAAAATGATGACCTAATTAGTAAAAATGCAAAAGGAGGAAACCTCGAATCTCAAACCAGCAATACATTATGCATGTGTTGGTACAAAGATGACCACATGTTGTGCAATACAAGTGATTAAAACAAAAAACCAGCAGCGCAATACCATTAGTCGTGTAGTTTGCAAAATCATGATATATATGGTAGGATCGTATGATTCTACAATCTCAAAATATCAAATCGATCCTAACCCGGTTATATCCGATCTTAAATTTGTTTGCTAAAATAGCTCAAATAAGGGTAATTTTTATAATTTATCAATAATTTTACACCTGCTCATTTTGTGTAGCTCAAAAAGTGACGGCACGAATAGTAAAAATGCAAAAAGAGGAAACCTCGAATCTCAAACCAGCAATACATTGTGCACATGTTGGTACACACGACGACCACGTGTTGTACAATACCAATGATTAAAACAAAAAACCAGCAGCGCAATACCATTAGTCGTGTAGTTTGCAAAATCATGATATATATGGTAGGATCGTATGATTCTACAATCTCAAAATATCAAATCGATCCTAACCCGGTTATATCCGATCTTAAATTTGTTTGCTAAAATAGCTCAAATAAGGGTAATTTTTATAATTTATCAATAATTTTACACCTGCTCATTTTGTGTAGCTCAAAAAGTGACGGCACGAATAGTAAAAATGCAAAAAGAGGAAACCTCGAATCTCAAACCAGCAATACATTGTGCACATGTTGGTACACACGACGACCACGTGTTGTACAATACCAATGATTAAAACAAAAAACCAGCCGCGCAATACCATTAGATGCACAGTTTGCAAAATCTCGATACATATAGTAGGATCGTACGATGCTACGATCTCAAAATACCAAATAGATCTTAGCTCCGATTCTACCTGATTTTTTTAAAAAAATTATTATAATAATTCAAATAAGAGTAGTTTTTATAATTTATCAATAATTTTACATATGTTCATTTTGCCTAGGATTTTACGATCCTATTATCTGATACTATAATTTTTGATTATATACCCAAATGAAACCCAAGTGAGGTCCCAATTTTACAGACTATGATCATCCATTTCTACAATGAATCCGAGACCGACCACGGCCAACAATTTCAGTTTAGCAGAAAATCCAGAATCTTACTCTCTTTTTTTTAATATTTTAGCTCCCACCCACCCCCTTCCCTTCTATATTAATACCTTAGATATGAATATAAATACAAATACGTTCAGATCTACTCCTCCTCAGAGTCCTCACCCCCAAATTAAATAACCTTTCTTTTCGGTGGAATTTGGATCTTCTTCTTCTTCTGCTTCATCTTCTTCATCATGGCAACCCCTGGCATTGGTTTCGCCGAAGTACTTGTGATGAAGAATCTCCAGGAAATCAAGCTTAGGAAGAAAATGGAAGCCCGTGATCGTGCAGGACGAAGAGCAGCAGCCAATTTGGATGGTCACGGATCATGTTCCGATCATCGTCATCAGGAACGGGAAGCAGGGGATCAGATTGCTGGTACCTCCGCCGCCGGCTGCACTTGCATCCCTTTTAAGCTGTTTCAGAAAGTCCATCCCAGTGCAAGTACTCGTGATCAGTGATGGAGGTGTCGAAGTCGAAGGTTTTCCTTTCGGTGATTCCTAGGTAGACGATGATGAAACTAATAATGCATGCTCTCCTTGTAATGCTTAGATTTTAATTTCTTTTTGTTTTTCCCTTTTCGTTTCTTTTCCTATGTTTGATAAATAAATATGTATGTATGTAGTTTCTTATTTTCATTTTTTTTTTCAAGCATTAATGTTTTTTTTTTTTTTTTAATCTTGGCCGATTGTGCATGATTATGATTCTGTTTCGAGAGGTTAAAAGTTCGAATCTCACCTATTAAATTAATTGATTTAAGAATGAACTCCATTTTTTTTTTTTTTTTTTTACTTTCTCATTCACATTAAAAGTTCATTCTTTTAAAAGTTATCATGCATGTTAATTACTTAACAGAATTGATTGATTTTTTTTTTTATAATGGATTAATCCAGTTTTGATATATGTTAAACACATAATTCATTAGATTTAGATCCATTAACTACTATCCTTAATTGATTTTTCTCAGTAATTATCTTAAAATATTGAATCCCAAAAAAATATTAGAATATTTTAAGTGTTAATCTTGAAAGTCCAAGGCCCAAAAGGATAATTCGCCAAACGAAGGGAGTGAAAACCACGTTTATCTTTCTTTTTTTCATCTGTTTACGGAACAAGGATTTTTTTTCTTTTCTTTTCTTTTCTTTTTTTGGGAAAATATAAAGATTAATTATTGTTGCCTTTTGGGCATATGGGGAGATTCATCATTTCGTGATTCAACCTAGTGATGATAAATGATTTGATGAAACCAATTTATCATCTATCTACAAATATTTTCTACGGGAAATAATGTATTTTTTTGTCCACATTCTTTATTTAAATGACAAACGTAGTCCACTTTCTTTAAAAACTAGCAAATGTAGTCTCTAATTTTTCCTCTTTTTTTGCAATTTTAGTCCAATTGACTCTAACCAATTAGACTAAAATTGCAAAAAAATGAAAAGATTGTGGACAACATTTGCTAGTTTTAAGAGAATGTGGACTGTATATACCACTTAGGTAAAGAATGTAGACTAAAGATGAAAATTTCCATTTTTGAGGTTAAATACCCTTATTGGTCCCTTAAGTTGAAATGTTTGTACCTAGTCCCTTAAGTTGAGATGTTTGTATCTAATTCATTAAGTTGAAATTGTATCAATTTGGTCTTTTAATTTCAAATTTTGTTTTAAAATGGTCACAAACTCAATTCTTATAATATTGGAGCTACTTTCGACTAACATATGAGTTATTTCAAGTTAAATTAAATGTTGTTCAATGTGGTTTAATTTTTTTTCATTTGTTGCCTTTATTAATAATGAGTGTAAATTTTACATGCATGTTAGTTGAAAATAACCCAATTATTGTAAGAATTTAGGTTTCTAACAATTTTAAAATAATTTTTGAAGTTAAGGTACCAAAATAAAATAATATCAAGTTAAGAGATCAAATAGATATAACATTCCAAATTAAGAACCAACGCAATGATTTAACCTATTTTCTAGAACAAGTTTTTGGAACTGCGATTGTACTGTAGCGATATACCCGCTTTGTCTCATATCAAGCTTCTAGTGAAAAACTCTTTTAGTGGGCCGCATAAAGTATTTGGAAAACAAGATTTACATTGTACTCCAAAATCGTAACTATTAGCTTCATAAACGATCTTTACAATTTCCCATTTATACATTTTAATGATTTGATGAGAACTGAGAACAAAATAGCTTTTATTAGTAAAAGTTGAGGTGCAAGGATGCTGACGGTTGATATGTTGAGAGTCTTGTATCAACAAAAGTAGAGGTATGAGGGTATTACGTGTTGAGAGTCCTATAATAATAAAAGTCGAGGTGTACAGGTGTTGATAGTTGACGTGTTGAAAGTCTTGTATCAACAAAAATAGAGGTGTAAGGGTATTATGTGTTGAGAGTCCTGTATTAATAAAAGTCGAGGTGTATAGGTGTTGACGGTTGACGTGTTGAGAGTCTTGTATCAACAAAAGTAGAGGTGTCAAGTTATTACGTGTTGAGAGTCGTGTATTAATAAAAGTCGAGTTGTACAGTTGTTGACGGTTGACGTGTTGAAGTAGAGTTGTAAGGGTGTTGACGTGTTAAAGTAGAGTTGTAAGAGTGTTAACGTGTTAAAGTAGAGTTGTAAGGGTGTTGACACGTTGAGAGTCTTGTATCAATAAAAGTAGAGATGTAAGGGAACGTGTTGAGAGTCATGTATAGTGATGAACGCAGAACAAAATATCATCAGAGGCGACTTTAGTACAATTTTTTTTTAGGCGTCATTGTTTTCAATGGTGATTAAATAATTATGAATGCAGAATTAGTTAACCTTAATAAAAAAAAAACTAATAATAAATATTTATTCACAAATAATATATACATAAACAATTAATAAAAATTAAATTATTAATAAATATTTTATGACAAAATATTTAGTAATAAATAATAAGTCTTACTAAAGACTTACAAATATTGAATGAAAATTCGAAATGGGCTTGGGATTGAGAAGTGTTGTTGCTATATTACGAGCTGTGGTTTGATGATAAATGAAGAAAACGGGCCGAATAACCAAGCCCAAAATAAACATGCCCCCTTTTTTAACTCTTAAGTCTGAAGTGAAACGGCGTCGTTTCATTAAGATTTTAAAAATAAATTTTAAAAAAAAAAAAAAAAAAGAAAGAAAGAAAGACATATGCCCAAGGCCCATCTTCATCTTCTTCCGTAAAAAGATGCAGAGGGGCGGAACTAGGTGGCCGGCAGATACGTGAGGGTTACTACCCTCACCTCCGGGAACTAGATGGGGCGTCAACACCGGCCCGTCCCGACCTAGTTCCGTGATGATCATGTATTAATAAAAGTAGAGGTGTACAGGTGTTGACGTGTTAAAGTAGAGTTGTCAGGGTGTTGACGGTTGACGTGTTTAAATAGGGTTGTAAGGGTGTTAACGGTTGACGTGTTAAGTGTCCTGTATTAATAAAAGTAGAGGTGTACTAATAAAATTAAAAGTGTACAGTTGGTGACGATTGAGAGGTAAGGATGTTGACGTGTTGAAGAGTTGTGAGACGCCTCAACCTTAATGTTAAGTTGTTAACCTATTTAATTTTGTTTAAATCTTCATATGACCTATATATCTTTGTATTGTATCAATCTGTTTTTAATTGAAACTTACCTATTTATTATTAAGTCTAATATTTTAATTTTGATCTAAAATATAATTTAAATAATGCATTTAACTTATAAAAAAATTATATTTAAATTATATTTGTATACATCAAATAACTTTTAAAAATTAATCAATAATATTTATAAAATGTTTAGGATCCCTTTGTAAAAGTTTACTAATTGGTTAAACATGTCAAATGTCAATGTCTTTAGTCTGACATAATTTTATTTTCGTATATGACCTGATTTTTGACCTTGACCTACATTGATATATCGTGTACTAGATCTGCTAAATTCGTGTTATGTTCGTTTCAAACCACAAATTATCACCAAAACAAAGGATAACATTTTCAAAGAATAGAACAAATAAATTGAGAAAAAGGAGCGAATTTGTCCCTTTTACCAAATCAGTGGCCATTGGGCCTATAAATCTTTGTGGGTTTTTGGGTTTAGCAAAGCCCACTGATCTCCTCTGATCTATCTATTAAAATTCTGGTTTACAACCCAAACAGCTGATTTTTAGATTTACGGGATTTTCGTTAGCATATTTTTGAAATATTTTATATTAATATTTAATTATTTTTAATATTTAATTACACAATTTTTTATTTTCAATATACTTTCACGTTTAAATATTATTTTTAAAGTCAAGTTTTAAAAACATATTTTCAAAACGAATATTCCCTCAAGATATTTAACATTTAACAATGCTCACCAGCCAATCAACTAATTAACGTATAAGAACGGGCTTTTACCACGGAAATGATGGATTATTAGTAATCTATCTGTTCTATCATAAAAGTTTATTTTCAATATTTATTCTATTATTAATAATAGAAGAGTTCACGTTTGAATTTTTTTTATATTTTTACTAGCCTTATTAATATAATAATATTGTATGGTCCATGAATTAACCCACTCTTATTAAATAAAAATATTAGTAAAATAAATTGGAATAAATTAGTTACTTTATATGTTGTACCTTAAAATTCATAATAAATTTGAGGATTTACAGTTTAATTGTTCGCAATTTTATCCCCCAATTTGATATTTCTATTTTTAATGTAGTTTCTGACTCACAGTTTATGAATAAAATTACTAAAACACTCCAAATTTTTAGAACTTTTTTTTTTTTTTCTTTCAAAACAATACATTTTAAATAAAAAATTACAAAAATGGGGGTGGTTGGAAACTTTTCCGTAAGTTATAAGGAAGTCATTTATTTTAAAAAATTGCTTTCAATACAAATTGTTTCATTCCAAAACTCACTTTTACAGCATAATAGTGTTAAACGGGACTTAAGCACGAGAACAGATCTCATGTTTTCATGTTCCCATTTCATGCGCTCATCTCCAGTATATGCATCTTATGTGCCTTCTTCTATATCCTCTCGAAGGGGTAAAAATACATATCTCATGTTCCCACATCATGCGTTCATCCCCTGTATCTGCATCTCGTGTGCCTTCCCTTGTATCCACTCCGAGGGATGTCAATCTTTTTATCCCTCCGAGTAGATACAAGAGCGAGTACATGAGATGTAGATACATGGGATCTGTTTGGCTTGAGCATAATGTCTTAAGATCATTCTCCATCCTCCATTACTAAGAAATAATTAGACACATACATACAGAAGGCAAATAAAAAGAAGAAGCCAAATTTCCGAGACAAAATGAAAAAAATAAAATAAAATTGTACTTAAAAGGCGAGTTTTGATTTTAAATGTATTATTCTTTGAAACAATTCCAAAATTTAACCTTTTCAAAATGAAATTTCAAGGCGGTAAAATAAGCAAAATGTCATAATTGAATTTGGCCTACATCAAGTTCAATTTCAACTCCACCTTACATACCAAAGTTATAAATTTGGGACCTAATATATACTCCTTCCGTCCAATTCAAAGAGTTCACTTTGTATTACTAAAAACAGTAATACAACATGGATTCTCTGAATGAGATGGCAGAAGTAATTAATAATTTATAAATTAGTACCATTATACATAATGTCTCCATTTTTTTTTATTCCAAAATATATATATATATATATATATATATATGCACCACAAATTTGATTTAAAAAAAAAAGAAAAGACTCAATAGTTCGCATTATAAAAATAAAATAAAAATGACTCAATATTTCACACCTTGTAGTAGTGCTTACTTTGTTCATTATAATAGTCCACTCTCAAATACTTTTTTTTTTTTTTTTCCTTCTAATAGTAAGTTGACTTTTAAATTTATACTCTTCATATCCTTACTAATATAATTATGTGGCACAATTAAACCACCATTAGAAAGTTAAAGATATAAATGTAGCAAATGCGATCAAATTAACTATTTTATGTGTTATATATATCTGGCACTATTCATAAAATTGTACATATGTGAGAATTATTGTCTACCCTACTTTAATTTAATGCAATGCACAACGAATTTGATGGAATTTAATGGAAATAATTATTCTAAAAGAATTGATAATTCAGTCTTGCATTTAATGCAATTATAAAGTACACTATTTATACTCTTAAAATCAATAAATTTGATGTGTTTACATGCATTACTTATATTTTTAAAACCAATATTTTCTTTGTTATAAATAGTTACTACTTTTTATATTACATGTGCTATTTTTTTAAACATACACTATTTCTTCCATTAAAATAGATCTTTTTCGTTTGTTTAAGAAATATGCATTATATTTTATTTTACAATCGCAATTTTCTCAAAAATGCACTACTTCTACTTTTACCATCGATACTATTTGTTTTACGGGCATTACTTTTACTTTTAAATTTGATAAGCAATATATTAGAGACTATACATTATATATATATACATATACATATGCTTCAAAATATACAATACATTAATGACTAAACTCATTATATTATAATATACACGTAATACTTTTGAGGTTTGCACGCTTTTAAAAAAGAAAATTTGTAAGCATACAAACAAACTTGCATCGGACGCTTTTAAAAAAGAAAATTTGTAAGCATACAAACAAACTTGCATCGGACGAAACGGCAAGTCAAATAATCACAGTTTGCAAAATTTTGATTTGGATAGTAGGATCTTACGATAATACGATCCCAAAATACCTAATCGATCATATTTCCAATTATGTTTGATCCTAACAAAATCCACCAAGATGGTTCAAATAAAAATAATTTTTATAATTTAACTGTAATTTATACATTTATATTTTGAGTAGAGTCTCACGTCTCTACGATGTGATCTTATCAATTTTAATTCAATACCAAAATCGATCTGACGTAAAATCTCAATCTTGCAAACAATTATTAACTTATTATAGAGACACGGACATGAGACAAGACACTCGCGACACAAGTTGTCAACTACTAGTAGCTAGGGTGTGGCAGCTAAGTCAAACCAGTTTGACTCTTTAATTGTACTACATTCCAAGCAAGTCCTTATCAAGTGATCATATTTGCCCCAACACCACCTCATCGTAATTCCCATTGTCGTAATTTCACAATTCTCGACATGTAGCCGATCACGAACAAACTACACTGTGTGCGCGTATCTTTTGTTACCTTCCTCGAAGTTCTTAAAAACTTAGGGCCTGTTTGTTATCATGATTCAAATCGTGTTTTGAAATAACTTTTGATTTTATAATATTAAAAATGTGTTGAGAATGTAAAAAGGTGTGTTGAAAATATAAAAAAGTTTATTAGAAATGTAAAAATGTTTATTGGAAATAATGAAAAACTATTATAAAACAAAAGTGATTTCAAAACACGTTTTGAAAACGTGATACCAAACAGGCCCTTATTAACCCCCGTTGAGGTTTTGTAAAACTACGATTATCTCATTGACAGAGTAATAATACTACAACAATGATTCCCTTTAATTTGGTAAAGTTACATTTGCTCGTTGTGAGTCAAAAAATTAAACTCAAAACTCATATATTTTTGTAATTTGACAAAATATTTGAGAGGGAGTCTCCTGTCACACGTTATTACGGTTCGACATGCAATATTTTCGCCCTGAAAATATTAGATATGTAATATTTAATAACTTATACGCGATACTTTTGATACCATATTCAATACCCATGCCTTTAAAAAAAGTATCGCATGCTTTAAAGAAAAAGGTGCGTGTCGAACCATCTAATAGGTCGAATACAAGTTAGTGCCAAAAGTGAACGTCCACTGAGTGAGTGTTGATAGTTTCATTAAACTTTAGAGAGTGTTGATAGTTTCTAGAAATTTCGATGTAGGAAATGTAATTTACTCTTTTTTGTTCTCCCGTAAAAACTAAAAAGTTCAAAAAGCTCTAAGCAGCACAAAAATTACAATTAATTAGCGAAAATCGCTGGATTTGGCGGGATATCTCTTTCCTTAATTGATATCTCAACTCAATTCAACCTCCCTCTCCAACTCTCTCTTCTCTTTCTCTCTCACACTCTCACGCACTAAAGCTCTCTGACACCATACACACACATTCACGTTTTCTCAGTGTGTAGTGTGTGTGGGATTTGATTTCGAAGGTCATTAAACAAAACAATAAACCTCTCCATTAATGGTGAAGCTGAAAGCTTAATCTTACCGTCATTCTACGCGATCGCCCCACTATCGTTTCTCCATTCTTCCCAGCAAAGACTCTCTTTTGGTTTTTTTGAGCTGTACACTCCACTTCACTGGAGTGTGGAGACCCAGATCCAAATTTAGGTATCCCATCAAACTGCTGCGTACCGCATAATTTTTTCTGAGTAATTTTCTTAATTTTGCTTTCTTGTTCGGAAATTTTGATGGGTTTCCGTGTTTTAGTGTAGTACGACTACGAACTACGAAAGGGTAGAATCTGAGTTAACTGCATTGGTGGGTGACGTTTTCCGTATTTGTTTATGGCGTGAAGTATTTTATATTAGACTGCATTAATAAGCATTTTTGGCGTTTTGCGAAAGGAAATTGACAAAAGAGTACGCGAAATACGGGAGTAAATAATTGGAAAATGTGGTTGCTTAAATGTCTACTGTTTTTTCCCTTTCGTTTTTCTGAATAAAACTTTACTCCGTGGACTCCTGCTGGGAGCTGAAAGAAAGTATTTCTACTGAATCAATCTGCTCTGTAATTTCTACTGTTCCTGGGATTTTTATTTATGATTGTTGCCTTTTGGCATTCGGAGAATCTTCGATTTCCCTTTTTGTTCTTTAATTTTTTTTGGGTTTTGAAAGGTTATTACGGATTTGGGTCAGAATACTTCGTGGGGGGTAAATTCAAAATAGTGTTGTTTCTGTCTGCATTGTACGACACTTCGGTATTTTTCTGGTAAATGTGATGCTTTGGACTGGATCAAAGAGGCTTGGCTGTGTTCTGACTGTCTAGTGCCAATTTGATCCGAGGTACTTTCTGATTCTTCCTCTTTTTGGCTCATTTTTAGATTAATGGCACGGGCATCTGGGAGCGATTCTGCTAGTCAAAATTTGTTTTCTTCCATTTTTTAGGAACTTTTCTGGGATTTGATCTGTCTTTCTGATTGTGGATTCACTTCCATTATCAATTTATCGTAGGCCTGTTTGATGCTATTTACCACAGATTAGTTGGAGGAACAAGCTTACTGGAACTTTGCCCTTCAGGATTCAATTTTTTTTTTTTTCCACTTTTTCCCGCATCTGAAGTATTGATTCTGCAGCTTTTTCCTCAAGCCTCTGAAGTTCGTTCACTTTGTCTTCTTCGGGTGAATATTCTCATCAATTGGAAATGGCCTTTGAGAATGATCGGATTTTATATAAAGCTTGGATTTTCTTGTGATGTCATCATTTGGAATCTATAGGAATTAGAATTTTTTTGGCTCATTTACTGTCTTGCTCTCTACTGTTCGTGGCTGATGTTGAACCATGTGCAGTTTTTGCTTTTTCTCTTGTAAATCATGGACTGTTTTACAAAAGCCCTGCTTCTTCACTGCATACTAGTTGCAGTCTATGATTTATGTTTGCATAAAACAATTATGCAGGCGTTCTTCTGTTGCAGACATTATCAGGAGATAAGGGTGGAACACGGCAATGTGCAACTGATGGTTGATTAGTGGAGAAAAAGAATGTCGAGGATTACCAAGTGGAAGCTGGAGAAGACCAAAGTCAAAGTGGTATTTCGGCTTCAATTTCATGCTACTCATGTATGTATACTCTTAAACATTTAAAGGTTAAAAAATTTCTTCTTGTTTTTCTGCTGCATTTGAGATTGAATACAAGGCACTCCAAGGACATTGCTTTTTAATAAGAATAGTCCAAAAATCCTGTCCCTGTGAGGGTGGCTATCTGGCTTTTAGTTCCAGAATTTTATAGTGTTGGTCATTAATCCAATAGGTTTGTGTTTGTCTTCTTTTTCTAGTTATACGAACATTCCCTTTGTCCATACAGTGTTTATGATGTAACTTAAAAGCAAATGTATCTAACTATTACATCTGTTTCACCACTTCAAGTTGTGGGACTTGGGGCAGTAATTGAACTTGATACCTAAGGAAGCGAAAAATATTTGAAGGGGATGTTTGACAAAGTTTTGATAATTTCTATTGAAGAATACAATGTCTAGCTATTCACAACAGGAATGAACTTAATGCTATTTTTTTTTTTCTTTTCTTTAAAGGAAAGATCTTGGTCACTTTTTGGCATATGTGATAGATTCCAATTGATATATGATTGGATGAAACTACAGGTGTCACAGAAAATTTACAATATGCTGGTAGCTGATAATCTTGGAGAACAAAAATATCATCTACATGCAATATGTTACAAAAGGTTACTTGTGTTGTAATGACAGGTTACTATAGCTAAGAAGTGTAAAAGTTCTTCACCAGAAGTTTTAGTACATCTTCAATGTGTCTGACGGAAAAATTGATTGACTTGTCATTGAACCTTCCACAGGCTTCCAAGAATTTCTTCTACTTCATCAGATTTTGTCCATTTTTTTGCCCTAAGAATGCATTTCCCACCATTCTGTCAAATCTCCACTTCAAGAAATTATTTTAGATTATATAGTCAAATTTCATATGTATTATGAGAAGAGAATGCTTGTGAGCAGTCTCCCCTTCCGTTGGTTCTTTCTTTCTCCAAATGTTTTCTTTCTATATTTTGTTGATGTTGAAACCAAAAACAGGATGTTTACTCAGAAGTGCCGTGGCATCAAAAAGTTTAGTTGATTGGTTATATACTCTTAAAAGACTATTGCCAAATTAAGAATGCAACATAAGATTGTTATCTGAATAAATGGGAAAAGTCTAAGCTAGAGACTGCACCATGAGCATTCAGAGTTTGCATCTAGAAGTCAATTACTTTGTAGCTGTGAGGTAATTGTGTAGCTTGAATAATGTAACAATGTCTACTCATTTTTTATATGTATCAGCCAATGACATTTTTATGAACATCTTTTGATGTGCTTATATAAATTTATATACATTTACATGTTCAAATAAATATTTGGTAAGTAAACATGGAATTATGTTTATGGTTGCGAGTTATTCAAGAAACTCCTTTCGGAATCAATTACTGTTCAGAATAAGTGGTACAGTATACTAAACCTTCTGCATTTATTGTTTGTTTTGATTTATTAGCCAGATGTCAAAACATAATACACATATGCTTTATTTTTCAAAAGCAAGAATGCTATTGAACAATTATGTTGATTGGCTAAATAAATTCTCTTTCCCCTTTTTCTCTTGTAAATGTCCCCCTTGATGGTCAGCTAAATAATGCTGCATTCTACTATTCTTCAAGAAAGCCTGGAATGCGATTCTCACTTCTGAAAGTTTCCTGTTTATGTCAAAAATTAGTATTTGTTTGGCTGGACTAGTTTGAACCTCGGCATTATTTAATTATTTGATGGTCTATCTTGGACCATACGTCTATCCAATAGAAACTCTTCAGTTGTCCCCTATTGGTTGTATTAGTTATTAATTGGCATGTTAAGATAGATATTTGAGAACCCAAAAAAGAAAGCTGTATTCTAAATGTCATTAGGACACTAAATATCAAAAGTACATCACAAGACACAGACAATGCCATGGGCCTTTTTGTTACCCAAAAAAATGTTCTCTAGTGTTTTTGTAACTTTAGTTGCAAATATTTCTTAACCTATTAATCTTCTTCAAAGTTATTTGTTTCAGTATTGAGCTGATGTGATATCTAAATATTTTATTCTCCCTTTTGATGTTTCAGATTCCGCAAAGTGGATGGGATAAATTATTTATATCCTTCATTCCAGCAGATTCAGGAAAGGCCACTGCAAAGACTTCAAAAGCAAATGTCAGGAATGGGACATGTAAATGGGCTGATCCTATATATGAAACTACAAGGCTTCTACAAGATGCAAAAACCAAACAATACGATGAGAAACTTTACAAACTTGTTGTGTCCATGGTAGTAGCACCTCTGATTTGTTGCTTTATTGCGTTGGCCAAGAAGTATTTTCTGATGTCAATTCCATTCTTTCTGGCTGTAGGGTTCTTCACGTGCTAGCATCCTTGGTGAGGCTATAATAAACCTTGCTGATTATGCTGATGCATTGAAGCCTTTAGTTGCTGCATTGCCTCTTCATGGATGCAATTCTGGAATGACATTACACGTAAGAAACTCTTCTTGTTCTATTTTAGGTCCGAGGAATTTTAAATCTTCAACACACTAAAGATTACTAAACCTCTAAATCTTAACCAATTTTATTTTTGAAATGAAAATCTATTGATGGTTTAAAGGGAAACAAAAATTACGATAAGAATATTTAAATTCAGAAAATATAACATATTATTTTATTATTTGCCATGAATTTTGGGATGCCTACTTTCTCTGTGTGTGTGCGCGCGTGTTGAACAATGCTGGTGATGAAATCACGAGTGAATAATTAAACAAAAATATGGAACAATGGAATAGCAAGACAAGAATGTGAAATAACTAATCTCGAGGAAAATGAACACATGACTGCAACGATCTTCTGTGAAGTAAAATGTGCCTAGTAGAGACCAATTATTTTCTAAGAAACAGAAGGTTTTCCCTTTGGTCAAAAGCATGAAATCAGTAGTAATATGAATAAGATTTATTGACCATAACCGTAGCATGTTGTAGCCTACTAGGAAGATCCTTTTGTTTGTCTATGTTGAAGTTTGCTCTTGTATGCTCACTCAGCATATCTTGGTCTACAAGGTGATCCATGATGTTAGGTTTGTCGTAACAGGCAAAATTTTTATATTGGAAGTTTATCCATTTTTGTTCATATAAATTACATGGTCATTGTCCACCCATTCATTTCTGTGCGTGAGCATGTCGTTTTCTGAATGTACATGTTGGAAAACTTGGCCTCAACAAAAAAGGGAATTAACAATGAATTAGTTACCCTCTTCTAAGTCAACCTACTCTTTTGGCTTCAAATGATTCAGTGCATAATCTAGAGTTTCTCTGCAAAAAGTGATTAATTTATTTCTTCATTTTTTTTTCTGTGAAAGTTTTTACAGGAGATTATGTTAATGCATGATAGTATTACAAGTCTAGGACATAAGACAGATACTTGAAGTTTGATTGGTTCAGATAAACATTTATAAGCAAGTGAAGCTCAATTATTTGTGTAGAAAAGTTCAACTTCAAATTGCATTACTTGTCGGGATGAAAAATCATTTTGTTCTGGCTAGAATGCACTGTGACCATTTTGAGGCCAACTAATCCAGTTGGCAACGTTTCTCTATGATTTACTAGTTACAGTTTAAAATTTGTCTGTGGTTTAGTTGGTTAATACTGATTGCAGTACATGTTTGATATCAGGTTACTGTCCAGCTGCTTACTTCTAAAACTGGATTCAGGTAGATCATCATTTTGTCTGTTGTGGTTATCTTTACTTTCTTAATAAGCTAATAAAAAAAACGAACTTACCTGCAGAGAGTTTGAGCAGCAGAGGGAAATTAGAGACAGGGGCCTGCAAACTGGTGATAAGCATGATGATATTAGTCCTGGCAAAGGAGATGCTACAACTGACAATGTGGATAAGGTCATATAGTTTTTAATTTCCATGGTTACTGTGCTTAGATTAACCTTGATTCTTGCTATTGCTTCTTGATGTTATCGGTTGCCTATATTGCTGCCTCGAATTGATGTTGGTAATCTATAATTAAAAGCTGTTCGTATTTACTTGGATGTCGGGAGTGCTGATAAGGTGCATTGACAAAATTGGCACCCCATCTCTTGTCAGGGGCTTCAAATATCATAGAGTGTGGCATAGTTTAGCAGATTTCACTGGTGATTTAGATGGTCCTAATCTGGAGTATTTGATTCACATATTATGGGCATCATACATAATATGTTGTCCATATAAGTATAGTAGCTATACCTTCATTTGAGGTTCATTTGCTTCTCTATGCATTTGTCCACTTGTCTTGGATTATGTATACCTTGTTAAATGTATAGCGTCCTGTGCTTTCTTAGTATGGCACTTAACATGTTAACATCTATGAAAAATCTTTTTAATAACTCTCCCACTTTGTGTCCTCTTTTTCTTTGTCCATGTGTAGGTTGGTGCAAGGATCAGATCCAGATCAGATGCCAGAGAGCTTTCGTCTGTGGAAGAAGAAACTGGAAATGAAGAATGTGGAGAGTTGGCTGTTGCTTTTGATGGCTCATCAAATACATCAGAAAGCTTATATGCTGAAAAGAATGATACCTCCAGTGCTCATGAAATTGATAGCCTGAAGAGTACAACTTCAGGCGATATCAATGGTGCTTTGCATTGTCAGAGCCCACGTACACAGAAAGTGGATCCTTCCGATAGTTGCAATATTATGGTGCATGGAAGTAGTGATTCAGTCCAAGGATGGTGTTCAGACTATTCAATGGATAATGACTTGGCAATGGCTTATGCAGAGAATAACAGGCTCAGGGGCAACTTGGATTTAACGGAATCATCTATTTTTGATCTGAAGCTAGAGTTAAGCTCTTTGCAGAGCCAAGCTGATGAAATAGGCATTCAAACACAAAAGTTTTCCCACATACTCACTTCTGAGATTTCTTCCCATGAAGAGCTGTCATCCGAGGTGGCTTTCCTGAAGTCAGAATGTTATAAATACAAAGATGAAATTGAAAGTCTTAAAAGTCTAAAATTGAGTCCTCAAATTGCCAGTAGTGGACATGGTTATTTTCAGCATCATCACCTACTTCAAGACATACAGGTTCAGTGGATGAAAGGGATCTTAGTTATTGAGGACATGGTGAGAGAACTCCAAAGCAAGGTATATCTTGGTTTCCATGAAAGAGACTCTCGGTTTCTTCATGTGGAGTTAGAGGCATTGCTCAATACTTTGCAAGGTCTCAAACATGGAACAGGGGAAGCAATTTCCTTGCTTAATGTGGTATCAACTGAGAGGACTGATGTGAATGATATCAGAGAAACATCCTTATGCAAGAATGGGCAGTTTGCATCTGGTACTGGGTTTGAACTGGAAGTATGTGAGCCAGAAATAATGCTGAGCAATTTCAGCATTCCACCACTTATTTCACAAGAAACTGATTCTATTGGTACTATTGATACGATGAAGAAACACATTGTGGACCTTGTAAGAGAGTTGGATGGGGCAAAAGCTGAAAAGGAAACTCTCACAAGAAAAATGGGACAGATGGAGTGCTACTATGAAGCTCTTATTCAAGAGCTTGAAGAAAATCAAAAGCAAATGCTAGGAGAGTTGCAAAACCTCAGAAATGAGCATTCGACATGCTTGTTTACAGTTTCAACCAATAAAGCTGAAATGGAATCCATGCGTCAAAGTATGAATGAGCAGATTCTACAGCTTGCAGAGGAGCGGTGCCACTTGGATGCTTTGAATAAGGAGCTTGAGAGAAGGGCTACTACGTCAGAAGCAGCACTTAGAAGAGCCCGCTTGAACTATTCTATTGCTGTAGGAAAATTGCAGAATGATCTTGAGCTGCTATCCTCACAAGTGCTGTCCATGTTTGAGACTAATGAGAATCTTATCAAGCAAGCCTTTTCAGAAACTTCTCAACCTCCTTTCCCAGGATACATGGATCTAATGCAGAATTTTGAGCCTTCTGATGCTGCAAGAGTCCGGCAAAGTCAGAATCAAATTATGGGTCTTAGAAAGCAACAAGGTGGAGATGTACTTTTGGAGGACTTGAAAAGATCTCTCTCTTTGCAGGAAGAGCTTTATCAAAAGGTTGAAGAAGAACTTATGGAAATGCATTCTGTGAACCTCCAACTGGATATATTCTCAAGGACTCTTAAGGAAACGTTGAGTGAGACTATTTCTGACATGAAGCTACTGAAAATTGGCATGGATGAACTGGTGGAGAATCTGAGGATTTCAGATGCATCCAAGGATCTGTTGATGATAAGGTTGCAGGATGCAATGGATGATATACATATTCTCACTGACTACAAGGTTAGTTGCACTGCCCAGTCTAATGATTTGTCCATGCAGAATGAGATTTTGAAGTCCAGGGTAGAAAGCATTCTGGATGAAAAATCTCTTCTTTTGAAGAAGGTTGCAGATTGTGAAGCTATTGTAATGGAATGTAGAAATTATCAGAGCCAGTATGAACTTTGTTTGGCTGAGAAAACCGAGCTTTCAATTTTACTGGAGCAGGAAGCTTCTGTATCTAGTAAGCTTCGAAATGAAAAGTCTCTTCTCAGTGAAGAGTTGGCAACTCTCCAAGATGAGATTTCTCAATTGAACTCGGTCAAAGAAAATCTGGAAGAAACTATCAGTTTTGTACAAGAGAAAGTGGGCAGTTTATTGGCTTCATATGACAAAACTTTGATTGAGGTTCCTCAATCTGGTGATAAACAGTTCCCTGTTCCAAAGTCAAAAGGTTGTGAAGATGTCATCTTGCAATTGGAAGAGATCCAGCGTAATGCTTGTAGCAAGATTCTTCAATTGACAGAGGAGAATAGCAATCTCGAAAAGGAGAAACTTAATGCTGTTGTGTCCTTGAGCGCTACAAAATCTGAATTTCTGGCAATGAAGCAGATGTTCAAAAATAACATACAGGATATGGTTTCTAAGTTGGATGTCTCAAATGCTGTGGTGGAAAATCTTCAAGTTAAACTTGAAACCTTTTCTAACAAAATCCTCTACAGTGCTGACGCTGAAGAAAAATTTGTTGAGCAACAGAAAGAGCTTTTGGCTGATCTTGATTTTTTAGAACACGAGCTTCAAAATCTGATGTCAAAAGATGGACAGCTGGCTCGGGATATGTTGAGCTTGGATGATTTGGCTGGGCAAATTGACAGGAATGCGTCAACCATTTCCAATCTGATACAAGAGAAGCAAGACTTGGTCATCTCCTTACAGGATAAAACTATGGAATCGGCCAAGCTTGAATCTGAAGTTAGCTATCTGAAAGAAAACCTGAGAAGTTTGCTCAACGATTTGAATGCTGAGAGAGAGCTAAAAGACAAGTTGGAGAGCAGAGTTGGAGATCTTACTTCTCAATTGGATACGGAACAGGACAAGTTGTGGGAGTTTACCCAGCAACAAGCTGAACTGGCTCATTTAAGGCAGCTGGCTGTAGATCTAGAGTTGGAGATATCCAGACACTCTCATCTTTTGTTTCAGAGTGACCAAAAGTTTCAAGCTCAGGCTTCCCATATGATTGATATTGAAAATGACATGTCAGATATGTATGAGTCCATAATTTCTGCTGATGTTGTAGTTGTTTTCCTCATAAGCGTGCACAAGATCAGAATGCAGGAGGTTGAGCAGCTATTTATATCTTCTGATCTTTGTTTCAGTGACCTTCAGAGGAAGTATCATGATCTGGAAAAACTGTTGGATGACTCTCTTGTCAAGGAATCTTTTTACACTAAAGAAAATACACATCTCATTGAAAAAAATGAATCACTGAGATCAGAATTGGAAACCACTGTGGCCCATTGTGAATTTCTTTCAAAAGAGAATGGTAGCATTACAGTTCAATTTGAGGAATACAAGATGAAGCTGGCAAATTTGGAGGTTAAAACATCAGAGGATAAAAATCAGTATTTGTTGGAGATGGAACATCTGAAAAGCAAGCTGCAAAATGCAGAAGAAGAAACCGCAAGTTTGATATGTGCCAACGAACAACTGGAAATCACAATTATTGTCCTGAAGGACAAATTAGATGAACAGCTTGCATGTGTTACTATGCTCGAAGAATGTGAAGATGAGCTAATGAGAACACGTGCCGAGAATACTGAACTTGCAGATAAGCTCTCTCAGCAGCATTTGAAGACTGAAGAAATCAAGAACAGTTCCACACTCAATAAGAAGGCTTGTTCTGAATGTGATTTGAAGGTTGGAAGACCTGAAAAGGAGGATCAGCAGGTGATTGAGATAGAACATTTGAGGAACATAGTGGCTAATGCTGAAGAAGAAGCAAACAATCTGATATTGGTTAATATGCAGATGGAAATCGCAACTGTAATCTTAACGGACAAGTTAGATGAACAACTTACGAGTACAAGGTTGTTGATAGAATGTGAGGACGAGTTGATGACTTTACGTGCTGCTAATAATGAGCTTTCCAACAAGCTCTCCAAGCAGATCATGAAAACTGAGGAACTGAAGAACTTGTCCATCCATTTGAAGGAGCTCAAAGACAGGGCTGATGCCGAATGTCTTCTTTCCAGGGAAAAACGAGAACCTCTGGAACAACCTGTTGCCATGCAGGAATCTCTGCGCATTGCATTCATCAAGGAGCAGTGTGAGACCAAGATCCAAGAATTGAAACAGCAGCTTGCTATCTCCAAAAGACATGGAGAGGAGATGCTAATGAAACTGCAGGATGCTGTGGATGAGATTGAAAATAGGAAAAGGTCTGAAGCTTTGCATTTGAAAAAAAATGAAGAATTGGCACTCAAACTTTTGGGATTGGATGATGAACTACAGTCAGTTATTTCTGACAGCCGTGAAATGGCCAAGGCCTGTGATCGAATGAAGGCAGAGCTAGAGTGTGCACTCCTGAGCCTTGAATGCTGCAAGGAAGAAAAGGAAAAACTTCAGATTGCATTGCAACAGAGTGAGCAGGAAAATTGTAGAATTGCTGCTGAACTTTCTTTGACAAAAGGACAACCAGAGGATGTTACATCTTCAGTGATTACTTCAAAGCAAGAATTAATCGGGATGGATAAAGTAGACGTTCTACCTGTTGATTGCACTGGAGATTCTTTTCCTATTTCTGTTTGCCTAGAGAATTTGATGTCCCCGGCTAAAGAAAATCCAAATCTGCCTCTAAACTCACAAACAGTCCAGGTAATTTCTTTGATTGGCTTGATTTTAGAAATAAGTCATGTGCAACTACTTTAATGTGGAGTATAGTAATCCTTGACTGAAAAGATATTAGGCAGGGGTCTATGTTAAGTATATAATCTCAATCAGATATTAGGTTAGTATTAGACCTGCCCACATCCTTGTTTAAAGGTTCTTAAACCAAATTAGTTTTTGAAAACTATAAAAATCAACAAGCACTATTTTATTTAGAAAGCTTTGAGAAGCCTATTAAGAATTTTCAGCTTGACAAAGTGCTTGGTGTTGAAGTCAAGAACGATTAAAACATATGAAATTAACTTTCATAGTCAAAGATGGTGGACAGTGGACACAGCCAGTTTTGCAACTGGGAGGAGTCCCTACATGTAGCATGGCATGTTGTTCATGGATGGCATGATACAATGCAAAACTGCAAAAGTCCATGAATACACTGCATTGCATGACTATATTCTCCCTTTTGGTGGTTTTTCTCATTATATTAAGTGTTTGTAAACCTCCTCAAATACTAAATGGTTTATCAGCTTGTTCCTTTTAATGATGCACTTAAGGTTGTGTAGCATCTTTTGTACTAGTCCAATGAATTAAACACTTGTGATATTGGTATGGTGGATTGAAACAGAGAAGGGAAGTCCTAACTTCTCCCCTCTCCTTTCTCTTTGAAGCCTACACATTTCTTGTTAGAATGGATTTCTAGTACCAAATAAGCTCTTTCTTCACTTAATCATTTTTCCATAGTAAAATATGTAGTTGAGTTTTTCGTTCTTTTGTAGCACTCTTACTTTGTGCCTAGATTGGAAACTGAACATATACATAACTTTGAGTGTTTTTGATCTTTGAACAACCTTCTTTAGGATGATGCTGTGGACAAAGGTGTTTGCGTGACTCCTGAGGATGCTGTTCTTGAAGCAGACTTGCCTCTAGAACATGTTGAGCAAAACAATTATTATCTTGACTCTGCCAGTTTGAAATCCAGCATTAACCATCTGCATGAAGAGGTATGATTAAAGTACATACATCACAACCTTTTATCTGGGTAAGATAAGGCATAAATCCCGAATTTTCTGATAAAAAAGAGCATGATTTATCTGCTTTTGCTTACAGCTAGAAAGAATGAAAAATGGGAATTCACTGTTTCCTGATGATCTCCAATTTGAGTCGGATTGCCACGATTTGCAGAATGAGCTTTTGCACTTGGAAAAGGTCTGCGTCTTTGGCATACTTATGCGACTATTTTACTTAGCAGGAATTTAGTGCCTATCAAGACATTTTTGAGTTTTGATTTCATTTTTAAATTGTCTTGTGTTTTGTACATCTATTATGAAGGCCAATGAAGAACTCAGAAACATGTTTCCTCTCTATAATGAAATTTCAAGTGGTGGAAATGCTCTGGAAAGGGTACTTGCACTAGAAATTGAGCTTGCAGAAGCACTGAGGGCAAAACATAAATCCAACTTCAATTTCCAAAGGTAAGAATTTGAAATGGCTTGTATAATCTCGCTTGCCTGGTTGGTAAAGAAAGTACTAAAGTCTTAAAAATCTCTTACAATATTATTGGTGTGTCTGCTTTTCGACCATTTTTTGTGGTTTTTCCTTTTGGGGTGGGGGGGGGGGGGGGGGGGGGGGGGTGGGGGGGGGGGGGGGGGGGGGGGGGGGGGGTTGGCGTTTTGCTAATTAGCACATATTGAGCAATTTATATGCAGAATTTTCTTGCTTCATTTTAATATTGCCAGAATTCAGACTCTGAACCCTTTCTGTATATTTGAGCCAAATTTATCTTAATATGTTGGTAAGACTAGAAATGTTATTTTCAAACTTCAACTCTACCCCTTTTCTCTGTCCTGCGGGGTTCAAATGTAAACCAACTGCATTTGCTGTGGCTAGTTGTCTTGGTTTTGTGTCTTCCCTCTTGGCATTCATAGTTTCAAACTCAATTCTTCCTTACCCTAAATATTCAGTAATTGATCAAATGTTGGTCCGCCTGGACTTTAAACACTCAAAACTCAGGTTAACTCGTGAATTTCCCGAGGTGACAATTGTAGAAGATGAACTGTTTGTTGTCTCAGGAAATTCTGTACCATGTGTCACTCTGTTAATACGCAATAAGCACATAATTTTAAATGATTCGGTTCTTAGATAGAACTACACACCTTGAGGGCATATTATGATTTACATTCACAGGTTCTCATGTTTTTCCCAAAGTTTTTGTAGCACGAAAGGTTTGTTTTCGTGCTTGACTGTTTCCCTTTATTTATTTGGTGCAGTTCTTTCATAAAACAACACAGTGATGAGGAAGCTGTACTCAAGAGCTTCAGAGACATCAATGACCTTATCAAAGAATTGCTGGAAGTGAGGGGAAGATATGCAGCTATGGAGGCCGAATTGAAAGAGATGCATAACCGGTACTCGGAACTAAGCCTCAAGTTTGCAGAGGTTGAAGGTGATAGACAGAAAATCAAGATGACCCTTAAAAGCGTGCGAGCATCCAAAAAAGTGATGCACCTTTAACCGGTCATCGTCTGCCATTAACGCAGACGTTTCCTCCTAGGTAATAGCAGATGTGAGTATGAATAATATTATTGGTCAGAAGATGCAGCCATTGTTGCAAAGCTTTGGAGGTTAATTGGCTTGCCATTTGCAGCAAGTGAAGAGCAGTTTATAGTTGTATCTTGTACATAAAAGACACCTAAAAATCAAATTTTGTTCCGGCCTTAACTACAAGAAGGTAACTACAAGAAGGGTGCATTTCTGTAATCATCTTTGCCTATCTTTGGTTCGAGACTTTGTAATATGTTGTAATTTCTCATGTATAGTAGTAAATTAATTTTTTTTCTGGTTGAAGAACCAGTTTCTAATTACAAATTATCATTGAAATTCTCTGTTTGTTTTGTGCTTTTATTTCTCCTTCAATCTCTCTTTGTCCATGTGAAGTATGAAGATATTTCTCACAAGACACAACCTTCTTCACTGTAGAAACAACCAACAAGAAGAGCAGCTAAGAGGGGAGCAGTAATGCCCCTATCGCATGAGGCCTTTGTCGAAGGCTGATTCTAGGGGTAGGGAGTCATGTCTGGAAGGTTCCCCAAACCTTCTTTGCTTACTTTTCGAAATCTTTCTCAATGGTTCTGCGAGTGCAATGCAATATGAGACTCCGGTTGAGGAACTCAAGTTGGGAGTATTCTAATCAAATACAACCGTCTGGGAGAGTCCCCTCAAGCGTTGGGGAGGGCTTTTTCTCTCAAATGGCGAGGCTTGTTAACCTCGCTCCTACAAGAACTCATAAGCGGCTCCTAACTGCGGATTGAGTTCTCTCGGATCCTTCCTTGAGGCCCCCTCGCTCTTCTTGTTCTAGGCAGCAAAGTAGGTATGAAAGCCTACTGTGTCGCGAGAAAATCTTCTCTATACAAGTTCGTGAATGAGGTTTTAGAGCAGAATTTCGATAGGCGAGAGGTGTAAGTACCGCGATGTTGAAGTAATCTTGTACTAAATGAAACTACTTTCAAGACAAAAAAACACAACACGATATATATATGTTAAGATTGACAAGATCAACTCGTACCCACCCAGGATAAAAGAAGGGGAATTTATGGTGTGGGATCCACTAGGGACCTCTGAATATAAAAAAAACTTGTAAATATAAACACAAACACGAGTAATTACTAATAAAACACGACTTAGGGTTGAAAGTACCAACAATAATACTTAAACATGTAAGGTTAGTATTAAGAATGACGACACAAATAATTAAATAGATCTAAGGTTAGGGTTAAAGAGTGTCGGCACGAAAGCCTGCCAACCCAAACCCACTAACGTGAACACAACACGAATTGCCAGCCCTAAAACGTGGAAAGACTCAAGCGTTTAATGTTGCAATATCTATTTAACCATTTTGATAAATCATCATCAGTGGGGAGTAAAATATGAAACCAACTGAAACAAACAAACTGAGAAATCCTTTATATAAATGTATCTTTTCTTTTTTAGCCTTTTCCCGTCTCTTCTTCTGCTCCATCCACAAGTATCTACCCGCAGCTCCCGAAGTATCCATTCTCGGTCAAGACAAGGTTTGAAAATGGTAACCCAATCCACAAAACATCATCGTACACTCGAAGTAGTCCTCTCAAACATTTCAAGCTGTTCAATAGAATCTTGTATGAATATCCCAAAAATCCTAAACATAGGTAACATTTGCTGAGTGGAATCTTTTGGAGCTAAATAGAAAACAGGAACTGTAAGAGCTGCATTTGTAGTCTCTGGACTATAGGATTGTGCACCCACAACCGCCTTTCTTCACGGACTCGTCCTGCAATTTATCTGCGAGAGAAGTACATCGTGTCGGTTACAGTTTTGCAGGAGAAAATGTCATGTTCGGAAGAAAATCTGGATAACATTAGCATGAGAAAGCAGGATATTTTTCCTTAAGAAACCAGAATCAGGAAAAAAGTGACACATTCTGTAATTCTTCATGGAAAGAGGACAGCCATCCACCATGGATGCAGTTTTTGGCAAAATGTTGTTGCCCAAGAGGTACTTAGTTTTGACTGCTCATACGACTCGGAATGGAACATAAAAGACTGCCAAAGTTCATTAAACCACAGTACTTAAAGAACACAACTCTATTCCAGGTAAGAAAGGCCAATGAGAACAATTGTGCAGTAACACTCGAAAGTACTGCAATCTTCACGTTATGCTTCAAAACTGAAATAGCCATCAAGCTTGAAAGACAAGAAAAGAGACAGAAAAGGAACTGTTTGTCACAAGGAAAGTGGATCTTGAAAGCTCTAGCCAGGACATCAGTATGGAGAGGGAATGGAAGAGAATATTTTTGTTCTCAACCCGGAGTTATTTTTCTTTTATGTAATACAACAAAAGTATATTTGGTGGCTTGGTCTACTTCGCCCGTTATCATAACTATACGGAGGCTTGGATAATCTTCAACAAGGAAACAGATAAAAACGAATGCAGTATATGTGGAAGCATAATCAGCATAATTACCAGTGTTCTTTTCAGATATAGGAGGACGAACCACGACATGCATGGTGATCACGCCTCCAGGGACTTCAGCGACAGGAAGTCTTGATTCAGCAAGTGTTTTGTTGTTTTCCAGTATCCTTCCAGCATTGATGAGCTTAAGATCATTTATAGTCCTCGGTCCATTTTCTTTGTCTGCCAATAGGAAAGTGTATTAAGAAAATTGTTCTATAGCAGTTGAAATCAAAATATCTCATCATCAAATTGTAAAACTGGAATCTGAAAGAGTTATCACAACACCACAAAAGAACCAACATATGTTCTTCCCACCAAACAAACAGAAAGCAAACAGTGAAACACATTATATGTTAAATTAGTTTAGATGTTGTTTCCATTATGTACAAAGTGTTCTACAAATTTTTACTAAACACACACTAGTCCAGTTCAAACTTCAGAAAAGATTAACAGAATAGACCGCGAAAAGGTTGCTGAATAGATAATTACTCGCGAAACATAACAAAGCAGGGCATCAAATGAGCAACAGAAAACTTGCAAAAGAGATGAAACACTAAAAAGTTGCAAAACCAAGTTTAGACATTGGAAAGATACCAAGTTTCAAACCCATTCTAAATTTCATAATAAAATTTCAATAATTTTCAATACAACTTTTTACATTTCCAAACTGTGATACAAGACAAGCATTTTTTCACCTATAATGGACATCCTTTAGCAAACAGAAATCATACATGAAAGTGTTGGAATTAGAAAATTTGACAAAAGAGAAAAAAAAGGCCTCCCTGAATCTAAGACGCCACTTTGAAAAATTGACGTCCTGGACAGCAGTAACAACTCAAACTCACATACATGCCAGCTACGTTACTAATTGAAAAGGCAAAATAAGCCAGTAATTACAGGAGCTTTGCAATACAAGTCAGTAATTTCAGTGATTCCAAAGCTTTGAAAACATATCCAAACAAGAGCAAAAAGAACTAAAAGATTAGAATCCGAACTCTCCAAATCCAATCTTGGTTCGTGAAAATTTTTCCCAACAAAAAATCTAGTAATTAAGCATACTACCTTTAGGCCACAGAGCAATTATCTTTTCTTTGAGAGATCCCACAGTTGTAGAAGGGATAAACTTGCTCGGTCCAATATCGCTGCCATCGGCAAGCCTGAATTTGATCTCAACCAAATCTTCCACAGCCATCAAAACAACTTCACCGCATTAAACCCAGCTCAAATTGACTTCCCAACTCCTCAAAAGATAAAAAACCGGCAATCTATTCTTGTTTTCCTCAACAACAACAAATTAGAACAAACACTGTAACCCAAATCAACACTAAAACCAACTCTAATTTCGCAGATACAGCCCAAATTGAGCAGAACCCAGATCAAGATTCACTGAATTCTTACCAAAACTAACCGCTGAAGAAAAATCAAGCCATAAAAGGAACTTCCTTTAAAGTCAAACAGCGTAAGAGAAGAAGAAAAGGGATTTTTTTTTTTTTTTTTTTAATTTTTATCAAGGACCCTGAAAGATTAAAACCCACAAACTACTAAATCTACAGAAGTTTCCACAAATTGACAGCAGAACAAGGAAGATTGTGGAGTATGATGGATGGATCATTCACAGTTAATACGCGTAAATTGAAAGTATGAGAAACTTCTTGTGAAGTTCTTTGTTGTTCTCCAATGGCTTGATGTGGAAAGGAAGGAAGAATATATATAATAAATATCCCAAGCAGAGAGTAAGGTTTTTAACACGAATGAATCTATTATTTTCGGTAACGATTTGGAAAAAAATGACCATTTCTTTTCCTTTTTTACTTTCCTTTCCCCCTCTGACGTTGCCTTTGTCCAATTTTTTGTCTTCAGCTTTGTTTTTTGTTTTGATTTTACAAAAAAGAAAAGTCCCTTTCTTTAATTATTTATTGTAATTTACTTATATTCAGGAATAATTGATCTCACAATAATATTAAATTTTTTTCTTTCTGCAAAATATTATATATTTATTTGGTTTATGTGTGATTTAAAATTAACTCACGTTCAAAAAATAATAATATAAGTAGAAAAATAGTAACAAATTATTTATGTTGAGAGTTGTATCTTATAACTTATACAAAAATTTGGCTTTTCAAAAACCAGACTCTTATATTGAAACAGAGGCACTAAATTTTTTCTTTTCAATTTTAGTGTTAAAAATAAATTTTAGTTTGGGATGGAAACATTTTCATTCATACAAATTTGTAGAAAGAATGTGAATTGGCATACAATTTATAGTAAATTGATTCGTAACTTGTGATTTTAATCTTTGGACAGTGTCAAATTCTGAAATTTAACTTTAGTGAAAGGTTAAAAACATACAATTGGAATGTATGACATTGATATCTATATATAGTATTAAAATATGATTTTTTTTTTAAAAAAAAATAAAAGGGAAAATTACTTTTATTTACTAATGTTTGGCTAAAATTACGAAATGGATTTTGTTATTTTATAAAATTACAAAATACTTATTTGATTGGAAAGCTTACAAATAACTTTTAAATGTAATACATAGTTAGTTTGTAACTCAAATACGACATGAATTGACATCCCTAACTAATGCGAATGCAGGAACCCCACAAAATGTAATATTTCCTCCCCAAATGATCTAATAGAAATAGGAGGATTAAAAAAAATTCACCAACTAACCATGCAAAAATTTTACAGTCCTTTTTTTGAACTTTTTCTGGTTTAATTTAATTTCAGCTTAATTGTTTTGGAATATTTTGTTTTAGAGAGCCGCTTTTTTCCATTCCTAATTAATTAATTTGTTTGGTTTGGGGAACCATAAACCATGAATTGATGTCCTTTGTTTGCAATTAAACATTAATTAATTATGATAATAACGCTTATAAATTTGGTGGTTCCAGTTCATAACTTGCAAAAAAAATTAAGTTAAGCAGGCAAAGTTTGCTTTTGAACTGCCTTGAAGCACTTAAATCCTTGGCAAACATTGCAATTTTTTCATAATGGAAATATCGCAATTTTGGTATCTTTTGTTTGGACATGTTGCACTTTTAGTCTCTTGTGTTATATATGATTGCAGTTTTGGTCGATATGACAACGTTGTTATCAGTTCTACCCAGTCAAAGTGAAGGTCAACCGTTTTTAAAGGTTTTTTGAAATGAAATAAAAAAAAGTTGGGACTTTCTCATGATTTTCATACTTTTTTGGCATCCGTGTAATAATTTTTACCCATTTAAATAAATTGTATAGACAAACCAAAATTGTTGAAAACAAGTAAACTAATGTGCAGTTTTCACTTTAGTATGATTATTATACAGAGATTTTTTTTTTCTCTTCTATCCTTTCCTCTATTTCAATTGGAAGCTCAAGTAAAGATTTTGGATACACATGGACATTATATAATTTATATGGATGTGAACATATTTGGACATTATCCATTTACTATTTTAGATGATTTAATGCCCATTTCGAATATACATAATCCAAACATAAAATCATACTTTCTCCCTTTCATTACAAGAGTCCACTTAAAAAAAATCTTTTGTTCTATTAGAATAATTCACTTTTAATTTTTTACTTCTCATATCGTTACTAATATAATCATGTGTGTTTTACAATTATTCCATATTTTAAAAAAATAAGGATATAAATAGAACAAATTAGTTATTTTAAGGGCATGTTCTCTTGCTGAGTTTGAGACCAAGTTTCAAACCAAAATAGTTTGAAACCAAAACAAAGAAACATGGATTTCAAAACCAAAACAGTCTCAACCCTCCCACCCCTCCCCCTCCCCTCACCGCCCCTCTCCCTCCCCCTCCCCTCACCCTTACCCTCACCCTCACCCTCTCCGTCACCGCCTCACCCTAACTTCTCTTTTCTTCACTCAATCCTATTTAAAATCAACACTTCACGATTAATTCTTGCGATTTCCGAAATATATCATCACCAAACAACAAAGGCGGTGCCTTCGAACAAATTTTACCAAAATGTAAAACACTAAATTAAAAAAAATGAAAAATCTGAAAGGTAAAGTGAAAAATCCGAAAGGAAGAGATGTTGTTCAAAGTCGTTGATGATGGACGATGACAGCGAGAGAGATACATTGGTACTCGGGCCAACGCTGGCGGATCTCTTGAGCGGATGCTGAGGGATTTCAAAATCGAAATCATCGGACATAGAGGAGCCCCGCCGTTTAAGGGTGGAGTTCCTCGGAGGAGAGGGGGAAGGTGTTGGGGACGGTGATGGAGTTACTGGTGGCGAGATCAGTGGTGACGGAGGTGGAAAGAGAGAGGAGAAGTCGGAGAGATCAGGGCGGAGCATGGTAGTCAGTATCCCGATACGTATCGTAGTATCCTATGATACTACGATCCGGGAAGGGGTAATCGATACAGTATCCCATAGGATCCTTTTATACGTAGTATCCCATGGGATCTTTAAGATCCTACAAAGGATCGTAGGATCTTACGATTCTACGATCCTATGGCGATATTGTTTTTTTAAATATCCATTATAAATCTAAGGTTTAATATATTTTTTTTTACACAATCATTTCATGTCTTTGCTCGTATCCTAGTGGTTGGTTAAGTAACCCTTATTTTATTGAACTAGAGTTCAAAAACCTACTAGATTGTACAACTATAGTCTCAAAGTACTACGTTATAATTTATTATTGCTTTTTTGCATATAGATCAAATGTATAGGTATTCTAATATTGCAATTATGATATATACAAGCAATATGAGCTTGTATGATCAATTTTACCTATTTTTGGTGGGTGTTACGATCCTACGATACGATCCTATCGATCCTGCATGAGATCCCGATCTTACTCCCCAAAACGATCCTGTGTGGTATCCCGATACTGACTACCTTGGGGCCGAGTTCCTCGGAGGAGCTGAGGAAGGTGTTGGGGACAGCGAGGACGATGATGGAGTTACAGGTGGCGAGCTCGATCGGCGGCAACGGAGGTGGAAGTGAGGAGAGAGGAGAAGTCCGAGAGATCATGGCGGAGTTCCTCGGAGGAAGGTGTTGCGGACGGCGAGGACGGTGATGGAGTTACAGGTGGCGAGATCGGAGGCGACGGAGGTGGAAGTGAGGAAAGAGGAGAAGTCGGAGAGATCAAGGTGGAGAAGTCGGTGATGGAGGTGAAAACGTTTTTGGTTTGAGAACGAGTTTGAGAATGGCCATACCGAACATGGGCAAAACTTGGTCTCAAACTCAGCAAGAGAACATGCCCTAAGTGTTATACTTTAACATTCATAATAAGTTATATTTTTGTTAAAGTGGACTCTTCTAATGAACGTGAGGGAGTATAAACGAGTAAAGAATTATAATTTAGAGGTTAAATATTTAAGAGCACAAATTATAATTTATGTATTTGATCGAATAGCTAGAGTGATATAAGATTTTCAATTTGTTTTTTTATTTTAAACATGCTATAGAGGACTTACCTTGCATCTTGCTACCATACCCCTATTAATGTAAGTTAAGTGATTTAAGCATTCTTAAACTTCATTTTGCCTATGTTAATTGTCATCGTTAGCGTTCAAATCCCTACGAATCGGGTTTTGTTCTTACTGTCCCACTAAAGGCACTATGGTGCTGATTGCATTTGGCAGTTAAGATTTGGCGGAAATTATCCCCAACGGATTCCTTCCCATACTGTATACTCTTTAGCAACCTAAAAGAGCATTCCGTGATAAATTCCCTATTCACGGATCTTCGAACCCGTGTCTTTGTGAAGGTTCACAAACGATCTTGCTGTTGAATCAAAATTCGAACCCATCACATAAGAATTTATTTTAGAGGCAGTAAAAAACATGATATTTATTAGTCTATCTATAATGTTTATCCTTGTAATTCACCAAAAAAAAAAAAATGTCAATTTCTGTTTGAAAAGGTCACCGTTGAATATAAGTTTACAATCTAGGTTTGGTATCAAATTTCAAATTGATTTTGTACGTCACTTTTATCAAGCATGACGTTAAAAACACCCAAGAAAAGTGTAAAAAAAAAAAAGAAGAAATATTTTGATTTCTTGAGAATTGTTATAATTAATGACTTCATACTCGATCATCATTTTGCTGGAATGCATAGTTGACTTTTGATTCTGGAACTCAATTTAAATTTGACATCCTTAGACAAATTGTATTTCTGCTCCTTTTCAAATTACAATGTTTAATTCCGAAAAAAAAAAAAAAAGTGTTACAGTATATTAGCTGAAATTCATTATCTGATCGATCATAAATATAATTTTCGTTAGGTAAATTGTACTCCTCTTCCGTTCCATTAGAAGATTTCGGTTTAGAAAACATACAACTTTTTATAGGTGGTAAGTTACAATATCTAAATTAAGTAAATTTGTTAATATTTTTTCCACCAGGGTCCTTATTTTCCAAAGATGAATTAATTGTGTGACACATGATTTGATTCGTAAGGGTATGAGAAGTAAAGAAATCAAAACTTAACTATTCTATTGGAACAAACAACCGTTTAAATTTGACTCTTCTAATAGAACAGAGAGAGTATATATTACTCTAGAAGAGTCCACTTTATATTACTATGTTTAGTAATACAATACAAAATGGTCTCTTCTAATGGAACAGATGAAATATATTCTTTTAAAGTTTCGTGAAATTATCTATAACAATTAATGGTCTCCTTTAATTTAGTCAAATTACAAAATGATAATAGTATGTCAAACAAATAAATATAAATTTCAAGTTTTGTTTATTTTTGGAATTAGGTCCCTAGTGAGTCCATGTTACTTACCGTACATTTAATGCTCCTAATTCTAATGGTTTGAACTGGCGACTTCTGCAAAATTTCTCATGTGACTGGAACGGTGCTCTCGTTATCCAACTTCATTTTTGTCACTTATAAAGACTTTGAACAATCAGGATGACAATGATAATTTGTTTAATTTTTAAGGAGCATTTGATAATTTCACGAAACCTCGATAGTAATTTTGTGTAAAATGAATTTGGCAAAGTTTCCCAAATTTGGACATAATCCAACCGTCAACGCCAAGCCAGCTACGGCTGCTGGTTTGACCAGTAATAATTCCTTAACTTTGTGGTGCAACTTGACCTTCCTCCTCTTCCTTTTTTTTTTTAAAAAAAAAAAAAATTTTAAATTTAAATTTTTATTTTTTTTATATATATAATTTATCAATTGGATTGGGGAATGGGGGTTCACCAGAATTGAACTAAACCAATCACTCAGATTCATGATTCCATTTTCCTTAATTTATTCTAAGATTCATTTGGTACGAAATTAATTACTCCTTTTGGGTACGGTCGGTAGCCATCAAAGATTATTAGTAAACATCTAAGTTTGCAACTTGCAATTTTTATGATCCACATCGACCCACTCTATTTAAAACATATAACATATGACGTATCATAGGTAGGAGTTTAACTGTTAATGTACGGCGTACATCTAATATATCGAGTATTGAGTATGTACTGAGTTTAACTGTAAATGTGTTACAGTTATATAACGCGTGAGTTGCTTGTCATAATTTTTAAGGGATAATTAGCTGTTTGATTACGACACTTAATTAGAGCAATAGTACAATCATTTGATGGTCAAACTTGCCTCAATTGTCATATATTAACTAATATGATTTGATTTTTTAATTTTTATGCATTCTATTCAATTAATCACACCAAATGCACCATTCCACTTGAAAGAGAACAAGCAATTGAGTACCTAACCCATTGTCCTCTTTGATGTTTTTTTTTTTTATCTCAACATCTAAAACTAATCATCAATATCCTTACTATTTTTTTTTTTTTTAGCGGCTTAACATATTTTATTCAATTTTGTGCAATATTAAACTCGAGATTTTGGGGTTTTCTTTTACAAAGAAAACAGCACGACTGTATTAATGACGTTGGAAACCGTCCAACAGTCTTTGCGATACAAAGGCTGAGATAGTAGGCCATCAGGATTCATCCGTATAGCTAGCCCCAAATTTACTAGCTAGTTGGCTATATGGTTCTTCATGTTGTCTACCCAAAAGATTCTCATAAGCCAGATTCGCTGAATCCTTTTGCGAATCTATTGAATCCAAAAATTTTAAAACGTAGTTTCTGGATTCGCCACCACTGATCAGTGGCTCGACCCCCAGGTGAGAGCACCCCTAGAGCTGTTATCGAACTGTCAAACTCGAGATTTTGGGTCTTTATCTGAAAAATTGACAATGTATTTCCATCAAATTAATTACAACTGTTTAAACAAGATAAAAGGACGATTAATGCAATAGAACGCCAACTACTAGTACTAATTCAAACCTATAATCAACCAATTGGTGGACCATCCAAATTAATTAGGAAAAAAAAATTTCTCATTTGCCGGCTGACACCAAGAGAGAATAATTAGAATTGGTCAGATTAATTCTATGTTTTTTCTAACCAAAACTTATTAGTATTGTTATTTCAGTTGCCTTGATTTAATGTTTATGTTATTTTGGATTTTTTGATAACCGCTGCTAAGGATAAATCAAAATAGCACAATGGGATGATGGTTCAGATTTGTGTTTCTAGCGTATTTATATGATATGGAAGTGTGCCGTTAGGTAAAGTAAAACCAGAAAATAGAGTTTATCAAATGTCTTTCAAGATGACAGCTTGATGACAATATTAATTTTACACTTAAAACCAGTACACATGTTTTCATTAATAAATAATACGTTAGACACGTGTTTTTTTTAGTACTACAGACCATACTTATGCCTACTTATGCCTTTAAAACTGATACACGCACTACAATTTTGATATTATTTCTTAACAAAAACGATACATTAGATACTAAACTCAATACGCAATAATTCAAATGTTAAACTCGATATATACACATATTTTCACCAATGTTAAGCGATTCATTAGGTCATATTTATTGCACGATATATCTGAAGCTAAACACAATTAATATAATACATTAGCGGCTAATTAGTTTGCGTTACATCAAGTGCTATACTCATAATTAGTTGAGAAACTTGATACATTAAAGACAAAACTCAAGCGATGCATCAACATGTATGTTTTCATAACATACAGTATGCGATATTTTTTAGTCTAAACATGATAAGTACATAAGCAGCCAGATGCGTCGGATACATATTTTGATATGAAAGTGGGGATTTTTTTTTTCCATAAATAATGATATTTTATTCATAAATTCCAAAAATATGGACAATTTTTGGGGATTTCCCGATTTAGTGAAAGTGAAGTTGGGAATTTCGCTTTCTTTGGAAATTTCCACCCCATCCTATTTCCAAAGAAATTGAAGTTCCCCACTTTATTTTCTTTACAAATTTTTGCCAGGACCTATTTTCAAAGAAAGCGAAGTTCCCAACTTCACTTTCATTAAATCGGAAAATCCCCGAAAATTGTCCATATTTTTGGAATTTAAAAATAAAATATCATTATTTATGGAAAAAAAAACTCTGAAAGTGGGCTTTTACGTTTAGTATAACACTAAAGCCAGCAAATAGAGTTGATCAAAATAGCTATAATTTATGAACTTAATTCATGCTTCTTTGTAATGTAATTTTCTTGTCCAAATCGTAGAAGTTTTAACTTAAAGGTGAAGAAAAAGTGAAAGGGGATTGCAGGAAGCAAGGAAAAAGCTAAAGATAACCCTATTTTGACAAAAAAGCATCAATGTTTATCAAGCCATCCCAAAGGCTAGCTAGTTAATTTACTTTTTCGTCCAAAAAGATTTATCTTTTGCCGAAACTAATTCAAACGGAATTGACTTAATTAGTTTCTAATTTTTAAATTGAATAAGAATCTTAGGAGAAGGAAGAAGCAGTAAAAGTAAAAGTAGCAAGATATAAAAAATAGAAAAAAAAAAGAAAAAAAAAAGTAGCTAGATAAATTAGCTGAATAAGTCCAATAAATTAAAAAATTATTTATATATATATATATAATTAAAAAGCCAGTGATTCTTGAACACTTTTATCTAACTAATCAACTTGTAGAGCCTCTAATGCGGAATTAATTAATTAATTAATATGCCAACAATCAACGTATCAATTGGGCATTGTGGATGATTCGGAAGGACGAAAACGTGGCATCATTAGATTTGGGAAAATGCATTTTTAATTACATGATTAGTCGCCATGGTTTGAGCAAAACATCAAACCGATAATCGAGCATTAGAAATCGATCATGCCCTTTTACTCGAGAGATTTAGTATATTCATTGCATCGCATAAAATGGCGTAATCACACGCGGAGCCGGAAGCAATATTTAGTTAAGTGATATTCATGTTGCTGAGCAATGTGTGACTTCTACTTCGAGTTGGTTGTGTTTTGAACAAGTAAATTGGACGATCATAATCAAGATGTTTGGGCATTAATTACTTAATTGCAAGTGGCCGTCCTTAATTGACATTAGTTATGAACATGACAAGAATCTAAATAAATATGTCAATCAATCCGGTCATATTTGGATATATATATATAATACACGAATAAACAAGTCGGGTTTGGATCAATAGACTTGTTATAAATAATTAATTAGGTCGTATTTGGGTTGACGAGTTTCAACTCGTAAATTTGAATTCATAACTCGTTTGCACAATCCAAATTATCATCCTTAATTAATTAATTAGTGCCTTGAAAGGCATTTGATCATGTGGACTAAAATCTTGCTTGAAATAGTAGTTGATTTCATATTTGCAGTGTAATGTATGATGTATCGGCCAACACTAGAGCTCATATTAAGAATGTTTTCATTCACAATTTTTTTTTTTTTTGAAGTTTATCTAAATGGCAGAATTTACTAGAGTAGGAATTGAACCCCCAACCTCTAAATGGTCTTTTATGCGTCACAATCGTTGGAACGCTAGTTCGTTTCTTAATTCCTTCACATTTTTTATTTAGAAGTGCTTTCATAATACAAGAAAGTGAAAATTATTAAAACTTTTGATTTTGTTTAGATTACCGGATGAATCTTGTGAGTTGATAAAAATGTCCAATAAGCTTTTTGACCAATATATTACATCGCAAGTTAATTACATCAAATTATAGAGTTTGTTTGGTAATTTTGAACCAATCTCAAGGGATATGTTTAGTACGCAAGAATGAGAACGAAAGCAATGGTTTTAAGACCCTATATATAATTTGGTAATTTTTCCCTCATAAAATAGCAAATTGTATGAAAAAAATATACATTCTCTTTCTCATATAAAAAATTCTTTCATTTTATCAATAATATTATAGGCTAATTATAATTAACTACAATTGTCTATGCTTTTGGTCATAGTTACTCTCTTTTACAATAGTCCTAATTAAGATCTTTGACTCTGACTATGTTAAAATGTTTCGTTCCTGACATAGTTTGCAAGATCGGAATCTCACATAGGTGTAGGATTGGATCGGAGAATCGTAAGATCATACACAAAATGTACATGTGTAAAACTCTAGATTAATTATAAAAACTACTCTTATTTGAATATATAATTATAATAATTTTTTTACAATCGGATAGAATTGAAGTTAGGATCCATTCGGTATTTTAGAATTGTAAGATATTACAATCGGCGACGGAATTTTGCAAGCTATGGTTCCTGACGTTCTGTTTTATTCCTCGGATGATCATATTCCTACGTAATAGTGACTAAAACTGACTAGGAATGGAGCCAAAATGTTTGTATATCTTAATTAGTTTACCCAAATTCCCCTCAAAAAATTTTTGTGAATAAAATACCAAATAAACATCCAACTTTCATAGCGTCGCTTTGGCCGAGTGGTTAAGGCGTGTGCCTGCTAAGTACATGGGGTTTCCCCGCGAGAGTTCGAATCTCTCAGGCGACGGTAAATTTTTTAATTTTCTTTTTCTTGTTGAGTTAAATAATATTTTGCAGAAAATTGTAGTCAACGTGTTTTGACAGTCCATGGATCAAGTTTAATCTTAAAAGTATCACGTGAAATATTATATAAACATGTGTATTGATTTTAGTCTGTGATGTATCGTATTATGAGTGTAGTTCATGATCGATGTATTACGGTTATGAATTAATTGATGATCACATATCAAGTTTAACGTCTGATGTATTGCATTTGAGTTTAACCAATAATGTATAGTGAGCTTAACGTCATGTATCGCATAACGAATTTAGCATTTGGTGTATCGCGTAACGATGAAAACATGCGTATAGATTTTAGCTGCCAATATAGCCGTCGGCCTATCAAACGATCAGATGAGACAGAACACTCCCTCATCATATTTTTAGTCACTCATGTATTTAAAATTAATGTTGTTATTCTCTCGCATTTAAAGTGTAAATTAAATTTGTCTTTTATATTTTTATAATTCATCTGTTTTCTAACAATTAATCCACATTCCTTTTGTCCTTTGCTTTTTAAAAATTAATATTTAGTTCCGAATTACCATTTCCTAGAATAGTGACGAGGGACTAAAGAAATTTGTTCTTAAGAGTACATGGGACCAAAAAAAAGAGTGTATTTTAAATATAAAAGACTAAAATTTTTTTTTTTTCAACATAAATGGATAAATATATGCATTTTAAAACATCAGGACCAGAAGGTTTACTCGTAGTACTATAGTCTATGTAATCAACCATAGTTTGCAAGATTAGCATTTCATACGAGATCGATTTGTGTAGGATATAAAAATAATATATATTCAAAATATTATAAAGAGATTAACGCACAGCGGAATAAAACTTCTTTGTAATAACGAACAATAAATAAACCTGCACGCACACAATCTGTGCGGCGCACCTAAGCTGAAGCTTGGTCGAGAAACAACCCGAAGACTATTCAGTTTCTCCTGTATCTTTGTATCTATCTCTGTATCTCTTTGTGACTACAATGATCACCTAATGCCTCTATTTATAGGCTAAACTATCCCTAAATCCTACCATTAATATGATTCAGAACTATTTCCTAAAACAACTAGGTTTCCCAAAACAACCACTAAACCAAATAGGAAATAGACAAATAACAAATCCTACTACAATTATAATTACCTATAAGTAAATACAAGTTTGGTTTAATTAATTCCAACATTGCCTCCCTTAAACCAAACTTGGATCAAATAAGCTCCATCGCCATCACGAGCTTGAATCTCCATCGAAATCTCCATTGCTGTGTAGGCAACGTGCAATACCAACTTGTAGGAGTTCTTCAACTTTACTTGCAAACTCTTCATAGAGACAATTTTGTATGTGCCATGAATCTTCTGTGAAAACTCCTCTTTAACGAAGAATTTATTCATATCTACCCATTCTTCTTCATCCGACTTCATCTGCTCATCAACCTTGTAATAATCCTTGCAAATTTCAATAACAACCTCGCAAATTCGAGGTGTTTCCTTCAAATTTGATTTGAATATAAACTTGTATTTTGAACACATCTTGTCAAATTTCTCAGCTTGATCAAAGAATTCACTGATATCTACCCATTCATCTTCAGAACAGAGCTTCCCGTCGACATTGTTAATTTCATCAATACCGTCAAACATAATAATGTCCTTGCAAACCCAAGGCTCCACTGTCACATTTTTAATATGGTCAGACACTCCGCTAAATAAGAAGTCGACTTCACTGCATTTGATCTGCTCCAATTCAATAGAGCTTTCAACAATCCCATGATCACTTTCATCTATGTGATCATCAATTTCAATATCTCGCTCTTGTTCAGTGAGACAAACGATATCTTCTTCTTTGACCAAATCAACACCTCTAGTGCCTTCATCTACATTATTGACACAATCTTGTTCAATGATACTTTCACTTTCTTTATTCATAATTCTTGAAGCAATTTTTCCGAAGACATGCTCTTGTAACTCCTTGATCACTAACTGCTTGATATTAATCCTTATTTCATCAAAGAACAATATACTTAACAATTCTTCATGACACAACTTTGAAATATCTCGTCTCAATTATTAACGCCACAAAGTAATCAAACTTCCTAGGCAATGTATTGAGAACATGATTCACAAAAGTTTCTTCATCGAGAAAATACCTGTTTGATCTCATCTCATCTTGGATTTTCTCCAATCTATTAATATAATCTTCAATTGTCTCACATTTTCTCATCTTGCTATCTCTAAATGTCTTTTTTAATTTTAAGACATTATTTTTCTGAGCTTTATCCATTCCTCTATAACTTTTTGCCAAAATATCTCATGCTTGTTTGGCCGTTTTAGCACGACAAATTTTTCCAGAGATTGAACTATCAACAGATTGACGGATGAGAGATAATGTCAAACGTATCTTCTCTTTTGTTTCATCGTCTGCATCATTTGTCACCTCCTTCTGAATGACTTGTCGTAAACTAAATACTCTGAGAAGATTATCCATCAGCGTTATCCAAATAGGTTAATTTTGTCTCCCCACTAACTTTGGAATATTGCTAAGATAATTACTCCAATCCATAATTAACACTTCGATTTGTTTTCTTTTACATCAAGACTTCGAACAATTCGACGAAGCCCACAAAAGAATAAAAAATAGGAGTTACGATCGCGAGTGCTGAAGCCGAACAACAATCAATTCAATCAAAGAATGCAAAGCTGCGCCCGTCGCTCAAAATTTCAAACGAATTGAGCCAAATTAATTTGCCTTGCAGCACCGAAGTCAAACAACACCAATGAATTTATGATATTTTTGATTGCACAACCAATTGGTTCAATCTTAATTTTGTTCTCGGCGGCCCACCCTCCAAAAACAACCAGCTTCACTTCAATTTATGTAATTCCACCGTCAGAATCCAAACACAAACTCATAATCAAGTTTTTCCCTTAAAGTTCTAAAGCCTGTGGACGCCACAACAAAATTTGAATCCTTAATTCTCTAATTTGATGCACCAAGTCGTGAATCAATCTAATAAAACCTCTTGCGGCCGACGATCTTGAATTGGTTGTCGGCTGCCTCTTTTTCCGTTTCTTTTAGGTCGTCGCCACAACACCAAATCACTATATATTTTTTGAATTTCAAAACTCTCACTCACCCGACGATCGAACAAAAGTTTGTAAACCTTTTTCTTTAACCTGCGAATGGAATCTTCTTTGCGACACTTCAACGGCCGCAATCTCTGGCTTTGATACCACTTGTAGGATATAAAAATAATATATATCCAAAATATTATAAAGAGATTAACGCACAGCGGAATAAAACTTCTTTGTAATAACGAACAATAAATAAACCTGCACGCACACAATCTGTGCGGCGCACCTAAGCCGAAACTTGGTCGAGAAACAACCCGAAGGCTATTCAGTTTCTCCTATATCTTTGTATCTATCTCTGTATCTCTTTGTGACTACAATGATCACCTAATGCCTCTATTTATAAGCTAAACTATCCCTGAATCCTACCATTAATCTGATTCAGAACTATTTCCTAAAACAACTAGGTTTCCCAAAACAAGCACTAAACCAAATAGGAAATAGACAAATAACAAATCCTACTACAATTATAATTACCTAATAAGTAAATACAAGTTTGGTTTAATTAATTCCAACAATTTGGATATAAGATTTATATCGTAAAACTCTATTAAAACTATGCATGTGCTAAATTATTAAAAATTTGTTAAAACTATTCTTATTTGAACTATTTTAATAATAAAAAAATAAGTTCAAATAAGATCAAAACTATGATCAGTTAATCTGTTACATTAGAATAATAGAATCATAACATTTTACGATTTGGATCGCGACCCTGACAACTATAAAGTATGTGATCAATCCTTCCTTTTTCAATTAAAAGCAGAGTTGGGTTCTCATCACAGTTTGTAAAATCGCGATCCTACTTGGTATCGATTTGAGTGCAGGATCGGTATCGATAGGACCGGATCGTAGGATCGTAAGATCCCACACGAAATGTGTAGGTGTAAAATTATTTATAAATTATAAAAACTATTCTTATTTGAGTCATTTTAGCAAATTTTTATGGGATCAAATAGTATCGAAAGCAGGATCGATTTGGTATTTTGGGATCATAGTATCATATGATCATACTATACGTATCGCGATATTGTAAACTATGGTTCTCATTCATTCAATTTCATTTCCCCTCATTTTGTTCTTCACATTTAAAAAAAACAAAAAACTGAAGGGGGGGGTGGGGGGGGGGGGGGGGGGGGGGGGGAGGGATCGGCAAAAAGAAACAAAGAAAAAGGAAAAAACTATGTTTAATTTCCAGTGCGTTAAGGAATTGCGCTTTTGCATTTATACCCATTCACTTTATTTATTCCGACATTATCCATTTATATCTTCACACGTTAACACTTACTTTCATGTTATTCGATTCCCTGCTGCTTTAATACTTTTCCACCTTATATATATAATAAAGAAAAATCGCAGTTTTGATCCCTTAATTATACTCTTATTACACTTTCAATCCTCTAATTATTGAAACTCGCACTTTCAGTCCCCTAACTATCTTTCTTTCGCAGGTTTGGTCCTTCTTACCAGCTAGTTACCGTTTGACTGAAAGAGTCAACGGTAATTTGAACTTTTTTGAAAAATTTAAAAACTACTTGGGCCAAAACATAATAATTATAAAGTTAAAAAAATGGGAAATTCAGTTTTAATAAATTACATCTTACAGGGTCGGCTTATCTTCACCCCGTCCATGGAGGACGGGGTCAGCCTTAATTCACGTCGTCCTTGATCTAATATCCAACAGTGTCATCTTTACATCTTAGCACGCATCATTTGGGCCACCTATCGCTCATTCGCGAATCTAGACTTCAAGTCGTCCACAGATGAGGTCGGCCCCTCAGGTCGTACACGAATAAGGGTCTCAGGTTGTCAACAAAAAAGGGTCTGAATTTTTTAAATATTTTATTTTGACCCCAAGAAACCGGTAACCTGTTAGCTTGTCGGTAAGAGGGACCAAACCTGGGAAATAGTTATAGTTAGGGGACTGAAAGTGCGAATTTCAATAATTAAAGGACTGAAAGTGTAACAAGGATATAATTGAGGGACTGAAACTGCGATTTTCCCTATATAATAACAAATTGATGTGTATTGAGAAATGACAATACATAGGTTCTAACTAATTCTAATTAATCAACAATATAATCTTCCTCACATACAAATTTTGACTCATCAAAAGAGTCAAGTGGTATATTACAACTGTTTACGTGTCACAAAGTATAATTTTAAATCGAATTTTTTTAATAAAAACAGAAAAATTGAGTATATAATACTCCGTTCGTTCCATTAAAATGGTCCATTTTGAAAAACTTTTTTGTTTCAATAGAAGAGTCTACTTTCAAATTTTTTACTTCTCTTACCTTTATTAATATAATCATGTGTGGTCCATAATTACTCCATACTTAATAAGTAAGGATATAAATGGAATAAAGGGTGTTGAATTAGCTAATTTAGGTATTGTACCTTAACATTCATAACAAGTTGTATATTGGTCAAAGTGAACATTGATCAAAGTGGACCTTTCTAATGGAACGAAAGGAGTAAGTGTGGAGTTTTAATATTGTCACAACACTTGCAATATAAAATTTTATACTTTTAATAGGTAATTTAATATATTAATCTTCTAATCAATCATGCATTATCATGCGGGAAAAAGATTATTCCATATGCTTGAGTAACTAAATTGTTAATGAAGAATTCATGCTACTCAAATATTAATTAAGAAAAACCACACTCCTTTCCACTAAAAAAGTTTGATTTGGAAACATAAAATTTATTATGGTTTGTAAGGTACAACATCTAGATAAGTAATTTGACACTATATTTTTACTTATATAATTACTTTTTAAATAAGAGTTAATTACGAATCACAAATTATTAAATTAGTAAGAGTATACAATGTAAATAAATAGAAAGTGTACTATTTTATTTGGATAATTTTCATTTTTGAAAGTGAACTTTTTATATGGAACATAGTGAGTATTAAAGATCAGGGGTGGCATCTTTAAAAGGAATATAGAATAATAATAACAAGGGTGGCGATTTTGTTTACATATGGATTGATGAGTCACTTTTAACGTGTTAGGTTCATGTCACAACAAAAATGTCAAAATTCTCTCTTAGGAATGACAACTTTATTCGGATCGTATATGAGTTGATAATAACTTTAATGCGTCAAATTCATATCGTGTCAAAAATTATTAGTGCTATAATAAAGATTATGGTGATAGCATATAGATTTTTCCTTTGTGTAATAACTAATATAGCACTAGCGAATTAAGAAGATAATTAGATAATGGTAGTCTTTATAATTGATATAGCTAGGTGCTCCATCAAAATTTTCGTTGATATCTCATTATATTTTGACATAATTTGGGCTTGGACAGCCATGAGGCCCAAGAGATCAGCACTGTCAAAGCCCAAAAGCATCAATCAAATTGAGAGACTGACAAATGAACATCACTACTATTGAATTTTTTTTTTTCGTTTTTTTTGGGAGGAACTACTATTGATTATTGATTACCTGATGGAGTTGAATTGTGGACACCATTTGGTCACACTTGAAGATAATTTCTCTCTATGCCAAGTGTGAAGTATGCTTGACATGGGGAGGGATTTAACTATAGCTTATCAGTTAGACAGTAAATGAGTTTCCACCTAAATATTGATTTGAATACCTATAGAAAAGAGAGATTTTTTAAGTTAAAAATGTCGGACTCACATAGATCGGATATTCACAAAAACAAGAATAAAGAAGTATGCTTGACACGTGCATACCATGCACAAAGATTAACGTACGGAAACACCGTAAGCAATATTTTTTTTATTACATTTATCCCGCGCGAGTTTTGACAAAATTACAAATATTCTTTTGTTTTTTGAAGAAAACAATATATTCTCTTGATTTCTAGTGAATTACAAATCTTAGATGTTTTTTGAATTGTCTCATAAATAGTATAAAATGGTACAAATTGTTATCAACATTTCATCGTCATATCAAGATCTCATGTTTGGTTTCTTCTTAATGAGATTCAATTGATTAATTTGTTTTCACATATATATTTTTAAAAAAATAAATGGGAGTGGTTACCCATTTTATTAAGTGCTGAAAAAGAAAAAGGAATAAAAGCAATAAAAGACGGACTCATAGGCCTTACAAATTGTGCACATGTTTGTTAAATCGACGGTAATCTATTTTGGACTTGTTCCACAGCTTTCGGAGTTCGTATCAACGAACGACTCTGGCATTCTACCTCTTCGCGGTTGTATTACCTCTTCTTCTTCACCTTCTTCGTCTGTTTCCCAGGGCCACAACCCTCATCATTTTCTAGACTGCGATCGCTATGGACATCATGTTGGAAATAACCCGGCAATTGAATAGTGGGAGCGCGTGGTTTAGCAGGCATTTGGTTGATGAGCTCATTATCAGTTGACATTTTGTGCGTGGTGAGTATCCTCTTGATCGGCCTGACTTTGGGTAACCGGAGGGATCTATGCACTCTTTTCAGACTATTCTGCACTGGCTGAGGCAACTCGCGAGCAATAGTAGACATCAGAGGCTCAGATCGTGCTTGTTGTGGCGTATGTGTGTGAGGTGGGTCTCAGACTACATTGGGCCACTGTGGCGTGGCGGGCGTGAGTTCTGTAGCTAAAGTAACTGGGGATGCAGCCAGTTGAATTGTAGGCGTTGGAGTCGGTTCTGAAAAGACGACCTCAGTATCGCTTTCCACATGTGAATTTCGTCAAGCAGGTGGAGAGCATGGTGAGTGGATTAATTTGTTTTCATATATTTACATTATCCAGGGATTTCATTAATTCCTTGTAATCATATGATCATTCCTTTCCTAAGTACCCTTCTCATTTGAACTTCATTTCTTTATTTGATTCCATATTTATGTGCCTGGCTCACAATATGGCAAGTGTAAATCCCATATCCATATCAATCAAACCTTGATGAATCTATTATATAGTAGTTCATAAAAATTATCAATTATCGTCCAATTCTCAAACAAGATCAAGCAATGGGGTGCCCAATTATGCCACATCAATGGCGAAATTTGTGAATTTTCTTGTATGTATAAGTGTTCCACATTAGTCATATTCATCAGATACAAGTGGCAGCAGTAAATAAAAACGTAAAATCAATGGTTCCCTTAAACGGATCCAAACTTTGGCTTGCACATAAAATATTTTCATAAAATCCTCATTATTATGTATAACCTTACTTGCTGGCTATCAAAATATTCCAAAGAGAGATCTCCGCCCACTAAGTCTTCCAAACAAAACTTCCACTACAACAAAAGTTCTAATAGTGACATTTTTTGGAGCATATTGTGACGTTTATAATCATTAAATAAAATTGTGACACTTGATGGAGGTGCATATAACATGGGCGGCACAAAAGAATTTGTGACACCTAAAGGTTTCACTATATTTGGTGTCATTATTTGTGACATTGTAAGGTGTCACTATATTGCGACATTGGATACAACATTAGAATGTGCCACTAGATATTGTGACATTGGAATGTGTCACTATTATTTTGACATTGAAAGGTGTCACTATTATTCTGACATTGAAAGGTGTCAATAAATTTGTGTCATTTTCATTCCCTCCTCTCTAGTCCCTAAATTCATTTCCACTACATATATATATATATATATATATAGAAAATTTAAAGCTTACCTCTTTTTATTTTCAAATTTTACACCCAAAAATTTAATGTAATCAAAATACGAAAATTCTGAATTTATTATATTGAATAGTCAAATTTTCCAAGGAGGAACCAAAAAAAAAGAAGAAAAAGAGTGTATAACCAAATATTAGCTTCTTCTTTCTTGTGAATTAAGAGATAGAACAGAGATCGATATAAAAATTTTAAAAAAAATAAAGACATTGCTTACCAAAAATGCTTCTTGACTTCCCATATTAAATTGCTGATAATTCAAGCAAGCAAAAACCAATTGCCCCATCGACATAACAATAACTGCAATAATAATTAATAGTATAATTCAAACATTAAAGCTAAAGATGAGATGTTTTCTACTAATTTAGAGAGTTAGGGTTGACATAAGATGGTAAAAATATAACACCCCCCCCCCCCCCCCCCCTCCCCAAAAAAAAAAAAAAACCAGAGAAGTAAACAAAAATAATTGTGGGAGGTACCTGTATTGTATCTCCATGAAGAGCTTCAGAGAAAAAAAGCTACAAATTAAGAAACCACTATGAGAAATAACAATTTTCGCGAAGAATTAAAAAACTAGACTCATTTGAGAAAGAAAAAAAAATACGAATCAGTACTTGCAGAAGCAAGGATCGCTAAGCATACGAGAAGGAAGAGCAATACTAGTCAGAAGCTAAGGTAGTCAAGTCTTGTGCCGCCAAAAAGATGGAGAAGAAAGTTTGCACGCTGATGCCATCACTCGCAAGGTTGAGACTAAGTGTTTTGCCGAGTAGGATGAGGAGGAGCTCGAAAAATCACTGCATAATCCAGAAAGGAAGGCTGAAAACATCGCTTACCTGGTGCAATAGTTCATGAAGGTTGAATGCCAAAATAGTGAATGGAGGAGGAGCAAGGGGCAATTTTGAGGAGGGCCGAGACGAGGAGAAGAGAAAGAAATTTATCGACAAATGGGGTTAGGTTGAAATTAATTTGGTGTAGAGGAGGAAGAAATTAACATGGATTAGAAAAAAATCAAGAAAATTGAAAAAGGAAGTAAAAAAATAACCAAAAGATAAATACAAGAGTGATTTGGATTACATGCCTAATATGAGATTTTAGAAATAGAAAATATAGTGATATTTGTAACTATAATAAAGTTTAGTGATATTTTATTCTGTGACAATTTAGTTAGTGACACTTCAAATTTCATAACACCATCAAATTTTTTACATATTAAAGTGCAACAAATTTTAGTGACATCTCTTTGTGTAGCAATTTTAGGTAGTGAGTAGCAGAATTTAGTGACACTGTCGAATGTAGCAAATTTGATGACATTAGTAAGTTCAATAAATTTTGCCGACAGTTCTTTATATGTAGCAATGTTAGATAATGACACTTCTAATGTAGCAAAATTTGGTGACATCTTTGAGTGTGGCGAAACTTGTGACGCCTGCTCAGATATCACAAAAATAATGTCACTACTAGCTCTTTTTTTGGTAGTGTTCTCTAGGTATGAATTGATCCGATTGGTCTCTCTTTGCTAGCGAGTAAGAAGAAACGAATCTCCATCCACTGAATATGGTCCTCTATGAAGTATTACCAACATATATTTTGTTGACTGGGCTTTGAGCAAGTAAAAATATCCAGCTTTGCTGATGGTCGTGACATTGTTGCCCTAGTATCTGATGTACTCCTAAACACGGTAGGGGTTGAAATAACAACTATTGTTTGGATACCTAATGAGATATATGTTTACGTTGGAATTAAAATATCGTAATGTATTAAAGACAGTGGCGCCCTTTCTATGAGTATATGATGTCTCATATTCCACGTGGGAAACCTGCCTACGTTAGAAGCAGAATCTCGTTTAGTCCAATAGACATGGACTTCTTAATATTAGTATTTTTATTCCATACACGCCGGAACCCTAACTATATCGTAAATAATCTCGTATTGTCCAAAATATAGTAACGACCTTTCCACGAGGGCGCAATATCGCATGTTCCACGTGGGAACCTTGTAGCCACTCCTTTTTTGAGAATTCCGACATAAGAGCGACAATCCTATTGGTGGTTTGAACATCATCATTCAGTTGATTTGGCTAGTCGTGATTGGACTCTATAAAAACGATAGGTTATTGATAATAATCGTAATCAAAAATCAATCACGCATCAAAAATCAATCAAAAATCCTAAACCCTAAACCCTATGTGGAATGCATCTCAAAACCATGTTTTGAGATGCATTTCCAATTTTATAATACTTTTTTGTTATTCCCAATAAGCTTTTTTACATTTTTAACACACTTTTTTACATTTCCAATAAGCTTTTTAATATTATAAAATTAGAAATGCATCTCAAAACATGGTTTTGAGATGCATTCCACACAGGGTCTAAGTAGTCTCCAATACAGAGAATTTCCCTATTTGGTGGTATAAATGAGTGGAGTAAATAACCTATAGCTTCCTATAAAATGTGTATATTGGAAATGTTCCTTTTTTCCTTTCTTTTTTTGGTAGTTTCTAAAGTTTTGCTAAAAAAACCAACTAGTGTTTAATTTAGTGAAAAAGAAGGTTGAAAAGAATTTGATAATTTTGTAAAGGGAGGTGTGGAATTTGCATGTAGTCTATTTGAATATGAGTCTAAGGCAGTGTTTGGTATGCGGATTTTGGGAATAAAATGCTAGAAAATATAGATGTTTGGTTAGTGGGGTTGAGAATTGATATTTAGTAATGAAATCCAAATAATTAGAAATCATCCAAACCTACTAGTAGTGTGGGTTTCAGTCATTCCCACTTGATTCTCTTTTTTATGTTTTTACCTTTTTTTTTTTTTTCCATTTTCCTCTCTACCTCTTCTCTTTCTCTCTGGTGCCTAACTTATTTCTATTTGCTCAGAAGAAGAAAAAGAAAAAGAAATTTTCAAAAAAGAATAATAAAAATTGATACTTTCAACAATTAAACCAAATATTATCAGCTCTTACAAAATTTTTTTTTTTCTAGACAAACACTAATACTTGTACTTAATCCTTTCAAAATAAGGCTCATATTATTGATAAAATTATCATATATAACTTAGCTTAGCTATATTTTTAATGGTAAAAATGGAATTTGTTGCATTTTCATATCCAATTCAAAGACTAAACACAAACAATAATTTTTAAATGACTAATTAAACTTCTTCTCATTCCATTGTACTATCAAACCCATTCTCATTCCATTTCCACTACCACAAAATGCCCCTTAGGAGGCGGGTCCTAAGGGGCATTGGAGGCGGCAGCACCCGCCTCCGCTGGGAGGTGCCCGCACCCGCCACCCCTTAGGGGGTTATTGGAGGCGGGTGCAAAACTACACCTGCCTCCAATAAGGATTACTGGAGGCCGGTGCAGTTTTGCACCCGCCTCCAGTAATCCTTATTGGAGGCGGGTGCAGTTTTGCACCCGCCTCCAATAATGGTTATTGGAGGCGGGTGCAATTTTGCACCCGCTTCCAATAACCCTCCGGAAAAAAATTTTTATTTCTTTTTTTGAACTTTATGGCTTTGATAGGAATCGAACTCGCGCCTTCAGATTCACTTGACTCTTGCATATTTAATTTACCACTAGGCTACATATATTTATGTATTTCATATTAAAATAGAAAATATATATTTCTATATTTCCTTCTAAAAATTGTAATTTTTATTACTTACTAATTTTTCGCCTCACTAGAATCCCGAAAAATTATTAAAATTATTTTCAATAATCCAAAAAAAAAATTTTTTTTTGAACTACTATTAAAAATTTTGCAAAAATGTACCCGGCTCCTTTTCATACAATAAAATTGGAAAATTTGCAAAACACTTTGGAGGCGGGTTTTGGCTTCACCCGCCTCCATTGAGCTATCCAAAAAAGATTTGGAGGCGCGTGCAACATGCACCCGCCTCCAATAACTAATTATTGGAGGCGGGTGGATATTGCACCCGCCTCCAAAGAGATTTGGAGGCGGGTGCAACATGCACCCGCATCCAATAATTAGTTATTGGAGGCGGGTGCATGTTGCACCCGCCTCCAAATCTCTTTGGAGGCGGGTGTAATATCCACCCGCCTCCAATAATTAGTTATTGGAGGCGGGTGGATGTTGCACCCGCCTCCAAAGACTTTTTCGGCCCCTTTGGAGGCGGGTTTTTGTACACCCGCCTCCAAAGGGGCGCCTTCTTTGATCATTTCTGTACTAGTGTTCCCAACTTCAAACCAAATGCCCCCTAATTGTTTTGGTATGGAAACGAGGCTATCAATGCTAAAATAATCCACTATGAAAGACACTTCTAACTTGTTAATATTAAAGACAACTGCAATATATATTGTTCTCATCACTGGATAGGTATATATATAGTTCCAGGTAATGTTTCAAAGGGAATGGTCTAATCTTTGTACTAGATGTATATATATTACTTTATCCGTTCCATTATAATAGTCCAACTTGAAAAATATTTTTTGGTCCAATAAAAGATTTCATTTTTAAATTTTTTTTACTCCTTCTACTCTTACTAATATAATTATGTATAGTCCACAATTAGCTCATACTTAATAAATAAGGATATAAATAGAATAAATTGTGTTAAATTAGTTATTTTAGGTGTTGTATATTGACACTCTTAATAAATTGTACATTGATTAAAATGAACTCTTCTAATGAAACCGGGGGAGTATATAGTATGGAATATGCTTAAAATGCATTTTCAATTTGTCTTTTTAATATTAAAATTATTAATAATGAAAATATATATTTCAAATATGTTAAAAATGTATTAAGCATAAGGCTAGCTAGCTTCATGTATAACTAATATAATAATTATTATTTTTTAAGTGCCAATTCCAACTTAATTAGCCCGATTTCCATTTTGCGAAAATGAATTTCAAATATATAAATGCAATGCTAAATCTTGTTATAACTCTTTCTAATCAAATGCAATAGTCTACGAGAGTCTACCCTCACTCGCCGGGAAGGCTTTCCTCTCAATAAATATTTGTAGATGTGTCGAATTGTCAAATTAATTAATACAAGTAATTTGATCAAACTCACTAAGAACAAAATATTTTTTGTTAAATGACCAAATGTATAAATAAAATTATGGGAGAATTAATATTAGTGACCGGTCTTTGAAAGAAGCAAGCATATATCCCTGGCTAGAGAATTTCCTCCACAGGGTCTCTATGGCGCAAACCACCCCCCACCCCCCCAACCCGCCAACCCAGAGAGGGAGGACCTCCTAGAGGGAACCCCGAAGCAGTGGCACCTCACAGGGCTACAGCAACTTGTATCGGGCCCGGAGCTTGAGGCAGCAATGAACATTCCTCTCATGAGCGACATCTGGGCTTGGGCCCCAACACCCAATGGTTTGTATTCTGTCAAATCCGGTTATCGTTCTGCTCCCACTAGTGCCTCTTCCCCTTCTCAGGTAACGCCGCATCAAGTAGCCAAGGCCCCTCACAATGGGAAGCGACTTTGGCACCTCGACATCCCTTCGAAGGTCCAGCACTTTTTGTGGTGAACTTGCAAGGACATCCTTCCACCCCTGAACCTCATCTGTCGCCACGTCCTTGTCGGGCGATCGTGCCCCTTCTGCGATCAAGAAGTTACCCATCTCTCCCACTTGCTCTTCCTATGCCCCTATGCCCACCAAGTGTGGGAAAAGACCCCCTGAGCCCAGCCATCCAGGCTCGTGTGAAACCCGACGCACATCTCTAAATTCAGGATCTCCTTTATGTCCATCTCGGGGACAGACTCAACGACCCTTGCGGCCGTCCTTTACCACCTACGGTGGACCTATTTGAAGGCAAGACCCCCAAAGACTCGCCCCAGTTCGCCAGGCCGATGGCTATAGGCCTCCCAAACGGCCCAGTTGCGCACGGAGCAACCCCGACCCGCCAGGGCTAGCCCACCCTGCCCTTCCGGCACAGTGCTCTACTTTGACGCGGCAGTTGACAAAGCTAGCAGGACGAGCTATGCAATGGGCTGTTGCCTTTCGGTCACAGCAGATTGGCTCTTCAGCTTTGTTAAAAAGCTGCCCGACATTGCTTTGGCCCACATCGCAGAGGCAGTGGCAGCCCGGGACGCCCTTCAGTATTAATGGCTCGATATGAAAGATACAATCTCTACAACTTTTAATACCATATCTTCCGAAACCGAGTTGTGATACCGTCCAGTTTGCAACGCCTACTACATTTGCCTTTAGGATATTTATTATATATATTCGTGCTAAATAATATATATGCTACAGCTGCTTCGATAACTACAAAAATAATAGTGTAGATTTGTTGGTGATCAAAATAAAAATGAAAAAAAGAGGCAAAACCGCAATTCTTTTCTAAAACACAGTTGTCTTTCCATATGAAGAATTGAACATAATCAATTCACTAAATATATTTATTCATGAACTAGCAAGATAGTACAAAGTACCAACAGACATTTATTAAACACTAAACCATCTTATTGTTTAGGATCCAAAAGGCAAAGATCCCATCTCCCATTTCAACCTAGGATTCGTTAATTAATTAAGGTACAACAACAACAACAAGATCGATGGAGGAGCCGATCTAGATTTTAATTGTTGCCAATTGAGTTGATTTCTTCCATGGAGCTGCTTGCCTCAGAGACTAGCAATGTGACATTTTCGAAGAGATCACCAATGGCCGCCTCCTCTCCGTGCTCTTCCACCGCACTCTTGGCCTCATCTACAATAACCCCGGGAACCGTATCGCCGGGATCGATAGCCGCGGTAGTGTCGGTCTCAATCACTGGCGACAGATCAACGGCCGCCGCTTCCTCCTCCTGATTTCCCTGTTCTTGCAAATCCTCCTCAGTTTCATCCCACAAAGTGCTAGAGCTAGCCGGCTGATCTACCGTCACCCATTTTATAGTCAGGCGACCATTTTCTCTATGTGTCGCTAAATACCCACACCGCTCCATCTCTTCCTCCTCCTCCTCCACCTCCACCACCTTTCCTTTTCCGCGACCTTTATCGTCAACTACCTTGCCTTTTCCCTGTTCTTCCTCCTGATTTCCCACATCGAGATCGCCCTCGGCCTCTGAGTGCACATCTATATCCTGGGCTTCTTCGTTCCTGAGAAGTTCCAATGGAATGGTCCCTTGGTAGTTCGGGTCGTCTTTCCTCAGGATGGAAATCGGCGGTGGGATGTCCTGATACTTCGCCACGTGGATTCTACCTTCCATTGACCGCCTCGGGACGTAGGGTATCTGGTTTTTCCACAGTGAAAATTCCTTAGTGCAACTAAAGTGGACCCCACTGTCACTACACAAGATGTCACCGTTACTGCCTTTTTCCCCAATTTTTGAAAAATTGAAGAAACTGTTTTCGGTGGATTGAGTTGGAAATGGAAGAAAAATGGGATTAAAAGCGTCGGATGCACGCTTCTTCACCATGCATGCATGGAAGGTCCTTCCGCCCCACACATGCGACCTGGTGGAGCAAAGTGCGCCGCCGAGGCCGACGTGGTCGGTGCACACTCCCCTTGTCGATTTCTTCGATTTCAGCTTCGGCGCCGAGGCCTTGAGTATCCACAGGAAGATCCCGTACAGGAATTCAGCCACTTTTTCGTTGAGGGTTTCGACGATTTTCGCCATTTTGAGGGCGGCGATGCTGCCGGAGTTCTGTAGCTTTTGACTCTAGAGGAGGGGTTTTTTTTTTTTTTTTTTTTCTTTTTTAATTTGTAGTGATGAACAACTGTGGGAGGACTGTGAATTTAAAGGGGAATTTAGTGACGAATTATTCAGGTCTGGACAACAATATTTGTGTAACAAAAATTAATGTTTGAGTCTATCCGTCCGGTTAACTGAATCTAAAGTGACAAATGGTCTCATTTGGACCATACTTAGAGAAATGAAACGGATGAGGAGCAGTGAACGTATATTGTGATGTAAGCTAGCTGGTGATTTTATATATATTTATACAATGGTTCAAACCATGAATTGGTATTTTCTTCCGTTTTTACGAGAGATTATTCCATGCATCTGTTGTTGAAATTAACGTTATGCAGCCTGTTATATTTAATGTTGCGCAAATGCGTAAATATTTTTGTCAAAGTGATGGGAAAAATAGGGGTCGTGTTTGTTTATTTTCATTCCCACTGGTATGCTGCACTTATAAAAAGGTAGATGCAACAGTTGTATGGAATAATATATATATATATTTTTTTTGCCTTTAGTCATAAATGATTAATTATTTTGTGAATATAGATTACGTGAATCTGCTTTAATTTGGTTAGTTTGAATATACATTTTGACAGTACAATCTAGTGAATTTAGTTTTCAACTTGGTGTGATTGTTGTGTGTGTGCACCGTTTGAAGTTTGAATTTTCATTTCAGAGAAAAAGATGAGAGAAAAATGAAAAAACATATACTCCCTCTTATCCAAATAAAAGACGTGTTAAAGTTTTTCACACGGATTAAGAATTCTTTTAAATGACAAAAAATTTCTTAACTATTGTAAGTTAATACAAGAGTAAGTTGGGGAAAAGAAATGTTATTTGCTAAGACATCATTTATTTTGAATTGTTACTCCCTCTAAAATGTTTTTTATTCCGAATCCGAGTATTCAGTATTTGAGGATGATATATGTTTAAGTAAATTTTTAGCCAAGTTTTTATTATATTTTTTGGAAATTTTTTAGCTCTGTTTGTATTGTAACTCAAATAGGGGATTTCTTTTCTGGGGGAGAAATTCTTTTGGAGGGAATTTTTTGTTATGAGAAATTGTGTAGGGTAAAAGATAAAAAGCGTAATGATTGTATTATTTTTTAAAATGATGTGAGTGGAACTGTAAAGGGAATTTTAAATTTTAAAATTTGAATTTAAGAAAAATTGAAGGTGTTTGGTTATGAATTTGTTTTAGTGAGAAAGTGTGACTTTTTGGCAAAAAGTATTAAAACAAACAGTGCCTCTGGAAAAAATAATTAAACTGTATTTTACACCGTGTATAGAACTGAATAGAAAATTAAAGTGAATGGTTGTGTGTAAGGGTAGGGGTGGTGAGAAGGAGGCCTTTGTAACCATGAGATTATAGGTTCAAATCTTGGAGATGTCAAGAGTAAAAAAAAAATAGAGTGCACGGTTGTGATTTCACTACTATTGCATTTATTTTTTTTGTAAGGAAATAACTTACTGAATAACCACATATTTGAATTAAATTCCCTACATAGATCAATAAAAATTAGCACAATACAAAGGAATACAAATTAAATGCGACTTTAGGAAACTATGCATACAATTTACATATATATATATATATATATTTTACATATTTTAGAGCAAGACTAGAGTTCTTTTTTTATTTTTTTAATTTTTATTTTTATGTATTAGCCGGTTAAGTGGCTGGGGGTTTTGGGGACCCTTTATTAGAAATCAAAGGCAAAATGCCAAAAAGCGTTCTAAAGGGGACGTAATGAGTATTACCTTAAAGATACAAAAATGGGAGAGGATGCAGATGCAAACTGTACAAGTATAAAAACAATTCAAACACTACTATCCCCTTAGATAAGGAAAGCCCATTGCAAGACTAGAGTTCTTTCAATAAACAATTCTCACACTTAATAATAACCTATGTGATGGCATTAATCATGTATAATAAGTCATTATTCAATGAACAAATGGTTCCTTGAAATGTATGTTTTATGAGCTAGTGTATAAAATTATGCTTACTAAATTCTTGAAAATGCATAATCTTTTTTTATTTCCTATTATTAAGTGTAGAGAATACCATCCATATTAAGATACATAAATACAAAGTGAATAGAAAATTAAAGTGAACAGTTGTAACGTCACTATTGATTTCTTGTTATATATAGGAATAATTTTGACAGTAATACTACTCAAACTGAAAACTTGTAATAATCTGGGCTCACGGCGTGTTACATACGACTTGGATTGCGGTTTTTTCATTTCAACCGAATAAATTCAAATAAAACTGAACGGTTGTTACTTGACCATTGCCATTGTATTCCTCCGGAAAACAACAATTTTAAACCGCAAAAATTAAGGGGTGTTGAATGTTGTTGATGATGAAAATAAAATTAATATTCTTCAAAAGGAAAAAAAAAAAAAAAATCCAATTTATAACGCAATTTGGCTGGCATGCATGCAGGAAGCGTGCAAGACAAGGGATTTTAAATGTTGTTTTTTTTTTTTTTTTTTTTCACTTTAGGACAACCTACGGATGGATCAAATTTTGAGCAACCACCAACAAGTGGCTCAAACTGCTTGCGACAGAGGTAAGAATCGAACCTCTGACATCGCTATCTATGCATTACAAAATTAAATCAAGTTATATTTCATCAATTTTGTACAGCGTCAATATAATTTATATATTATGCAATTATTATGCAATTACTGTAGTATTATGTGATCGAACACATCAATTTTTTATTTTATTTTTATATTTCGGTAATTAACGAGACTGCTTACGTAGCTAGCTTTCCAGTTGGCATGCAAATGCAATGACACGTCACTCCTTCGACCGATGAATTCATGCCAATACATCCGAAGGATACAAGTCACCACCACTATTTTCTTTTTCTTTTTTTACACTCTATCATTTCTAATAACCATGAAAATATTTATTTATGAATTAAAAATTTATTATGTTATGTGATTTCATTTTTCTGCAAAATTAGGTTTCGATTAGCACGAGGTCTTGATACACCAAGGTTTGGTCAAAGGTCAAACACGTTGCGGTTGGTCTTTCTTAAATAATTAAGTAAAAAGACTTTAATGTCCACCAATTATTCTGATTTTGTATAATGTTTTTGGTCGAATTTAAATATATAAAAAAAAATTTGTTTAAGCAACTTTTAATCTATTAAAATTACTTATTTGCCATGTGTCAAGTTTGTCCATTAAATGAAAATATTTTTGTCGCTTAAAGTCACGAGTAAAAGGCAAATATAGCAAAGATAAACCCATTTTTAAAAAAAGTATTTTAAATAAAATATTAAAAATTGTAATTTCACCTCTCATTTGATTGTCGTTTAATATATTTACTTACAATGTATTTCCAAATACTTAAGTATTACACAAAATTTTATTTAATATGTAATTAAACAACAAAGGATAGATAAAAGCTAAAATAAACAATTTGCTATTTGTTTTTTCATTTGTGTACCTTATCAAATGGAACACTTTTTTAGAAAATAGATGTAATACACTTTATTAATGTCAAAAGTATTAGTTTAATCCTAAAAACATACTACAGTAAGTGTTACTACTCTTTACAACAAATGATTGATTTGCGAATTGCTTGTTAAATTAAATAGATCATAGCTCGCTGACCCAAAAAGAGTGATGTAACTTGATAACTTGATAATTAACACCGCTCCGCCCCATACTGCCTCAATCCAAGATTTCATATCAATCCATTCCAACCCGAACCCGAACTCTCCGGTAGGGTGGGACACTGTCCCCACTCATCATATTCACAAGTGAAATTACATTTTTAGCCATTCATAAATGTAAGGGAGTATAATATTCTACGCAATACAAGGGACCAGCTGTGTCCAACCCGTCCCTTTCGAAACAACTGATCCGATCTGAACCGTGGATGGCGAATCAAAGACACATTTGATCGGAGAAGAAAAGAGTAGCAGCGCCCAATGATGGGATAGGGTTACTAGGAGACTGAGTGTGGCAGTAGTAGTAGTTGTACAGCATCAGCATCGGAAATTAGCGTACTCTGCTACTGCTTAGCTGTAAGAATACCTCAAAACTATTTTTTCTTTCTAATTTTACTTTTGCCTCTTCAATTTATACAATAGTATATATATATATATTTTTCTAACCTAAGATTGGGACCAATTCGAAGTTATCTGGTGATAATTTGGTTATAAGAAAATTAAAAAATAAACATTTTAAGTAGATATATTTTTCCGCCTACTTTGAGGGGCAAAAGCCAAAAAACCTTTAAAAAAGAAAGGGATAAAAGTTTTTATTTTTATTTTTATTTTTTAACGCTAATAGGATTATCATTAAACGTCAGTAATTATTACAGGTTGAGACTCTCTAAAAGCCTTTGTGGATAGTAATGTGCTTCCTGCACAACTGACCTACTTACTTTCTTGATAATTAAATCAGGAAAAACATAAATATAATGTCTTATATCCGTTAGAATTACCTGAACCTCTTTGTGGGTTCAGTTTACCTCGCATAACTGCTTGACCAATTCCAGGCTGTCTGTGAATACACTAGGCATCCAGCCTCTAGCTAATGTGCATTGAATCGCCCTCAAACATGCTAAAGCATCCATATGTAACTAAGCTCTTTTAAGAATAAATCTTTTATCCCGTAAAAAAAAAAAAATACACATTTTTAGTAGGACAAAGGATTTTAATCTACGTTTGTGTTGATTTAAAAAAACTTTTTTTATTTTTATTTTTTTATATTGGGGCTCCTAGTAGTTCTCACTCTCGATCTACATTAAGTAGATTTCGATCCTGCAACATTTACAAAAGGCCTGCTGCGATTTTATTGACCAGCTACTTTCAAACCCAATTTAAAAATATTAAAGATATAAAAATATGGGAAATACTATAGTCCCTTCAAGAACCATTCAGCCAATTGCATAAGTGGTTGCATAAGCTATTTTCTAGTGGCTGAATGCATTATGCAATTGCATAAGCCATTATTTAGTCATTGAATGGTTCCGTGAAGGAACTACAGTCGGATCCTAAAAATATAACATGTGATAAAAAATATTAAAAATTATTAAAAAATATAAAATTGATACCATATACAAACCAAATTATTTGATTTTTAGTATGTACTTTTCTTTTTCTATTTCTTTCTTTTTCTCTCAAAACAATGGAAATTATGGAATGTGTAACGGATTGTGAAGTTCAATGAATTAATTGATTTGAAGATCCAAAGGATTCAACTGGCAATTAAGGAAGGATGTTTCATTAATCAGGGGAAAACAGTAATTAAGTGAGAATTAATCATATCGGTAATTAACTTAATTAAAAACTACTGTACAGTAATTCAGTAAATAAATAACACACTGACTGATTTGAGCTGTGCAGCAGCCAATTAAATTAGGACAATGAATTTGAAACAAATTGCTGAATGCAACATTCAAATTCAATTGATTTATTGCTTTGACCGATTGCTTTCCAGTTGGCATTTACATGTCACCACTTTGACCGATGAATAGGTAAGTTTGATTTATTACCATGTATTAATGGCGAATAGGTAAGTTTCGCTCTTTTCTTAAATGGGCAAATAACGGCATCCTTCCTTAAATAAGTGTGTTTTTTTGCGCAAAGTGTCTGGCAATATAATTGTGCGCGTATCCAATTTGACCTCTAAAGTATCGTAGCTGTAATAAAACAACAAGTATTTTGTATTTTCAAAAGAACTGTCTTGTTTATAGGTGTTGAAATATGAGTTTAGATCACTAAAATATTGAGTATAAGTTAAAATAAGTATAGTGTATTTTCCAAATATATCTACGGTTGAAATATCAAGTGTAATATTGAAATATTGCGTGCCAGACCGTCATACCGAGGATGGAAGATTAAAGTAGCTCACAGTTTGGTGTCTTAATTACATCGATCAAGTCGATTCTTTCTTTCTTTCTTTTTCTTTTTTTTTTTCCTTTTTTTTTCAGTATTATGGAGTATTTTCTTTTATAATAATTATTGATGTGAAAAATATTTATTGAGTCCTTTCACAAAATCATTCAATTGCATTATTACTTTTATGTCAAGAAATAATTCTATTTATAAACTTTTTTAACATCAATCTAAAAAAATATCAAACATTAATTGATGATTTTATCTATATTATCCATCAAATTATTATTATAACAATTCATTGTATGATTTGATCAAACATCACTAATCATTCATCCATCTCAAAACAGCATATTTAGTTATAAATTAATTAAATGTACTATGACATTTTCTTCAATTAAAGAAAAGGGGATGTATGTATACTATATTAATTGAAATAATATTAGATTCATTTGAGGTTTATCACTCGTGATAAGAACAGAATTCTGATAATCCCCTATTATTATGATACTTTTACAAGTAATTTACATCTTAAATAATTGTTTCAAATTATACCATCTTATGCGGTGATATTGATCAAATAATCAGTATATACTCGCTCTCTGTTTTATTATAAAAGTTTACTTTCAAAAATACGTTAATGTAATAAATGGTGTCAAATTAAACATTTGAAGTGTTGTACTTTAACATCCATAAAAAGTTTTACTTTGTGAAACGGAACTTTTCTAGAGGAACCAACGAAGTATATTTTATTTTCATTTTATTTTAGAATACTCTAGTATCACGAGTAGTATACATGTATATATTTTTCTATGGTTTTGATTTGCGACAGTTAATAACTTTATTCACATTATATACTGGTAGTAATTAATTATTATTCTTATTCTGAACATAAATGATGAATCATTTATCCTATAATTTCATCTATAATTTAATTACAATGTGAGACTATATTCCCGTAAAAAATGAAAAAATATTAGATGGTTAATAACCACCATGTCATTGCTGATATGGTGGTTATTAATCCATTTAAAATTTAACAAGTGGTGTATTTATTTAAAATCGTGATTTACCAACTAATTAACATTTGTCAAATTTTAAGTTTGTGAGTAACCACCACATCAACAATGAAGTGGTGGTTGTTAACCAGCCAATATTTACTCGTAAAAAAAGAATGACCATTCAATCATTAAATTTGGTTAAATATTTTTTGTGATGAGACTGTAGTTTTTTTTTTTTTTCCAAATACATAAGTTTTATTTGTATTTTTACTTATGTTGGATTCACTAGATTCGAGTTATTTCACTAGACATTTTCACCCTCCCAATATCTTTAAACGGAAAATTTGAAATAGATACGTCCAAAATAGTTAAAATAACTTATATTTTAAAACACAATTGAAAAGTTGGAATGATTTAATAGAAAACATAATCAAAATTTATTTTATTTTGTCATTTCACATTCAAATTAACAGAAAAACAGTACATCAGAAATTGTTTTAAAGAAAGTGATTGTATATATATATATATAATGTCTATAACTTGCATGTTACGTTTCAAATTTGATCGAACAAATTACCTTAAAACATGCATTATTCCATAGAAAACCTCTGAATTCAGACTAAGAATTACCACAAAAATTAATTAAATAAATAAAATAAAAGGGATAAGATTAATTAAAAATAATAGATTCCTAATTTTTTTTTCCCGAAATAAAAGAAATTAACATGGTAAAAATATTAAATAAATAAACGATTCTCTTCATATCCAAAACAATGAATAATTAAGCAGTAGCTACGTATGAACAGATCTAACCGCTGCCATCGCTATTTCCTCTAACATACACGAACTCCTTCTCATGTTACAACACTGGTACAACTTCCCTCCTCCACCGCCGCCGCCGACCACCACCACCACCGGTGCTCCTCCGTTCCCCAGGAACGACCCCACAGCCTCACGATTCGAGATTATCGATTCTTCCTCTTCAGTTTCCACAACAGTCTGATCATCATTATCCACAACATCCCCACCATTTTCGTCGTCGTCATCGTCGTGGCCCCCCTCCACTTCGTCGTCGTTTAAGGGGAAGAGACGAAGGGTTAAACGGCCGTTGGAACGGTCCGCCGTGAAATACTCGTGCAGTTTAACTCTCTCCCCTCTGATCACCAACCGCCCGTCGCCGCTGTAGTACCGTTTCATAACCCACGGCATTGCAACAGGACAATCTTCGCCGTTGCCCACCAACGACGGAATCGGCGGCGGAAACCCTTTCTTCGCTCTCTCCATTTTCTCCGATGTCCTGCTCCCAACGTCACCGTCGACATCCACATCCATAGCCACCGTAGTTTTGAAATCGACACAGCTTTCCACTCCAATGCAGTCGCCCAAGTCGAGAGCGACGCTCTCGAAGTCGAAGGAGACACTCCGGCGATGCATCGGAGAATCTCCCCGGAGAAAAAAATGAAATTAAAGAAGAGGGTTTTTGATTTTTGGATTGGGGGAATCGGAATCGGAATTTGAATTTTGGGTTGAAGATCAAAAATGTGCATGAGTATATGGTGGCGAGTGGCGAAGGTATAAATAAGGGAGAAAAAGAAAGGGGTCATTATCGAGAAGAGAGGAAAATATTGAAGAGAGGGAAAGATTGGCAGTGACAGCTAATACATACATGCACACTCTCTATCCGAGGGAAGTTGAGGGATTTGGGATAAACAATTAAACACTCTGATTTTATCTTTTCTTATAAATTAATTTGGTTTTTTTTTTTTTTTTTTTTGATTTTCAAATCACGATCGATTTAAATGGGTTTTTCAAGATATTATACTCACTTGCGTTCAGAATGAAAGACGTTTTAGAGTTATTCAAACAGATTTGTTTAAATGATAAAAAAAAAATTAATTAATTATTGTGATTTAATACTACTACGAACTTTGGAGTTGTATTAATACAATTAATATATACTATATTTTTTTTTATGTTACTAAAACATCATTTATTTTTAAGATTATTACTCCCTGTAAAACGGTTTTTATTTTGAACCGAAAGGAGTATTAAGTAAGGATGATGACAACATTTATTATGAAATGTATTTACTCAGTTTTTTATCATACGCGATAGGGGTGGCAAAAAAACCCACTAACTCAAAAATCGCCCAAACCCATTGGGTAGTAACCCAATAAAACCCACTTTAAAAAATAATGGGCTGGGTGGGCTTGGGCTAAATATGTAATGAGCGGATTTATGGTAGCTCATTGGGTACCCTAAAACCCGCCCATCATGGGTATCAAAAATACCCATCCACAATTACCCTTAAAAGTATAAAAAAAAAAAAAAAAAAAAACCAACAACTCACATACTTTAGTGTGCCCATTTTATTTTTTTCTTCAAACTTATTTTTTCTTTTTCTTTATTTTTCGTGTCCTACAATTACTTTACGTTTTTTTTCATTTATTTTTTTATAATATTTTTAAATTACCTACTTATAATACTTCAAAATTCATTCGGGTTTAGGGCCGGGTTTGGGTTCGGGCCTAGTTTTTGACCGATTTCGGGGCGAGCCCAGTTTCAGCCCGGGCCCAATTTTGGGCCTCGGGATCAGTTTTGGGCCTCGGGCCCAGTTTCGGTGTCGGGACATGCACGGGTTTATATAAATATAAAAAAATTAAAAATTATGTTTCAACAAAAAAATTACATACAATTAAATATAAAAGTATATAAAATTTAATATTTCAAATTTTAGAATATATTCAAAGAATTAAAATTCACTTTAAAAAAAATTAAAATGAAATAAAAAAAAAAATTTAAAATTTTTTTTATTAATAAACTATTAAATAAGCCTTACATTTTTGTATAATGGGTATTATGGGTACCCATGGGTACCTATAGCTACCCATTACCCATTTGAGTTAAAACCATTAATTGAGTGGATAATGGGTACCCATTACCCATTAACTTAACACTCATTTAATACCCGCCAATACCCGCCCAACCTGCCCGTTTGACACCCCTAATACGCGATTTCTTTCTTCTTCTTTTTTTACTTGGTTATACATTGTACCAATCTCTGTAACAAGGTAACGCTTTGTAGTGAATTGGTCAAATTACTACTAATACTTCATGAAGTTCCTATATATTACTATTAGGGAATGTTTGGTTCACAGGAAAGTACAGTTTTTGAAAAATATAATTTTTAGGATTTATTGATAAGGAAAATAAAGTTAAAAGGAATATCTTTTTGTGTTTGGATTGGTTAATAAATGTATATCAAAATTTAAACGTGAACTAAACTAAATATCAAAACTAGCCTCCTATTAAATTTAATGATTTTCTCATAAAATTATTTTCAAGCTAAATGATAGCTAAATATTATTTAATTATGAATAACATTACACTTTAAAAATCAAATTAACTGTCAATTAAACTTATCCAAAATTAATTAAAATTAAATCAAGTTATATATTTAATTATTGATCTATAATTTAGTTATTAGTCTGGTTGAATGAATAAGAAAGTAAATGAAAAAACAAATTTGGTTGTTATAAATGAAATATACAATTTGTTACTTGATTTTCTTTAATTGTTAAAAGTCAAAGAAGTTAGAACGTTTAAACATGATATGTTAATTTTCATTAAAAAATATTTAGTTATATACGCTAATAAAATGAACTATAAAAAGTATTTTATAGGAATAGTCTATGTGCTTTTTTAAGTGTATATATATATATATATATATATATATTTGGACATAAAATTAGAATAAGACTATAGTCCTTTTACAGGATCATTCTTTCGATGCACAATGGTCTATGCAATTAGTTATGCAATTGTATGGGTAATGCATCATAGGCCATGATCTATATATAGAAGGAATGGTCCTGTGAAGGGACTATAGTATACCCAAAATAAATTTTTATATTTTGGATGACTAGTAGCAACAAATTAGTGATTTTATATATAGATAATCTTTTATTTTTTTAGAAATATATATATATTATATATAATTTTTTTCATTTTAATGGTTGAGATTACAAAGATTCAAAATATTTGAAAATGAATAAGAATAAGGATAGTGAGTGTCTTTTATGCAATTTTGTGACCCGAAAATAGAATAACAAGTAAAAATAAAGATTCTTTTTTCAGAAAAATAAATCAGTTCCAAATAGGGCTGGCAACGAACATGAACGTTCACTAACAAGTTCGAGATCGGCTCGATAATAAACAAGCATGAACAATATTTTTAAATTCGATAATAAACGAATACGAACAAGGTGTTGAAAACTCGTTAACGTTCATGAACATGGTCGATTAAAATATTAACTATATAATAGAAATAAATTTTACTAATATATTATAATATATCAATAATTTATACTCATAAAAAATTTTAGAACAATCAATTCTGCACATCATATTTAAGAAACAATTATTTTTGCACTTAAAAATTTTAGAACAATCATTTTTACACATAATGATTTAAAACAATAATATTTGCACATAAAAATTTATTTAGGGCCTCATTTTATTGTTTTGCCCTAGGGTCTTATAAGTGTAAAGACCAGGCTTGTTAGAACCGTGATCACTCCTACATACAAGCGATACATTTTAGGATGAAATTGTTACACGAGCTAATGGTAATTAGCCCTTGTTATTGTGATTTTGTAGATGTTTGAGACCGAAAAAGGTTAGATATTAATTAAACCAAACTTTAAATGAATTAAATTATGTAATTATATTTGTAGTATGATTTGTTATTTTAGTTGTTTCTTGTTTGGTTTGGTTTAGTATTTATTTTGGGAAACCCAATTAATTAATGAAACAGTTTTAAATAACATTCATGATAGAATTCATAAATAGTTTAGCCTATAAGTACATCGTTAACTCTTCAGTTTCAACTTTCCTATCATATTTCCTGCTTAGTTCCACCTATCTTTCCATTGTTCTTGATCTTGTTTTACACAATTTGGGGAATTTTGTTTTGTCCGTGTAGAGATCTCAATTACCCGATTCCTACAAACTCTATAGCACCGTTATTTTCTATCAAATTACATAACCGATTAAGTGGCTGGTGAATTGGTTACCTTCTAATGATATTACAACCAAAGGAGGAGTGCATAATGCGTCTTACCCTCGTAAAAGCATTAAAGCATATGACAATATTATGTAAGAGAAGTGTAAAATTGTCATTATGTAAAATTTTCTTTATTTTTAGCATTAAAAATTGTAAAAAAATAACACTTTTTATAAATAAAAATTTATAGCTTCAAAGATATTTTTTAGATGATTGAGAGTAACTAATACCAATTACTAATTAGAAGTTCGATTTCTAAAAAAAAATTAGTCCCATTAAGAGTCTAAAAATATTTATAACTACGAATATATTCTTTAGCCTTTTTCCCGGTCTCCCTCAATAAAAGAAAATTTCACTCCCCAAACACCCCCTCCACCCCAAATTAAACAAGAATATATATATATATATATATATATATTTATATATATATATATATAATTACTTGCATAGTGAGTAACTCAAAAATACTAGTTTAAAAAACTTTTTAACTCTACAAACATTTTTATAAAGGGTATTGTTATTTGCAGTAACTATTTTACTAAATGCAATAACCACTTAAAAATATTAAGAGCCAAAAGTACAAGAAAGTCTACACCCACAAAAGAGTTTATCACATTTAAATTTTTATTTAAAAAAAAAAAGGAAAAGAAAGGGCGCTGTTTGGAAAAGAAAAAAGGTCGTCTTCAACCTCCGCCATAACCAGGCGCAGGTTGTCTTCTACTCCACAAGTTAAAGACACCCACGACAGCCTTTGGCGGAGGTTGCTTCGACCTCTGCCAGCACCTATCTTTAGGGGTGTTCACAGTGTGATTTTTTCGATTAGACTTTTTTGGTTTTTTAAAATTTTTCTACAAGTTAAAAAAAATACCCAACAACCAAACCGAAAGAAACGGTCCACCAAAATTGAAAAACCAAAATAGTTTCGATTTTTTGGTTTGGTCTCCATTTTAACCGATTATTGATTTAGGAATAGATTGATCAGTGATTCAATTAGGAAACTATTGAAGATTTGAAGCCAATTAGTTGTTAATTTAGGTATTTTAGACATGTGAGTGTGCATGCCTAATATCTAATTCGAAGATGATTACAAAATTGCAACTATATTGCTAATTAGGGCTATTCTTTTTTATGGGTTTGAAAACAGTTTTGAAAACAGACTTTGGAAAATAGTTTTATAATGTAAAAAGTGTATTAAAAATGTAAAAGGTATAACAAAATGATAAAAGTTGCATTGGAAATGATAAAAACTGATTATAATATATTAAATTTACTATTGAAACCAAAACGAAAACGTAAAGAACATGCCCCTAGATGGAATTGAGGCTTTCTAAAATTATATACTATATTAGAGGAAAATTATAGTCCATTCAAAAAACAATTCAGCCATTGAATTATGTCTATACAATTGCATGTTAATTTATACAAGGCAAAATTCAATGGTAAATAGTTCCTTTAAAGGTACTATAGTCTCACCCTTAAATTTTATAGATTTTTTAAAGAATAATATAGACGCTAAAAATTAAAATATAAATATGAGTGTAAATATATAATAATAATAATAATATACAATATTTATGTATGTTTAAAAATTATAGTCTTTTGGTTAATCGCCCAACCGCACCGAATCGCTATTTTCAATCTGATTAACCATTAACTATTTATTACAAACGATTTGGTTAAAAGACGGAACAATTAACTATTTTAATCAAAAATGATTTGGTTCAAACCTATTTTTCGATTTGGGTAAATCATGAACAACCCTACGGCCGTCTTCCTCCCTTCTTCTTTTATTTATTTAAAATTCTTTTTTTTAATCCAGCACTTTTTATGTTATTTAATTTATATACGACACAAGTGAAGTTTTAAGAGTGTTTACATTATTTCACCCACTATAATTTTAAAACCACTACAATTTTAAAATAGTTGCTAAATATAGTAAAATGATTACTACATTTAACAATTTCCTATATAAAATACTTGTCAAAATACATTTTTCTTTAAAAACTATTTTTGAAATACTTGTTCAAATTGAGCCAAAATATTGCACTAGTAAAATATAGTGTATAGTACTAACCACTAAAAAATTACAATCTGTAATATTATTTTAATATTAGAAACAAGACTCTTTATTCGCTACGACTTGGAAATACTAAAAACGATTTTGTAAACAGAACAATGGCTGTGTAATCCAAAGACCTTAAATATTACCGATGAACTCAATATCAAAAGTGATCACAATCGATGGAAAGAGTTGAGAAAGGAAACATTAAAACTAAGCAAATTATCGAAACATTAAATGAACATATTGCAGAGCAACCTTAAAACTAAATCTTTCTATCACTGGTGTGAAAAATGCTCCCAACAAGGCTAAACTAAAATGTTCATAGGTTCCGCTCACGGTTCCTAGCAACGAGAAAATCAATCACTGATCACCGGGCAGAGACTTGATGATATCCGAATCACCTGAAGAAAGATTAATTTGGCATAGGTTAATCAAGCTACGAAAGATTCATTCCAGCAGAACAAATCAATCGTACAGGAACAGAAGGTAGCAGAAAAGAAAAGAGATGATACCAGGATCAATGATGCTGAGGCAGGATACTCTGAAATACTTCCCGCAGGCTGTTCCAAGATCAACATTGTCTACAGATTCATCGTGTTCCCGCCAGAAGTAAGGACATGGCAAGAAGGCACAAACTCATTAGATACAAATTTAAAATACTGCAATTCTACTCGGTAGCAGGAGTTTTGTCTCCGGAAAATGAGTTTTACGCCAGAACAGTACATTACACACATGAAAAGTAGAACGTGCGTAATAAGAAAATGGAAGATGGAAACTACAAGTCTAAAGAAAATACATGCAGCAGTGGCAGAAAACCATTCCAAACTAAAGTACACAAGAACATAGTTGAATGCTGAAAACAGCTTCATATACCGAAATGCTCAGAAATCCAGATAAACTTCATTTTCAGTACATTACAACATCACACAATCAAGGAAAACAACATTTCAGTAAAATCTTATCGCGGCGACTCAAAGCTCTTCAGACTGGCAAAAGAAGACAAAAACAAAACAGCACATAGGTCACGGGAAATCCAACTTGAACCTTATGGTTATCTTGAAGAATACACAAGAAATGCAAGTCAATGCAGGCAACACCATCATCATATTACACTCTTTCATTACGAAAAAAGCACAGAACTGGTTTCACAAGACAAATTAGGCGCAAGACTTCCCCGCCAGGCCATTCAAGGTTATAATGATCAAAAGACTGCCAGTCGTTATACTGCCACCAATTCCATTAACTACTACTAGAAAGCAAGAAAAGTAACTAAATGTTTAACATCATTCTAAAATTCTAAGCTAATAATTCTAAGCACAGAAAAGGTTAAAAAAAAAAAAAAAAAAAAAAGAAGCTAATAATTCTAAAATGCTATTCAACTGAACGAGGAAAAATATAATTCAAACGAAAATCACTGAACTAAAGCAATAGGGACAGAACTTACTTCCACTGTAATGGTGAACTCCAACCTTGGCAAGCATTGCGTAGTACTCAATCTCAGACTTCCTCAAAGGCGGGCAATTGTTCGAGATCAAGATCAGCTTCCCTGCAATACTTTATATCATTCCCAACGAAAACCTACCCTAAAAATCGAACCTTTATAACAAAATTAAACGTTTCCTCAATCAAAACATAAACAGACCCAAGAAAAAAATAAAGAGAAGAAACTTTACCTTTAGAGCTCCTGAGGGTTTTCAGCACGGTCTTGTAACCAAGAGAATACTTTCCGCTCTTCATCACCAAAGCCAACCTGCTGTTGATGTTCTCATGGGTCTTCTTCTGCAATTTGTCCAATATGGCACATATTATAAACAAAAATAAAATGATCCAAACCACCTCAAGAAAGCAATAGAGAATGGTATAGAGTGGAAGGGAATAAGGGTTACCGTCTTTTTGCCGGTGGAGGCCATTGCTGATACTGTGAAGCTGCGGAGGCCTGCGGCGGAGGAGACACAGAGGAATTGACTGATTTGTTGTCTTAGGTTATAAGTGTTAGGGAGGGGGAGGAATGCACGTGCAGCTTAAGTTTTTATTTTAAACCCACCTGATTTTTAAGTTAAATGGGCCCGTTTGAATTTTCAAGCTGTGGCCCAGATGTGAGAATTTATTAATTTATTTGTTTTTTTTATGATATATGTGAGAAAATAACACATATTTGGTATCCTCTAGCACTTTATTGGACTGCGCGATTCTATGTTATACAAGAATATAATGATGTGAAGGGGAAATTTTGCACATTTTTGCCAAAAAAAAAAAAAAAGAAGAGGAAATAGCATTACCACCACATTTCCCTCCTAATCTGGTAAAACTTCGAAGAGGTAAATGTAATTTACATTTACATTTAAGGTCGAATAGGATTCAAGAACATGCTCAAGCTACAAAGGATCTGAAACTTATTCATGAAACAAAACAAACGTAGAAAGGTTCTCCTTGGGATGAGGTAGAAAGGTTCTCCTTGGGATGAGGTGACCGTCATTTCTAGAGTTACCACACAAAATATGCATTGTGCACATATAAGGGGGGGCTCATCCCGCACAATACATGTATACAATACAACTTATTTACTTTCAAAAATAGAAAAAAGAAAAAAAGGAGATAATTTAATAGAGATTTTGTATACTCCTATAGTTTATAACCCACAACAATGTTATAGCACAAACAAACTAATTAGAACACACCTAAAACATGCTAGCTCTACACTTCCAAATTCCATTTACCAGGCTAAACAGTAAACTGTAACTTCTATTTAGATGCTAAGTATACAATTACAAGTCTTCATTGCTTTTCACTTTCTTTGTCTTCTGAGTTTCAGCCCCACTTGTTCATCAGACAATGGCAAATAGTATATTCTTGGAGTGGCTTTTGTTTTCCGGAACAGGTCGTCCAAGGTGACTATAGGTGGATCAATCTCCTTGTCGACAGGAGAGCGTGCTTGGGCCAAACGTTGTTCCCTTTTCATAGGTGGATCTGTAGCGGCTTGCCTTGGGTCCTGTCGGGGACCAGGCGTTGGCTGATTAGCAGGAGGCTGCAGTGGTGGCGCTGGACCAGATTTAACAGGTGCAGCGGCTGGTGACACGCCGTCCACACGCGATTTCACTTCCTCTGGATCAACAAACTCTGCAATCAGAAGACGTCCACCATTTGCAGGCCATTGTAGGTTATAAAGTGCGTTGCGAGTCTCCTCGGCCTCTTCAACAGAAGTATACTGCAGAAAACGCGATGCTCGTTACAATGGATCACTTACAAGCCAATAAAAATATAGTGCTAGGAACGCGAATACAAGGTATTGCCAGACAAAATAACATATGCAGGTAACATTTAAAGCTTTTTACACTAACAACTAAGGGTTCATAATTCAAGTGTTTGAAAATCAAAATTGACCTCACATAATGGGTTAAAGGCTTAGTTTTACCTAAATGTCAGTCATCAACCAGACAGATTCAACTAAATACAAACATTGTTTTGCAAAAAGATAACCACCAGCCAAACCCCCATAAAGTTGGTGGAACATCAAAAGAAAGTGAAAGGAAGTCATTAGCACAGGACATTACCAAAAAAAAATGAGTCATGTTTCTAAGCAAATTGGAGAGGAAGAGATAAGTTACCGTCACATAGCAATGGGTCTTGATGTGATCCATCCAGAAGATGCTGTATGTCCCCGTTTTAGACAGGAGCTCTTGCACAGCTTTCAGGGTAAAAGGACGAACAAAGTTATCAATGCGGAGGGAGTTAGTGGGTGCTTTTGAAGATGGAGGCACTGCCAATTTTATAGGAGAACAAAGAGCGAAAGTGAGTATTATTATAGCTCATCATAGAAAATCAAAACGAAAAAAAGTGAAATCAGTTGAACGTCTTCCACTCACCAACACGTTCATTGGTGAAATCTCCACCACTTGGTTTGTATCCCTCCATACTAGGAGTTGTTATTGCTACTTTAGAAACTGAGACATCCAAGCCTAGTTTTTCAGGCATTTTTACACTTTCCTCATTCCATCTGCGCTGCCTCTTCCGAGTTTCCTTATTATCTGGTGCAGGATCAACTTCCAAAAGCAATTTCAATGCAATACACAACATAAGATCACTTGTTTTGAATGTAGCTATTGAAAATCAAGGTACTGTAGCTAATCTACACCAAACATCAAGGTCTTTGAGTTGGTTTTCTAACTTGCAATTTCAATCAGATCTTAATTCTACATACCAACATACCACGAACACGAAAACAAACAAATACGAATACAAACAAAACCATCCAATGCATTCAATCTTTCATCGTATCCCAAGTCAAATATTAAAGAGACACTACGAGATAAAAAATAAAATTTGGAAGAAATATACTTTCAACAAACGAGGACTATTTACCACAAGCAGTACAAGTTCAGCTGTTACAAGAATTATGAGAACAAGAAATTAAGAACCATCTTAATCTTTGCTAAACTCCTCATTCAAAGTGCAGGTGTTAAGGCTGTAAACAATTTAATTTGGAAAAATAAAATACATTTTCAGATAAGGCCCCATGGGAAATAATCAGCAGAAAGTGCTAAACTGTATACCGAAAATAGAACATCTATGGTACCTTCAAATTTTCTTTTCTCAAAAGATGAGGCCATTCTGTCATTATTTGCAACAGACGACTCAGAAATATTAGCAGGAATATCAGCTTGTGAAGCTTCACCGACAGAAGCAGCGATCACAGTGATTTCTTCAGTTGACTTGATCTCATCACCCACTTTGTTAGGATTGAAATCAGAATCAGTATGTTTTGCATCCAAAATATCCTCTTCCATTGAATCATCAGCTGAAGATTGATCTAGATTTATTTTTTCAAGAGGCTCTCTATCTGTCATGTCCACCAACTCACTAACATTTGCATCTGAGGATTTATCTTCTGCTTGAAAAATGGAATGAAAACGGAAATAGAGAGCATAGAATATCACCGAGATGACAATTTTAAACCATGAAACATACCCTTTATTAGTAGAAAATGCAGCCAATGATCATACCTTGTGACTCTCTTCGCTCGACTGAAGCAGCAATGTCAAGTTTCTCATCAACAGAGTCAATATGCTCAAGAGGCACATCAGGCTTCACAGTATCATCTAGATTTCTACTTGCAGCAGAGGAAAGTTGAGCTAACTCATTATCATTTGCCACCTGATCTGGAGCCCTATTCTCCATCATATGGTCTACAACAGAAATATCATCAGCTTGAAAGATGAAATGAAGATGGAAAAACAGAGCAAAGAATATCACTGAGATGACAATTTTAAACCATGAAAATTACCCTTCAGTGGTAGAAAATGCAGCTAATGATCATACCTTGCAACTGTCTTTGTTCCAAAGCAGCAATGTCAAGTTTCTTATCAAAAGAAGAGTCTACGTGCTCAAGAGGCACATCAAGCTTCGCAATATCATCTAGATTTTTATTTTCAGCAGAGGAAAGTTGAGCTAAGTCATTATCATCTGCCACTTGATCTGGAGCCCTATTCTCCATGATAAGCTCTACAACAGAAACATCATCTGCTTGAAAGATGAAATGATTAAGGCAAGAGAGCAAATAATATCACTGAGATAACAATTTTGAACATGAAAAGTACAGTTCATTAGTAGAAAATGCAGCTAATGATCATACCTTGCGATCCTCTTTCCTCGAATGAAGCAGCAATGTCAAGTTTCTTATCAAAAGAAGAGTCTACGTGCTCAAGAGGCACATCAAGCTTCGCAGTATCATCTAGATTTTTATTTTCAGCAGAGGAAAGTTGAGCTAAGTCATTATCATCTGCCACTTGATCTGGAGCCCTATTCTCCATGATAAGCTCTACAACAGAAACATCATCTGCTTGAAAGATGAAATGATGAAGGCAAGAGAGCAAATAATATCACTGAGATAACAATTTTGAACATGAAAAGTACAGTTCATTAGTAGAAAATGCAGCTAATGATCATACCTTGCGATCCTCTTTCCTCGAATGAAGCAGCAATGTCAAGTTTCTTATCAAAAGAGGCATCCATGTGCTCACGAGGCACATCAGACTTTACAGCATCATCTATATTTCTATTTGCTGCAGAGGAAAATTGAGCTACCTCATTATTATCTGCCACTTGATCTGGAGCCCTATTCTCCATGATATGGTCTACAACAGAAACATCATCTGCTTTAAAGATGAAATGAAGATGGAAAGAGAGAGCAAAGAATATCACTCGGATGGAAATTTTGAACCATGAAAAGCACCCTTCATTAGTAGAAAAATCCAGCTACTGATCATACCTTTCAACTCTCTGTGCTCGGCGGAAGCATCAACATCAAGTTTCTTATCAAAGGAGTCCATGTGCTCAAGAGACACATCAGGCTTTACAGTATCATCCAGATTTCTATTTGCAGCAGAGGACAGTTGAGCTAACTCATTATCATCTGCCACTTGATCTGGAGCCCTATTCTCCATGATATGGTCTATTACAGAAACATCATCTGCACTATAAGTTTTCTCACTAGACTTTGTACTGCATTTTTCATCAGCTTCTACAGCCAAACCTTGTTTCACATCTGGCACTTTATCGCCCAATGAATAAAAGCTGTCATCACCTGAAGAGTCTTTATGGGACAATGATTGTACCGTCTCCTGCCTAATAACTTCTGGTTCTAGTTGAATATTATTAGCATTTAAGTTTTCCTTTATTTCAGTTTTTTCAAAATTAGAGAAAGTAACTTTTTCAGGTGTAATTAACTCACATTGTACTTGAAACCCTAAGTTTGAGCTAATATCATATACCTGGTTGCTTGAGGGGGTCACATGAGACGTGGCATCCATCTGAATAGGCTTTAAATACTCATTCCCCAACTCGGTCCCAAAATTATCTGAGGCTCTCTGTCCGGATGCTGTTGGCACCACCCCAATCTTGTCATTTTCAGCTACCGTATTGCTATTCTTTCCATTTTCACTACCATTTGCAACCTCTCGATCTACAACCTCATTCAGAAAACCTCCGGAAGCCTGGACATTTCCTGCTTCTCCCAGATCACCTTCCTGCTCAAATCTCAACACTGATTTCTCCTTTGTAGCAGCACAGTTTTGAAACACATTCTCAGTGGAAGCAATTGAGCCGGAGAAGGGTTTATCACTTTTATTACTGGTGCCATCAGAATTATCGACAGCCCTTGATCCTACCAATGATGTAATAGGAACAGAACTACCATATGCTTTCCCTTCATTTATTTGAGAAGTCCTATCAACTATGTCAGCCCCATTTATAGGGTTGTCTACTTTAGCATCATTAACATCCTCTTGACCATCAACAGGCATTTGCCCATTGTGAGATAGTGGTTTTGGATGATTAGACTCACCCAAAGGTTCGTTGATGTGATGGGAATAGCTCTGTCCTTGTGCTCCAAGATTTGCCATTTCATTGTGAATTTCTTCATCTGAACCCAAATGTTGCTTGATGTGATCTGAATCACCCTGCCCTTGGGCTTCAAGACTTGATCTTTCCTTTCGAATTGCTTCATCCAATCTTCTCACTAGATCTTCCTTCAAACCTTTAACTGTCAAATTTCGTCTCTTAAGCTCTTCCTTCAGTTCTACCACCTTCCATTTGTTGATTGGACGATCATAGAGAACAGGGTACTCTGTTGACATCTTTCTTGTTCACCAGTGCAAAAGAATCCTTGATCTACTCACAGAAAAGTAAACACAACCTGAAATTTTAGTGGCCTCTGTCAACTTTCTGAGACAGTAAATTGAATGAGAGAATGCTGAAATGATTATATAAAGAAAAATGATAAACATAAGCCATTAAGCCCAAATACAAGGAATCACACATAAGAACAAACACCCCTATAGTTCTGTTTTTTAGTTCTTTCCAGGTTCCATTTTATGCAGGTAGCTTGTTTTCCCATATATTTGTGAAACTCGTTTAGATATTCTCTTCATTTAATAATTATACTTGTTTAGACATGTTTCTCTTTCTTCTAGGTAAACGATGTCTCACCAAATTTTCTGCCTACAATTACCACTCCGGCGTTTGACAGGATATGACAGATAATCAAATTCAACTGCAGAAATTGAAGATTTAAAGGGATGCCAGAATAACCCTGGAATTGGCAATCTACACTGGAAGCATTGTTAAATCATGTTGGAGTTGATATATAGTTGTAAGAAAATGAAGTGAGGGATGATGCATTTATCACTTGACACTTGATTAGCATGAGAAAGTTGAACCCAACTTTGCAAATGAAAAATCCCTTTGTCAAGGAAGAAGACTGATTTTGTAAATGATGAACATTGATGAATCTAAAAAGTTGGTTACTTTTGTAAGTAATATTCTGCTGAAGCTGGAAAGATTTAAGGGAGTATGTTTTTTATTGCTATTGGAAATGGATTTGTATTCTATGCTCTTTTTTTTTTTTTTTTTTTTTTAAAAAACAAAAAACCCCTACACAGCAAACCCACTTCCCTATTCTTCATTTAAGATCTCAATTTAGAAAGTTTTCTACATGGGTTCTATAAACATTCCATGCCTATCACAAAAAATATCCTCTTAGCAGTACCCCTCATCCATTGTCCCCGTTTAACCCACTAATCCTTAAAAGGAAGGCCATCAAGAACCTCTAACATGGAAAAGCATAAACATCTCAATGAGATCAAAGAAATTTCACAGCCAGTGAGCTACAATATAGTTCACAGAAAACGAGCACAGAGGTAACCTAAATAAGGACAAGAAAATGAAACAGCTACTACAGCAGCACTCTAATCAGCATGCACAAGGTACAAGGTTAACCATTTACCAATCTGAATTCAGGATACCATAAAATAAAGTAACCAAAAATTCATCAACAAAACGTAAACCAACCCACAGATGCCAAATACCACAAAGTTTCAATTTTTTCTTCATCACTAAAATACACAATGCATGATGACAATGCGTACTCCCATGCCCAAAACCAAAACAATTCCATTTGCATCCACTGATAGCGTACAGAATACATGGAAAGAAACAATTTGGAATTAAAAATACTTACTTCACCAAATAGCAGAGGAGGAGGACCCTTTAAATGAGGCAAATCCCCCAAACGGAACCCTAATCAGAAAATACTCCACCCGAATTTGTCAAATCGAAAATGATAACTACGACAACTAAAAACCCAATTAAAACCAAATTGAATAAACACCAATGCAGCCCAGAAATCCAATCCTGCAAACACAGTTTTTATTTTTTTTACCCGGGAGAAAATCGGAGAAAGATTACTTTTTTTTTTTTTTTTTTACAGCGGGAATGAATTTATTTTTCAAAAACAGTAATCGGAAAACGTTTACGAGAACGAAAAATTGCTTTCGAAGATGCAAAACGATTCGAAAATTTATTCAATTGATGGGTAGAAGAATCTAGGGTTTATTTCTTGAAAATTGTTTTTCGTTGCACTAAATTTCTTGCTATCAAACTGGATAAGGGTGGAGGGGAGACCAAAAGGGGGAAAAGTTGTGTTAAGGTAGTTAATACTGTTGCCGACGTGGAAACCCGACAAATCGGATCTAGATCTAGATTTTTCTTCATTAACCAAGCGGGTCATACCCGACAAACATTTTTTTTTCCTTTTTGCTGTTGGGCTGAGGCCTGATAAAGTCTGGGCCGTAAGAATGAATCCAGAAGAGGATTTTTAGGAGAAAAACTAAAAATTTATCGTATTGAGGCCATGTTTATTTTAGAGTAAATTTAATATATTATAATTTTTTTATATCATTTTTCAATTAATTTTTACAATTTAATTATTATACTATTTTGCAGCTTTATTTTTCAAAAACAAGTTTTGAATTGAAGTCCACAGTATTCATAGCAATATCCACAGTAACTTGTAACATACTTCCTCCCCAAATAATATTCCATTCGTTCCATTCGAAGAGTTCATTTTAAAACATATTTTTTGTTTTAATAGAAGAGTCCACTTTTAATTTTTTTTTACTCCTCACATCCTTACTAATATAATCATGTGTGGTTCACAATCTACCCATACTTAATAAACAAGGATATTAATAGAATGAATGGTGACAAATAGGGGTGAGCAAATACCCGCGGGTCAGAACCGGACCCGAACCAAAATTTATCCTATTTTTCGGGTTGGGTCGGTTCCGCACTCTAAAATTACGAGTCGGGACGGGAAGGATTAAAACAAAATTACCCCGCTGGACCCGCGGGTCCAAAACCTAGCCTATTCTTCGTCGCCGTCAGTCCCAAATCTATCCTATTCTTCATCGCCTTCGGGTCCTTCCCAGTTCCCACTGTCCCAGACTCCCGCCGGGGCCGCCCTTATCAACCGCCGGCAGTTCTCCTCGTCACCGTCAACCCAATTGCAGCCGGCAATCTTCTCTCTAACGTCTCTAACGCCACCGGCAGTATTGGTCATATGGTAGCCATTACCTCTCTTTCTGATCCACGTTAGTTGTAAGAAGGAAAAGTAACACGAAGATGGCTTGAGCAGCTTCACCTATTGCCGTATCTTAGCTCTATACGTTAGTAATCTCAGAGAACCCATTACTATTATTGTTGTTGTGTTTTTTTTTCTTCTTTCAAATCTTTTCTTTCTGTTTTATTGGGAATTTCTGAGGCGTTTATTGCGTTGGAATCAAATCTTTGTTTTCTGTCTAAATGGGAATTTGGGAGAAGTTTATTATCTGTTGGAATGATGTTTAGTCTAATTTTCATTGTTTATCATCTGTAGTATATTTGAAGGATAGGGAGCACAGATTGCTCATTTTCCAACAGTTCAAGTTGATCCCACGGGTGCCGGTGACAACTTCTTAGGAGGCTTTGTAGCAGGGCTTGTTCATGGCTTGTCTGTCCCTGATGCTGCATTATTAGGGAACTTTTTTGGGTCACTCACCGTTGGGCAGCTCGGGCTTCCGAAATTTGATTCGTGGATATTGAAGGTTGAGTGCTGTTGCTAGAATGCTTTTTGATCAATGAGGAATTATTTTCATCATCATAATTTGGCTGTATTTTCTTAAAATATTGGTTATTCTTTGGTTAGATATTTTCCTTTTCTGGTTTTAGTTGGTTTCATAAGTTTTTTTGTCATATAGAGTTAGTTGAAGGATAATACAATAAATGCATAGGGGATTATGTGCTAGTTTAATCTCCTGATATTCCTATGGTTCATTGCTAGTTCAAGTAGGTGAGTGATTCTCCCAAATTTGTCTTTCTAAGAACAACAAGAGGGGTTTGAAGTTATTAGTTATCCCACTTAATGGAATGTCGCCTCTGGTTCTTTTCTATGTACTAAACAATGGAATGGTGCCTACATAGAGTTTTAGGACATTTCTAGTGTCTGGTGTGCCTTTAAGTTCAGTTTAAGTTGCTTCTAGCTTGATAAAATGGTTTGTGGATGCTCCGAATCAATACCACCTATTTGACACTGTAATTAGTTATACTGGGTTGTAATGTATCAGTGAAGATTAAATGAGACCAGGGAAATGCATTAGCAGTAGAATGACATGTTTAGGTGTTAGTATTCAGATAGCTATTAACATAGGATTTTCTTAGTTCCATAACCATCAAACACAAATGCTCATACACAGCAGTTAAGCAAAGGAGGAGAGCTCATCACTATAGTTTGGCTTTTGATGGCTCATTTAGGGTTGGGTGATCGGTTCCAGATTAGTGAAGGCCATGCCAGGGCTAAGCTAATTGTTGGCAAGTAATAATTAAGGTATAATGTTGTGAGTTTTCGAGGTTTCATTAATTCTAGGAAATTTGCAGGGGTTTGGTTTTTGCTAATGTTGTTTTGTCCCTTTGAGGAATGCATACTGTAGCTTTTGCTAATAAGTAATGGTTTGCAATGTTGCATACTTATGTCTTGTAGCCTTTTGTAATAGTTAATAAGCTTTGGCTCAAAGCTCAATGATAGCATCTGTTTTCCATACTTAAATAAAGACTAATTCCAGTTTCTTTCTTTTAATGGAAGTTCTTAATTTATCCTGTTTGTGATGAGTTGTTTTTGAAAATATGTTTTTGAAAAAAATTTCTTTAATGAAATGTAAAAATGTGTAGTTCAATAGTAAATAAGAAAATGATGAAAAAATTATTATACTCAATATAAAAATCAAAACACAATAACAATGAAAACAAATAGGGCTCATTTAGAATTGGAAGCAAGTGTAAATTAATCTTAATTAGCATAAAACTTCATCAAATTTCTTTTATCACCTTCTAAAATGAATCTGTTATTATCAAATCGTGTATTTTACTAAGCAAATTAATATGGCACTATTGACCTTAAACTTAAAACTAAAAAAAAAAAAAACCACGACAACAATTAAGCCTTTGATCTTACTTGAAATTGCCTTTGTGTTTGATGGTTATGGAACTAAGAAAATGATATGTGGAATGTGAATGTTTTTACTTGCTAAAAGTATTTCGTAGCAATTTGAATTTTTGAATCACTTAACCATGGCTCTTCTTGCTCTCTCTTTAGCCTTTCTACAAGAAAAAAATGAGCTTCTCCTTCACTTTTAGATCAAGCTTTTTGGTTCAGCTCTTCTTTTTGTTACTGGGATTTTCTTCTCTCAGAAATCTGTTTTGTGGGTTCTGCTCTAATGCCTGAATGTTAAACACTTTTCAGAAACTCTGTGGACGTTAACAACTGGAATTTGTTGGACTCTGCTGTTTCAGTAAGTCTTCTCAATCAGCACTCTTCTAGAGAAGTTCATCGCCAAGCTACCTTCTTTTCTCCCTTTTGCATCAACTTTCATTTAGGTAAGCTTTCTTTCTTTCTTTTCTTGTCATTTTGGTATAATTAAGATCAATTTTTCATTTCCATTTTCTTCTTCCTTTCAGATTCATATATATCTTTAATTTGATTTCAATCATGAAAAGTACTGTTTTATTAGCTCATCAACCACCAATCTATCCATTTTCTGTTATAGTTTTGACTTATCAATTTTTAAAACTTTTTTTAGATGTCTGACATTGGAGATAATTACGCCGCATTGTATAATGAGATTGAAGTGGAGCCACATGCTTTTACAATGGATCCTCCTTCCTCAAACAATCCACAATCCACGGCTAGTACACAAAAGGGCAAGCGTCGAAGAGCTGAGGTAAATACTAGTGCGGGGACATCATGGGTGTGGGATCATTATAAGGTTCTAGATCAGTACCCTAAAGAGGATAGACGGGCTGCTTGCATTTATTGTGATAAAACCATAAAAGTGTCCTTCTAAGAATGGTACTAGTGTGAGGCCCCGAAAAATAATAAAGCACTTGTAGTGGGTACTGCTGACAACTTGAGTTAATTTGGGGTTCAAATTGGGACTTTACTAAATTGTGGGGTTAATATGCAATTAAGGAATATGGAGTTGAGGGAAACATCTGATTTGTTAAGAAAATTAAACTAAAGTAATTATAATAAATAAATAAATAAAACAGTAAAAGAAGAAAATTTAAAGCAGTAACGGAGCTTTTAATTGTGGAATGGAGGAAGATGGATTCAGCTACAAATCTGGTACCTGTGAGAGTCCAAATTGAGGAAGGACACAAGATACTGATTTCACCATGACAACTAATGGATATATCTCCTTCATCTGCAACTCAGCTCACGTTTCCTGTCTCTCGCTTTTCTCGTTCACATACCTCATCCTATCCCAACAAACTACCGCTCCTCACTCGTACGTTTCTGCTGAAGACGTGGAACGAAGGGAGGTTTTAAGGTCAAAAGGAAAGATAAATACGATGATTGCACTACCCCCCTAACCACAAAACAAACGAAAACGGGGACGAATTGTCCCTCTATTTCTCTCGTTCGCTGAACTACTGCTGCGCCGGAAAAGAAGGACAAATACTCTGAAGGAGAAGAAGGAACCTTACACCACTATCGTCATAGGAAAAAGGTAACCATTCTTAGAAACTCGATTGACGCTGCATGACAACGTGAATGATGCGCTTAGATGATTAAGTGACTGATCGGGGTGCTGTTGTTAAACAAAAAATGTTATTGCAGACTGTGCTCGTGGGAACGTACGTCACATACGACATCGCAAACGAGTTGCGAAGGGGATCGCTTCACAGGTGAGAATCGAGCCCGACTGTAGTTGTTAAAATATGATACCAATGGGATTATATTGCGATTGATTAAGCACGAACGCAGACTGACTTCTTTTGTAGAACTGGGTAACTTGTTATCGATCTATGTCGAGTGATCGAAGGCCGGTTAGAGTTTATGTAAGTAGGCTGACTTAATCATGTAAGGGATTGCACCAACTGCTGCAATTGATACTCATTGCTGTGTGGGAAGGGACTGGGAGAAAGATTAGTAACTGAACTTACTAAACCGTTGGTTCTATAACACTATAAGCAGGGAATCAATTATATATATGTACAGATCCTAAATTTTACATGCACTGGAGCTGTATAGGGAGGCAGGGAAATTGCTTCGCGTAGGTACTGATATAGGGCCAAAGAAGTGCATGCTTTAGGAGATGGAATAAAATATGGGTCAATTGCGCATGGGTATGCATGCATGGGTATGCATGTACGGATAGTACATATATACACTTAACACATCTTATTGAATTGAGCACCTAATATACTAAATGTAGAGGTATATTATATATATATATATATATACAGGTAGCATATATATATATATATATATATACACAACCAGGTCATACATATATATATATTAATTACATGCATGTATACTTGGCTGCGGGTTGTGGTTTAGAGAAGCAAAGTGTTGATTAGATTACTGGTTAATGGTTAAATTAATATATATATATATATATATATATATAGATATATATTGATGGGTATATATATATATATATGCATAAACCTGAAGACTGTATGGATATAAACATGTATATACATAGATAATATGGCGTTAATTTAGGTGGGTGTGTGTGTGATCAAGACAACATGTGTAGGAGTATATTAGATTAATTACATGCATGCTATGCTTGGCTTCAGGATTGTGGTTTAGTAATTACATGCATGCATGCTATGCTTGGCTTCAGGATTGTGGTTTAGTAATTACATGCATGCATGGGTTAGTAATTACATGCATGCTATGCTTGGCTTCAGGATTGTGGTTTAGTAATTACATGCATGCATGCTTGGCTTCAGGATTGTGGTTTAGAGAAGCAAAGTCATACGTGTATATAGTAATTACATGCATGCATGCTTGGCTTCAGGATTGTGGTTTAGAGAAGCAAAGGGTTGAGTGGATCACTGGTCAGCGGGTACAAAAAAAAAAATATATATATATATATATATATATATATCATCATGACATGGGTAGATAGAGCGAGTCCAAGTGTGAGGTTATTTAGCTGATTTTGAAAGTGGGGTTTGTACGTATAGACAGACCGAGAAGGTATAAACTAGAATTTAATTAAGGCCGTTTTAATATAATTTGCAGGCTACACTGGAGAGGGGGTCTGACAAAGGAATTACTGAAGGTGAGAATTTCTCGCTATTTTCACTGCTTTCAAGTACACATAGTATATATATAAATATATGTAGATTGGGATTGACCCGGTCACTGAGATTTCAAAATTAAAAGGTTTTCTATCACTGAGATTTCAAAATTAAAATGTTTTCTATCACTGAGATTTTTAAATATAAAGATGTCCTTTTTACTGAGACTTTGAAATTTAAATGTTTTGTTTACTATTTCTTAAAATCCTCATGCATATTTACTATTTACTGTTCGGTTTGTGTTTTGGCTTTTTGAGTGTTTGCGTGATCGGGGCCGTACTTTATCGCCTGGTCACTTTTACTGGAATTGCTGTGTTACTGTATTTACTGTGCATGCTATTACTGGTCGCTGGAGGCGTACTTTATCGCTCCAGTGACATTGGGATCCCAAACCCCGGTGGTTTAAACCGGCGAGGTCGGCGTTGGGCCTGATCGCTTGGTTAGACTCCGTGGGTACTGCAGGTTATCTCGAGATATACCACTATTGTGCCGGCTTATTGATATACTGTTAATGGTGTGGATTTGGCAATTGAGAGTGTCTGTCGAGGACCCTGTCCTATGGCCATAAAGGACACCCCGGGCAGCCTCACCTGTATCCTTTCTACTATGCTTGTTTACTGAACTGTTGCGTTAAGTTACTGGTTGCTTTGCTTTGCAAATTAAAGATTTTTTTGACAAACCGGTGTTTTAAACAAAAGCTTTGCGTAACTGATTTGCAACACTTTGAGAATTCTCACTGGGCTTTCTAGCTCACAAAAAAAAATATTATTTTCTAGGTGGGTTAGGCGAAGCGGATCTTCACCCTTAGCAGAAGAGTCCCAGGCAGAGGAGTCTCGTACGTCGTCATTCACGAGTAGGGCTACAAGTGGCGATTGGAATAATTAGGAAATACACTTTATTTATTTCCGCTAAAATTTATCCGGTATTTTCTTTCGTTTGAACTCAGTAATGTAGTGATTCCCAGTGGGGCACTACTGACAATTTTTACCTCTATTCGAGTTATTTATGGAACGTCATTCAGCGACAAAAATTTATTTTACTGTTACTGTGGGCGAGAGCCCTGATGATGCCTAGTCGATCACCCTTAGGAATGGCTCCTAAAGGGAGGTCGGGGTGGGGTGTCACAACTAGTGCATTGAAAAAACACATTGTGAGCTGTAAGGAACATCCTCACAATATTGAAAAAAGGCAAAAGATGAAAGAGAATGGTTCTAAAGGAGGAAAATTGACCAAAACGCCACCAACCCCTAATTTAGATTTTGATCAAGATAGATGTAGAAAAGCACTTGCTAAGATGATTTTGAAAGACGAATTGGCTTTTAGATTTGTTGAGAAAGAAGGGTTCATTGAGTTTTCTTATGAGCTTCAACCTAAATTTAAGATGCCCTCACGCTCTACAGTAGCTAGAGATTGTTATAAGGTTTTTGTGGAAGAAAAAAGTAAATTGAAACAAATTTTTGAGCGTTTATCTTCATCTGTTTGCCTTACTACTGACACTTGGACGTCAATTAAAAATTTGAATTATTTGTGTGTGACAGCTCATTTTATTTCTGATGACTGGATACTGCATAAAAAGATCATTAATTTTTCTCCAATAGTCAGTCACAAAGGTAGTGTTATTGGATTAACACTAGAGCAGTGCTTGATTAATTGGGGCATTCGTAAGGTTCTTACTATAACTGTGGATAATGCTAGCTCTAATGATACTGGTATGTCAGTTTTTGTTAAACTACTTAATAGTCGAAATGGAGTTGTTTTGGATGGTAAGTATCTACATATGAGATGTGTTACGCACATTGTGAACTTAATTGTGAAAGAGGGGTTGAAAGATTATAGTGCACACATTGTTAGAATTAGGGCTGCTGTCAGATATGTGAGGTCCTCACCATCCAGATTTGAAAAGTTTAAGACATATGTTGGATTAACAAACATAGAAAGCAAGAGTCTGCTTTGCTTAGATGTTGAAACTAGGTGGAACTCAACATATCTAATGTTATTGGCAGCTGTTAAATTTCAAGAGGCTTTTGAGTTAATGAAGAATATGGACTTCATCTATGTGCTTGATATGAATCCGGTTACGAACCCACCAACTCCATCCAAGATGCCTATTGATGAGGATTGGATATTTGCTTCTAGTTTATTACCTTTCTTGAAGATTTTTTATGATACTACTGTTGCATTATCTGGGTCTTTTTTTATTACTGGGAATGAATCTCTTCGACATATTGCTGGAATGAATGCTTTCATTACGAAGATGAAGGATAGTGATAATGAAGGTATCAAAGCTATGGCTATTAGGATGAAAGAAAAGTATGACAAGTATTGGTCCAACACTAAGCAATTGAACATCTTTATTTTCATAACTTTGGTTTTAGATCCTAGATTCAAGTTGAGGGATGTTAATGTGATTATTGATAAGACTTTTGGGAGTGATGCTACTAAGTTGAAAAAGAAAGTGCTTAAGATTTTGAATATCATGTTTAAAGCTTATAGTCCAACAATGTTGCATGAGAAAACAGTGATGAGAGATGAAGATGTGGATGTGGATGAGATGAGTGATGATTATGTAGATGCTACATCATTGGTGGATGCTTTTTTTGATGATGATGATACGGTTGTTAGCAAGAGTGAATTAGATATTTATCTGAATGAAATAAGGTGTGACAAGAAGGATAGTGATTTTGACATCCTAGATTGGTGGAGATTGAATTGCTCTAGATTTCCTACCCTTGCTTTAATGGCTCGAGACTTGTTGGCTACCCCTGTGACTACTGTAGCTTCAGAATCAGCATTTAGCTTAAGAGGTAGGATTCTTGATTCTTTCCGAAGTTCTTTAAATCCGCCAACAGTGGAAGCTATTATTTGTGCTCGAGATTGGATACAGAAAGATCGTACAGCTATCAATTTGGAGGAGAGTTTAGAAGAACTTGAACATATTGAATAAGGTATGAAATATGTGAATAAATAAGTTTGTTATATTTTATTTACATTATATTATTTCTCCTATTTATTTCCTCGTTTTAAATATTCAGCTACACTTGAAATAGATAAGGAGTGTGAAGTCATTGATGTGGAGATGATGTGAGAATGCTTTTCTTTACTCCGTGTCTTATCCCAGGTACCAGTTATAATAGTATATTTTTTTATTCCACTTATTGTGAATTTATATTTCTTGATTTTTAAAATTTTGCATTATAGGGTTGGAGAGAAGTACAAGTTCAAGGCAGGTTGCAAATTAAGTGGATTAAGAAGTGTAAAATTTTAATTTACTTGTCAATTTAACATTATAAGTTGGACATAATTAATACAAGTTGAATACAGGACAAATGAAGTCGACTTACTAATGTTAACGTGAAAATTAATTTCCAATTTTATGGATCATGAGTGGTTTATATTAGTTAATTTTTACAAATATATAAGATAATAAAAAGTTGTTTAATGTGATTTTGTTTTAAAAGTAAAACAAATTTAATAAAATATAAATAATTGTGTCACGTTTATAAATTTCAAAAATACAATTAGGAAAAGAGAGGAGGAGGAAAGCACGAAGGGGGAAAAAAAAAAAAAGAAAAAAGACCCGACCCGAAAACCCTACCCGATCCGACCCGGACAACCGGGTCGGGTCCTGATTGGACCTGGACCCACCCGGGTCGGGTCGGTTCCGCACTCTAAAATTACGGGTCGGGACGGGAAGGATTAAAACAAAATTACCCCGCTGGACCCGCGGGTCCAAAACCTAGCCTATTCTTCGTCGCCGTCAGTCCCAAATCTATCCTATTCTTCATCGCCTTCGGGTCCTTCCCAGTTCCCACTGTCCCAGACTCCCGCCGGGGCCGCCCTTATCAACCGCCGGCAGTCCTCCTCGTCACCGTCAACCCAATTGCAGCCGGCAATCTTCTCTCTGATGTCTCTAACACCACTGGCAATATTGGTCATACTGTAGTCATTACCTCTCTTTCTGATCCACGTTAGTTGTAAGAAGGAAAAGTAACACGAAGATGGATTGAGCAGCTTCACCTATTGCCGTATCTTAGCTCTATACGTTAGTAATCTCAGAGAACCCATTACTATTATTGTTGTTGTGTTTTTTTTTCTTCTTTCAAATCTTTTCTTTCTGTTTTATTGGGAATTTCTGAGGCGTTTATTGCGTTGGAATCAAATCTTTGTTTTCTGTCTAAATGGGAATTTGGGAGAAGTTTATTATCTGTTAGAATGATGTTTAGTCTAATTTTCATTGTTTATCATCTGTAAGTATATTGGAAGGATAGGGAGCACAGATTGCTCATTTTCCAACAGTTCAAGTTGATCCCACAGATGCCCATGACAACTTCTTAGGAGGCTTTCTAGCAGGGCTTGTTCATGGCTTGTCTGTCCCTGATGCTGCATTATTAGGGAACTTTTTTGGGTCACTCACCGTTGGGCAGCTCGGGCTTCCGAAATTTGATTCGTGGATATTGAAGGTTGAGTGTTGTTGCTAGAATGCTTTTTGATCAATGAGGAATTATTTTCATCGTCATAATTTGGCTGTACTTTCTTAAAATATTGGTTATTCTTTGGTTAGACATTTTCCTTTTTTGGTTTTATTTGGTTTCATAAGTTTTTTTGTCATATAGAGTTAGTTGAAGGATAATACAATAAATGCATAGGGGATTATGTGCTAGTTTAATGTCCTGATATTCCTATGGTTCATTGCTAGTTCAAGTAGGTGAGTGATTCTCCCAAATTTGTCTTTTCTAAGAACACAAGAGGGGTTTGAAGTTATTAGTTATCCCACTTAATGGAATGTCGCCTCTGGTTCTTTTCTATGTACTAAACAATGGAATGGTGCCTACAGAGAGTTTTAGGACATTTCTAGTGTCTGGTGTGCCTTTAAGTTCAGTTTAAGTTGCTTCTAGCTTGATAAAATGGTTTGGGGATTCCCTGTAGAAGTATTTTCATATTGGCATTGTGGATGCTCCGAATCAATACCACCTATTTGACACTGTAATTAGTTATACTGGGTTGTAATGTATCAGTGAAGATTAAATGAGACCAGGGAAATGCATTAGCAGTAGAATGACATTTTAGGTGTTAGTATTCAGATAGCTATTAACATAGGATTTTCTTAGTTCCATAACCATCAAACACAAATGCTCATACACAGCAGCTAAGCAAATGAGGAGAGTTCATCACTATAGTTTGGCTTTTGATGGCTCATTTAGGGTTGGGTGATCGGTTCCAGATTAGTGAAGGCCATGCCAGGGCTAAACTAATTGTTGGCAAGTAATAATTAAGGTATAATGTTGTGAGTTTTGGAGGTTTCATTAATTCTAGGAAATTTGCAGGGGTTTGGTTTTTGCTGATGTTGTTTTGTCCCTTTGTGGAACGCATACTATAGCTTTTGCTAATAAGTAATGGTTTGCAATGTTGCATACTTATGTCTTGTAGCTTTTTGTAATAGTTAATAAGCTTTGGCTCAAAGCTCAATGATAGCATCTGTTTTCCATACTTAAATAAAGACTAATTCTAGTTTCTTTCTTTTAATGGAAGTTCTTAATTTATCCTGTTTGTGATGAGTTGTTTTTGAAAATATGTTTTTGAAAAAAATTTCTTTAATGAAATGTAAAAATGTGTAGTTCAATAGTAAATAAGAAAATGATGAAAAAATTATTATACTCAATATAAAAATCAAAACACAATAACAATGAAAACAAATAGGGCTCATTTAGAATTGGAAGCAAGTGTAAATTAATCTTAATTAGCATAAAACTTCATCAAATTTCTTTTATCACCTTCTAAAATGAATCTGTTATTATCAAATCGTGTATTTTACTAAGCAAATTAATATGGCACTATTGACCTTAAACTTAAAACTAAAAAAAAAAAAAACCACGACAACAATTAAGCCTTTGATCTAACTTGAAATTGCCTTTGTGTTTGATGGTTATGGAACTAAGAAAATGATATGTGGAATGTGAATGTTTTTACTTGCTAAAAGTATTTCTTAGCAATTTGAATTTTTGAATCACTTAACCATGGCTCTTCTTGCTATCTCTCTTTAGCCTTTCTACAAGAAAAAAGGAGCTTCTCCTTCACTTTTAGATTAAGCTTTTTGGTTCAGCTCTTCTTTTTGTTACTGGGATTTTCTTCTCTCAGAAATTTGTTTTGTGGGTTCTGCTCTAATGCCTGAATGTTAAACACTTTTTAGAAACTCTGTGGACGTTAACAACTGGAATTTGTTGGACTCTGCTGTTTCAGTGAGTCTTCTCAATCAGCACTCTTCTAGAGAAGTTCATCACCAAGCTACCTTCTTTTCTCCTTTTTGCATCAACTTTCATTTAGGTAAGCTTTCTTTCTTTCTTTTCTTGTCATTTTGGTATAATTAAGATCAATTTTTCATTTCCATTTTCTTCTTCCTTTCAGATTCATATATATCTTTAATTTGATTTCAATCATGAAAAGTACTGTTTTATTAGCTCATCAACCACCAATCTATCCATTTTCTGTTATAGTTTTGACTTATCAATTTTTAAAACTTTTTTTAGATGTCTGACATTGGAGATAATTACGCCGCATTGTATGATGAGATTGAAGTGGAGCCACATGCTTTTACAATGGATCCTCCTTCCTCAAACAATCCACAATCCACGGCTAGTACACAAAAGGGCAAGCGTCGAAGAGCTGAGGTAAATACTAGTGCGGGGACATCATGGGTGTGGGATCATTACAAGGTTCTAGATCAGTACCCTAAAGAGGATAGACGGGCTGCTTGCATTTACTGTGATAAAATCATAAAGTGTCCTTCTAAGAATGGTACTAGTGTGAGGCCCCGAAAAATAATAAAGCACTTGTAGTGGGTACTGCTGACAACTTGAGTTAATTTGGGGTTCAAATTGGGACTTTACTAAATTGTGGGGTTAATATGCAATTAAGGAATATGGAGTTGAGGGAAACATCTGATTTGTTAAGAAAATTAAACTAAAGTAATTATAATAAATAAATAAATAAAACAGTAAAAGAAGAAGAAAATTTAAAGCAGTAACGGAGCTTTTAATTGTGGAATGGAGGAAGATGGATTCAGCTACAAATCTGGTACCTGTGAGAGTCCAAATTGAGGAAGGACACAAGATACTGATTTCACCATGACAACTAATGGATATATCTCCTTCATCTGCAACTCAGCTCACGTTTCCTGTCTCTCGCTTTTCTCGTTCACATACCTCATCCTATCCCAACAAACTACCGCTCCTCACTCGTACGTTTCTGCTGAAGACGTGGAACGAAGGGAGGTTTTAAGGTCAAAAGGAAAGATAAATACGATGATTGCACTACCCCCCTAACCACAAAACAAACGAAAACGGGGACGAATTGTCCCTCTATTTCTCTCGTTCGCTGAACTACTGCTGCGCCGGAAAAGAAGGACAAATACTCTGAAGGAGAAGAAGGAACCTTACACCACTATCGTCATAGGAAAAAGGTAACCATTCTTAGAAACTCGATTGACGCTGCATGACAACGTGAATGATGCGCTTAGATGATTAAGTGACTGATCGGGGTGCTGTTGTTAAACAAAAAATGTTATTGCAGACTGTGCTCGTGGGAACGTACGTCACATACGACATCGCAAACGAGTTGCGAAGGGGATCGCTTCACAGGTGAGAATCGAGCCCGACTGTAGTTGTTAAAATATGATACCAATGGGATTATATTGCGATTGATTAAGCACGAACGCAGACTGACTTCTTTTGTAGAACTGGGTAACTTGTTATCGATCTATGTCGAGTGATCGAAGGCCGGTTAGAGTTTATGTAAGTAGGCTGACTTAATCATGTAAGGGATTGCACCAACTGCTGCAATTGATACTCATTGCTGTGTGGGAAGGGACTGGGAGAAAGATTAGTAACTGAACTTACTAAACCGTTGGTTCTATAACACTATAAGCAGGGAATCAATTATATATATGTACAGATCCTAAATTTTACATGCACTGGAGCTGTATAGGGAGGCAGGGAAATTGCTTCGCGTAGGTACTGATATAGGGCCAAAGAAGTGCATGCTTTAGGAGATGGAATAAAATATGGGTCAATTGCGCATGGGTATGCATGCATGGGTATGCATGTACGGATAGTACATATATACACTTAACACATCTTATTGAATTGAGCACCTAATATACTAAATGTAGAGGTATATATATATATATATATATATATACAGGTAGCATATATATATATATATATATACACAACCAGGTCATACATATATATATATTAATTACATGCATGTATACTTGGCTGCGGGTTGTGGTTTAGAGAAGCAAAGTGTTGATTAGATTACTGGTTAATGGTTAAATTAATATATATATATATATATATATATATATAGATATATATTGATGGGTATATATATATATATATGCATAAACCTGAAGACTGTATGGATATAAACATGTATATACATAGATAATATGGCGTTAATTTAGGTGGGTGTGTGTGTGATCAAGACAACATGTGTAGGAGTATATTAGATTAATTACATGCATGCTATGCTTGGCTTCAGGATTGTGGTTTAGTAATTACATGCATGCATGCTATGCTTGGCTTCAGGATTGTGGTTTAGTAATTACATGCATGCATGGGTTAGTAATTACATGCATGCTATGCTTGGCTTCAGGATTGTGGTTTAGTAATTACATGCATGCATGCTTGGCTTCAGGATTGTGGTTTAGAGAAGCAAAGTCATACGTGTATATAGTAATTACATGCATGCATGCTTGGCTTCAGGATTGTGGTTTAGAGAAGCAAAGGGTTGAGTGGATCACTGGTCAGCGGGTACAAAAAAAAAAAAATATATATATATATATATATAGATATATATATATATATATCATCATGACATGGGTAGATAGAGCGAGTCCAAGTGTGAGGTTATTTAGCTGATTTTGAAAGTGGGGTTTGTACGTATAGACAGACCGAGAAGGTATAAACTAGAATTTAATTAAGGCCGTTTTAATATAATTTGCAGGCTACACTGGAGAGGGGGTCTGACAAAGGAAATTACTGAAGGTGAGAATTTCTCGCTATTTTCACTGCTTTCAAGTACACATAGTATATATATAAATATATGTAGATTGGGATTGACCCGGTCACTGAGATTTCAAAATTAAAAGGTTTTCTATCACTGAGATTTCAAAATTAAAATGTTTTCTATCACTGAGATTTTTAAATATAAAGATGTCCTTTTTACTGAGACTTTGAAATTTAAATGTTTTGTTTACTATTTCTTAAAATCCTCATGCATATTTACTATTTACTGTTCGGTTTGTGTTTTGGCTTTTTGAGTGTTTGCGTGATCGGGGCCGTACTTTATCGCCTGGTCACTTTTACTGGAATTGCTGTGTTACTGTATTTACTGTGCATGCTATTACTGGTCGCTGGAGGCGTACTTTATCGCTCCAGTGACATTGGGATCCCAAACCCCGGTGGTTTAAACCGGCGAGGTCGGCGTTGGGCCTGATCGCTTGGTTAGACTCCGTGGGTACTGCAGGTTATCTCGAGATATACCACTATTGTGCCGGCTTATTGATATACTGTTAATGGTGTGGATTTGGCAATTGAGAGTGTCTGTCGAGGACCCTGTCCTATGGCCATAAAGGACACCCCGGGCAGCCTCACCTGTATCCTTTCTACTATGCTTGTTTACTGAACTGTTGCGTTAAGTTACTGGTTGCTTTGCTTTGCAAATTAAAGATTTTTTTGACAAACCGGTGTTTTAAACAAAAGCTTTGCGTAACTGATTTGCAACACTTTGAGAATTCTCACTGGGCTTTCTAGCTCACAAAATAAAAATATTATTTTCTAGGTGGGTTAGGCGAAGCGGATCTTCACCCTTAGCAGAAGAGTCCCAGGCAGAGGAGTCTCGTACGTCGTCATTCACGAGTAGGGCTACAAGTGGCGATTGGAATAATTAGGAAATACACTTTATTTATTTCCGCTAAAATTTATCCGGTATTTTCTTTCGTTTGAACTCAGTAATGTAGTGATTCCCAGTGGGGCACTACTGACAATTTTTACCTCTATTCGAGTTATTTATGGAACGTCATTCAGCGACAAAAATTTATTTTACTGTTACTGTGGGCGAGAGCCCTGATGATGCCTAGTCGATCACCCTTAGGAATGGCTCCTAAAGGGAGGTCGGGGTGGGGTGTCACAACTAGTGCATTGAAAAAACACATTGTGAGCTGTAAGGAACATCCTCACAATATTGAAAAAAGGCAAAAGATGAAAAAGAATGGTTCAAAAAGAGGAAAATTGACCAAAACGCCACCAACCCCTAATTTAGATTTTGATCAAGATAGATGTAGAAAAGCACTTGCTAAGATGATTTTGAAAGACGAATTGGCTTTTAGATTTGTTGAGAAAGAAGGGTTCATTGAGTTTTCTTATGAGCTTCAACCTAAATTTAAGATGCCCTCACGCTCTACAGTAGCTAGAGATTGTTATAAGGTTTTTGTGGAAGAAAAAAGTAAATTGAAACAAATTTTTGAGCGTTTATCTTCATCTGTTTGCCTTACTACTGACACTTGGACGTCAATTCAAAATTTGAATTATTTGTGTGATGACTGGATACTGCATAAAAAGATCATTAATTTTTCTCCAATAGTCAGTCATAAAGGTAGTGTCATTGGATTAACACTGGAGCAGTGCTTGATTAATTGGGGCATTCGTAAGGTTCTTACTGTAACTGTAGATAATGCTAGCTCTAATGATACTGGTATGTCAGTTTTTGTTAAACTACTTAATAGTCGAAATGGAGCTGTTTTGGATGGTAAGTATCTACATATGAGATGTGTTGCGCACATTGTGAACTTAATTGTGAAAGAGGGGTTGAAAGATTATAGTGCACACATTGTTAGAATTAGGGCTGCTGTCAGATATGTGAGGTCCTCACCATCCAGATTTGAAAAGTTTAAGACATTGTTGGATTAACAAACATAGAAAGCAAGAGTCTGCTTTGCTTAGATGTTGAAACTAGGTGGAACTCAACATATCTAATGTTATTGGCAGCTGTTAAATTTCAAGAGGCTTTTGAGTTAATGAAGAATATGGACTCCATCTATGTGCTTGATATGAATCCGGTTACGAACCCACCGACTCCATCCAAGATGCCTATTGATCAGGATTGGATATTTGCTTCCAGTTTATTACCTTTCTTGAAAATTTTTTATGATACTACTGTTGCATTATCTGGGTCTTTTTTTATTACTGGGAATGAATCTCTTCGACATATTGCTGGAATGAATGCTTTCATTACGAAGATAAAGGATAGTGATAATGAAGGTATCAAAGCTATGGCTATTAGGATGAAAGAAAAGTATGACAAGTATTGGTCCAACGCTAAGCAATTGAACATCTTTATTTTCATAGCTTTGGTTTTAGATCCTAGATTCAAGTTGAGGGATGTTAATGTGATTATTGATAAGACTTTTGGGAGTGATGCTACTAAGTTGAAAAAGAAAGTGCTTAAGATTTTGAATATCATGCTTAAAGCTTATAGTCCAACAATGTTGCATGAGGAAACAGTGATGAGAGATGAAGATGTGGATGAGATGAGTGATGATTATGTAGATGCTACATCATTGGTGGATGCTTTTTTTGATGATGATGATACGGTTGTTAGCAAGAGTGAATTAGATATTTATCTGAATGAAATAAGGTGTGACAAGAAGGATAGTGATTTTGACATCCTAGATTGGTGGAGATTGAATTGCTCCAGATTTCCTACCCTTGCTTTAATGGCTCGAGACTTGTTGGCTACCCCTGTGACTACTGTAGCTTCAGAATCAGCATTTAGCTTAGGAGGTAGGATTCTTGATTCTTTCCAAAGTTCTTTAAATCCGCCAACAGTGGAAGCTATTATTTGTGCTCGAGATTGGATACAGAAAGATCGTACAGCTATCAATTTGGAGGAGAGTTTAGAAGAACTTGAACATATTGAATCAGGTATGAAATATGTGAATAAATAAGTTTGTTATATTTTATTTACATTATATTATTTCTCCTATTTATTTACTCGTTTTAAATATTCAGATACACTTGAAATAGATAAGGAGTGTGAAGTCATTGATGTGGAGATGATGTGAGAATGCTTTTCTTTACTCCGTGTCTTGTCCCAGGTACCAGTTATAATAGTATATTTTTTTATTCCACTTCTTGTGAATTTATATTTCTTGATTTTTAAAATTTTGCATTATAGGGTTGGAGAGAAGTACAAGTTCAAGGCAGGTTGCAAATTAAGTGGATTAAGAAGTGTAAAATTTTAATTACTTGTCAATTTAACATTATAAATTGGACATAATTAATACAAGTTGAATACAGGACAAATGAAGTCGACTTACTGATGTTAACGTGAAAATTAATTTCCAATTTTATGGATCATGAGTGGTTTATATTAGTTAATTTTTACAAATATATAAGATAATAAAAAGTTGTTGTTTAATATGATTTTGTTTTAAAAGTAAAACAAATTTAATAAAATATAAATAATTGTGTCACGTTTATAAATTTCAAAAATACAATTAGGGAAAGAGAGGAGGAGGAAAGCACGAAGGGAAAAAAAAAAAAAAAGACCCGACCCAGAAACCCGACCCGATCCGACCCGGACAATCGGGTCGAGTCCTGATTGGACCTGGACCCACCCGGGTCGGGTCGGGTCCGGTATTGGGTTTGATCACCCCTAGTGACAAATTAGCTATTTTATGTATTGTACATTGACACTCATAAGAAGTTGTACATTAGTTAAAGTGGACCATTCTAATAGAACAAAAAAAGTATATAGTTTATCAGCTACATATTCTATTCCTATGTGTACACTCATCTCTTCTTTGGTACGAAAAATTACTTTTGAGAAAGGTATTTTTCGAGAGTTGAGAGCATACAATTGATATTTTTCACTTATTCAACAAGGTTCTATGATCGGTCCGTAACCCCTAGATGCCAAAGGCGTCCTTGGGAGCTGATCAGTGGGGCGAGACCTACCTGTCAAATTCTTGTTCTTTCTTAGTTGAGCATCAATTTTGCTAAAAAGTTCATCAAAGTTCATATATAGTTAGAATATTCTTTAATTTTCAATTACTTATTTATGCTCCTTATATTTTGGGCTCTTGTATTTGAATGAAAAGTTGATGAACTTTTTCTAAACACCACCCTCTCCTTTGGATGACCATTTCTTTTGCAATCGCAAATGTATGGAATCTTGGTTCTAAACCAAGTTTTAAATCTATTTTCATATAATTTAATTTTCTTTTCATTGTTCTTAGTACACTTTTAATATTTATAAAATTAATAGACACCGACGTTCGAAATCAAACTGATACTATAAAGGCAGAAATTAGTCTCTTCTTCAAATGCTTTCCCCTTTTAGTAAATTCATGAGAACGAGTGTGTTTTAATTTATGTATGGATTTTGATTTATTGTCTTAAATGGATGCTATTAAATCAAATTCAAATAAAATCGAGAGACTAAATTGAAATTTTGTTGAATTGGAGGAACGTGGGTGCCTCAAGGTCTCCGGAAACAATCTCGTAATAAGAATATTATAATTTAAAATATATTATTGAGTGTATTCGTTGCATCATGTAGAAATGTACAACTAAATACATTTAGTGGAAAGTACTATCTCTTTTAGAATATGATGAACATGTAGGGGACATAAATAGCTCTAAGATTGTAGGCAAAAGAATCTAGTCCTTGAATATACTCCATAGTTATTTAATGGGCTATGATACTTGTACTCGATTTACATAAAATCCTAGTATCGCGTATGTGATCATAGGGATGAATAATTCGCCAGTTTTGTGTTTCAAAAGGTTATTAGACGATTTCCAACGTCTTATAAATAAATGTTAGTTTTTGTTTTTAAAATAACAAAATGAACACAAATAAAATACAATAGATTTCAAATTAAGAATATCATATATGGAATCCAATGGCCACAAACAAAGAAATGCAACAACCTGGAATAAAGAGAAAGGACTGGCTCGAAACAAAAATGTTTGCAGATAATTTTTTTCATTTTGTTTTTTTGATCCGCATGATATTCAATTGTCTCAATCAAAGTTTTTTTATTTATTTATTTTATTTTTAGACGAAATCAAAGGGCATCTATGAATTAATTGAATTCATATTAATTTTGAACCAGATCAACCGATCTCAATAAAAGCATTTCCGGAGAATAATAATAATAATAATAACAATAATAAAAAAAATCAACTTCATTCTTATTTGAAACAAAATATTTCCTACGCTATATTTGAGTGTCTAGGGAAGAGTTGTAGGGAAAAACCATCAACGTGTCTCGTATCTGAATTTCATACTGTTATTACTTACCGTGCAAGTTTATGAAAAGCGTGCAAGAAGGCACGAACTTAAATTATATAGTTTTGAAATTTCATTTTAAAATCTCCAAATTCATTATACCCTTAAGAGTATGATTGATAAATCATTATCTTAGTCAACTGTTGGAGTATTTTAATAAAATAATTATAATTAATATAATTATTATTATATTAAGTGTGTGAGTTACATATGTTATATGTTATAATGAATTTGTTTTAAATACCTATTGTAACTGTTGATCAAATTTAAAAATGCTGTTAGGTGTGAAATTAATTTATAATATTGAATTACATTTTCAAAATATATGCCATAGCTTTTAAATGGTGGCAAAATATAGGGAACGGTTTTCAAATAATTAAAGTAATGATTTAATTATTATTTATTGGTTTCAGTTATTAGCCTAAACAAATTCACCACAACATTATTATATAATGGTTGGTAGTGGCGTGTGAGTTTTTGGGCTAGAGGTATTGTTTCGCTAAACAAATTTTATATCTTTGAGAGATGTGAAAGTTTCCTTTAAATATTTGAGATATGTTTAGACGAGTTAATCTATGCCATTTTACAGACATGGCAAGACGACATGGTGTATATCTGAATTACCCTCTATTAGCGGTGCAGGCTTATGAGTGGTGTACAGCTAGTGTGCTGGGCTGTTGAATCCTGGGGTGACAAGCTAAGAGATTGTGATCTGCTGCATCGGATTCTTCCGCAGAGGCGTTTGAATCACCTAAAAATAGCGATTACACGCCTCAGCCCATGCCGCACTAGTTTTATCTAAATTATTATTATTTACTTTAATTTATTTTTATTTTATTATTTCTACTAATATTATGATTTTGTTCGAGCAGGAACAACATCAACTAATTAAAATTTGACTCATTTTCTCAACCAATTTTGGACTTTACATTTAGTATTTAAAAAATATATATTTACCTTTTCTTTTTCTTTTTTTTTTTTCTATAAATGCAAAATGTATAACAACTACTATACTATACAATGGTCCGTGCAAGAAACGCGGTTATGGTTATTTGGAGAGTCAAAAGAATGATCAACAAGGTCGGTGAACTTTTCAACAATATTAATTAATAATTCAAACAACGTTAATAAAACGATGAACGGTGGTGATTAATTTTTTCATTAATTGTAAGAACAAATCCATACGTACGTCTGTATGTAAGATCTGTTTTCCTAGATTATGTATGACAGTTTCCTAGATTTTGTCGGCACTGTGAGGTCACGACCAAATTGAATGTAAGTCAAACAATTAGCAAATCAATTAATTTATATTTTAGAAATAAAATATTACATTGGGATAAAGATGAAGTTCCCACCTCGGAGGGTTGATTGGGGTTTAATTATCACTTATATATAAAATTAGACTGGGAAAAAAGATATATTTTTTTAGTTTTGAAAATGACGGTGATTGTGATATAGAGCGATAATGGATGAATACATGCAATGATTTACGGATGATTGTTGTTTTTAAATTACTGTGACAATTCTTTTAGGGGCATGATATTTGCAGCGACGGAATCGATATTTGCAGCGACATTTTTGCGTGAAAAGACCGAAATGTCTTTGGGGTAAAAAAAAATTTAAAAAAAATTAAATTTTCCAATGTGTTGGAAAAATTAAAAAAAAAACAAATGGTCGCTGCAAAACCATCGCCGGTCGCCGGCGATGGTTTTGTGTAACCGGCGATGGTTTATCTTTGTATAAAACCATCGCCGTCGCCCGGCGATGGTTTTATACAAAACCATCGCCGGCGATGGTCCCCCCCCACCCTTAAAGATGAGATTTTTGATATTTGCAGCGACCACCGGGCGGATCTTCCCCATTCCGGTAAAAAATTTCACAATTTTGACAAAACTACTAATAAATTCGGACATAATACAAGTAAAATAATTAATAAAACTACATAAAAGAAGGAAAAAAAAAAACCAAAGAAAAAAATCACGCCGGCGACACTTTTGCAAAAGTGTTGCCGGCGACCGGCGACACTTTGGTTTTTTTCTTTGGTTTTTTTTTTTCCCTTCTTTTATGTAGTTTTATTAATTATTTTACTTGTATTATGTCCGAATTTATTAGTAGTTTTGTCAAAATTGTGAATTTTTACCGGAATGGGGAAGACCCGCCCGGTGGTCGCTGCAAATATCAAAAATCTCATCTTTAAGGGGAGGGGGGGACCATCGCCGGCGACCGGCGATGGTTTTGCAGCGACCATTTTTTTTTTTTTAAATTTTTCCAGCACATTGGAAAATTTAATTTTTTAAAATTTTTTTTTTACCCCAAGGGCATTTCGGTCTTTTCACGCAAAAATGTCGTTGCAAATATCGATTCCGTCGCTGCAAATATCAATTCCGTTCTTTTATTAATTCTTTTAGATATATCATCACTCGTTTGTTAATTTATGATAGTGAAAATGCACCAGCAAGTCATTGATGGGTGGATACTTTTTCTAATTTATATAATCACAATTAACCCCTTACTTTTTTTTTTTATTTTAAATAACAAATCTCATATTTTATTACTCAAGAGATAATCAGTGATACAACATGATCGGATAATAATCATATGAAAATAAACTAAATCAAACCAGATCTAAACAAGTAATAATCTGTATATATCTAACTAGTAGAACAATAAATGTCACGCGGTGGACAAATCACGTATCAAAGTATGAATCTCGAATATGTCATTAATCATTGCCCTCAACCGACTGAATCTTCACTTGATAATAATGAAATACTCATTTATTTATATGGGGAGAAAATCTCGTTTATTCGGGAAGATGAGATCTCTTACTAAGAGAACAAAAAACTCCCATCACGAAAGAAGACAAAAATAAACTAAATAGAAAATAATAATAAAAAAAATCTATTTCCCCTATCTCCCATGGGTGGGAGATGGGGGAAGGACTTGATGAGATTAACGAAGTTGGGAGGCTAGGGTTTGAGAGGAAAATATAAAAGAGAGAGGCGTGAAAGAGGCAGCACTTCTTAATTATGTGTCTAGACTTGTGCAATTAACCCCTTAGAAAGTAATGATATATACTGTAAGTGAAAAATATAGAGTCAAATCACATATTTAAGCTATCGTATTTTATGAAAAATTATTCAGTACATCCGATATTATGCATCCTTAAAATAGTGCAATCACCTTCCCAATAAAATAGTATTTATACCGCTAAGTATAATTCGCTACATCATCCTACGTGGTACCGCAAATGCATTGAATAATCTCTTTGTACCTGACCATCCATAATAAAATTGTACATTTCTCAATTATAACTCTTTTTTATAGGACGAAATGATAAGTAATTCTTCCCCATTTCTAGAACAAATTCTATTTCTAATATTAACAATTTGATATGACTCTTCTTTTCGAAACATTATTCAGAACCAGGGAGCTCTGTTCGATCCCCTAATTGTTCGATATGAGATAATTCATCAACTAAATTTGTTATATGTATTTTTTTTTTTCAATACAGGCGGTACTTGTTGTTTTAACTTGTAACTTTTAAAATAACTGCGATATTTCAACAGTTAAACTCAATATTTTAAAGAGTAATATATAACATCTAATACGCAATTTTTCTACACATAAATCCAATACATGCAATAATTCAATCGGTATCTAAACTCAATACACACGCCTTTAAACCATCTACCAAGCCGAATAGATGGATACATGTTTTTGTCATTCCATATTTACTAATTACTGCAAACACATTTTGTCCTCAACGCTATTGTCGCGATTTGCAAATGACTATATATTCACTGTGCCTAAGTGCCTAAGTGCCTAATGTCCATCTTTATCCTTACACAAGAATCAATCATAATCTTAGTTTGTCAACCTACAAGTTTTAAAAAACCTTTAATTTACAGCTTTCAAATCCTTCTTCTTATATAGTTGGTTTCTGTCATTCTCACCGAGGATATTATGGAATTTGTCTACCTATCTTTAGCAACTAGGAACAATTAGTTTAGAAAAATAATTGAGGGAGTGAATATATAGAGGTAAACTGTAGTCATCACTTGATAGTAACATTTATAATTTTTGGGGGAGTTTGATTTGAGTCGGGGAATAGGAATGAGAATGGGAATGAGTTTGATAGTAAGGTAAAATGGTAAAAGAATGAGAATGAAACCCATCCCTCTTAATGGGTTTGACTAATTGCTGATTATTTGATTTCATCCCTAGTTTATCATTCACAAACAGTCATATTTTCTCTAGAATCCTCTCGCCGCCTCCTCTCTCCAAACCTCCAAACCCTAACATTTATCTTCTTCCCTCATCCTCCTTCATTAGGGAAGAAGCAGTTTCACTTTTGTTCCTGCAATATTTTATTTAGTTTACTTTAGTTTTAATTCTTATCCATGTTTATATTGTTTTTCTCCCCGTTTATGGTGTTTTCTTCTACATGAATGGTGTTTATTTATCCATATATAGTGTTTCTCTTCATCTATGGTGATATTCTTCTTGGCTATAGTGGTTCGATTCATGGCCATGGCCTATAAAGACTCGGTTAAATATTCAGTATTTAAGCTTTCATCAGCAATTAGTGACAGATCTGTGACTATCGGTGCGAAATTTGTTCAGCGATATATTTCTACTATGTTCAGATCTATACTATGTATATATTTACAATTGAGTAGATTAGATACACTGTTGTGGTTCAGATCTGTTAATTATCATATCAATATATTGTAATCAGTTGTATTTACTGGATCTTGGTCTTCTTTCAATTGCAATTAGATGATTTTCAACACCATTAATAAAATTTTAATTTAAAAAAAAATTTATATTTTTTATAATTTCATTTTCTCATTCTCAAACCCATGAACCAAACATCTCCTATTGTCTAGTAAATTTTTGTCATATAAATACCAGATCAGTTATACTCTATAGTTTCACGGAGTATATCATCACTTATTAACCTATAACATAGTTACAACATACACCCATTACATATTCAAAATAATAAAAGTGTTCAAATTTTTTAATTTCCCATGATCAGAAAATATTACTCGTATTCATATTCTAGAGAGGTGGGCAGGTGTCTCAGCCAAAACCAATATTTTGTGGACTTTTTATATTTATTTTTTCAACAGTCGCACCGACCCACATTATCCGCAAGAGGGCAACCGTAGTGAAAGGATGCCCTCTTCCACCGGTGCAAGTTCTACCAAACCCGTTTGAATTTTTTTTATTTTATATAAAGTTATAATATAATATCCACGTGGGTCAACTGGATTGGGTTCAATGGACAAGTGTCAATGACCCGACCCCATTAAACGACAACCATGTAACAACGAATATGATTGCGTTTTCTTTTCTCAAGATTTGATGGAGAACTGAAACAAATCCCTGCATTTTGATATCCATATTTTTGTTTTGTTTCACTATTCCAGACGTACTCACACTTATGTAACTCCAAAGTTAGCTAGGGTGTGCACTATTACATTTTTGGCTTTTTCCCCCAAAGAAAGCCTAGCACAACGATTCTCTACGAGGCATCCGCGCATTCCCGATGAGTGAACAAGACTCCCATCCTTTCTCAGTAATCAACTAAGTCGTTGGTACTGCTGCAGTGGTCCCGATCAACCTCCTCCGGTGAAAACACATTGGGAACCTTCCTTGGTCATTCCACAAAGCCACCTTCCTTCAGCACAAGGGCAATGTAATAGTTAGGATGTTAAAAGACAAATTCAAGGTTTAAAACACACTAGGAACCTTCCTGGCCATTCTACATCGCAACTTTCCTTCAGTTACACATTGAAAGTTTAATTTCATTTTACTAGTTTTTGTCAATTTTTTGATTCAGTGAACGCATCCAATGTTAAATGACAAATACCACTAAAATATGCATTAAATATCATGAGAATTTTTCTATTAAAAGTGTCTCTGTTTTCCTTCAACTTTTGTTAGTTCCACATTTTTAGAAATGTTAATGCGGCAGCTGACTTTTTATCAATTCAGTTCAGGCTGCTCATCCATCTTTAATCTCTGGCATCTTCCTCGCCAGTTCTCTGGGATTTTGGCTAAGATCTACCCGGAGGCATCCAAATTGTATCATGAATATTAATCGTAGTTGGACAAATTCCAGTACATTTTCCTTTTCAAAAGAAGTTGGCCTAGATTTGATTTCGATTCTTTCAAACTTTGTAAAAATTCTTTGGCATTGGATTTCAATAAATGCCTAAAATGGGAGATGTCAACCAGTTTCGGCTGTTCAAAAAAAAAAAAAAATTTATTATTTGTAATATTTTTAAGTACAAAATTAATATTGTATACATCTCAATTCACTTTTTGTAAAATAACATTTATTTTATTTAATATTATACATTTGAGTTATATATATACATATATATATATATATATATATATATATAAAGGGGTTTTCCCTTTTCCTAAAGGTCAAATGAATTAAGAACTTGTTGTTTCGTGTACCCCAAGCATCAAATTCTATATGTATATATGAAATTCCACCCCTTTGTCAAACTTTTGAAATCTTAGATTCTTGACCGTGTATACACTAGTACATTGCTGCAATTGGTGGCTTACCAGCTAAGTTAAGTTATATGAATATTTGAGATTCATAAGTATTTAGAAGAACCAATTATATAGATTACTTAACGTGAACCTTTTTGTTTAAACTGAGAGTTTTTCCAAAGAAAGAAAAACAAAACTGTAAAATGAGAGTTTTGTTTAAAATCAATTTGAAAAACCTTTTACATCAATGAATGTTCAAAGATGACAATACTTTATAATACTCTCTTCGTTATACACTAAAATTAAAAACTTATAAACCGCAATATGTATAAACTCCTAGTGAGACAAAGGGAAGTACTAAACGCACAATTTGCATGTTATAATCTAATTATTCGTAAAATAATACTGCCTTCAATGAACTTCTTAAAGCGATTATAAAACCGCCTTAAATAATCTACCTTAAATTTCAGCAATAGTAATAGTGCAGGATTTCTTTTCAGTTTTGATTAATTATTAATTAATCATTACACCAAAAAGGTATCCTATTTACATGGTATAAGACCAAGTCATTAACAATATGACCATAACATTGGAACCCCTTGGTCCAAATTCTCACACAAGTCAGTGTCCTTTTCCATAGAACCACAAAAAGAAACATGAGAGTCCCACAATAGTAAAGAAGAAGTTTCTTGATCCTTCTTGGTGACACTGAAATTCTCCACTTCAATAATTTATGAAACTATTACACATAGTTTCCCTTTCTGTCTACCTCTCCTCACCCCCCCCCCCCCCCACCTCCCTCCAACCCAGCCCACCCCTCCACCTGGCTCAACATATATAAATATGTGGCCACAATTGGGAGTACAATTCCACTCCATCAACTCAGTTAAACAATAAGGTAACAAAAATAATCTCTCCTCTCTCTCTCTCTCTCTCTCTCTCTCTCTCTTGTCTTTACCATTTCTCCTTAGTTGAACTCCAGTACAGTCCCTTTCTTTCAACCCATTCATCTCTGAACTGCAAAAAAGTGTTACAATCAAAAGAAAGAAAAAAGAAAAAGAAAAAAAAAGCAAAAAAATGGGAGTTGCAGGCACTTTGGAGTACTTGGCTGACTTGATCAGCAGCAAAACAGCCAAGAAAAAAAAAACAATGAACACTGTTTCTCTCAAGATCAGGATGGATTGTGAAGGATGTGCCCGTAAGGTCAAAAAGACCCTCGAAGGAGTCAAAGGTAATTTTGATTCATTTTCGTTCAACCAATGATCTTGTTCGTGTCAGAAATCACCGTTAATGCAACGTTTTCATACAACATCAACTTTTTTCTGTTTCTGATACATCTTCTTGGTTGAATTTATGGAGTTACAGCAATTCGGGTACTTTTATCCTGTCGTGTCAAAAATTACTATTACTTAATCATAAGTGACAAAATTTGTGTCTTATCAGAAATTATTAACGTTTTCTGGTGCATGGGGTTTAGGTGCGAAATCGGTGGATGTGGATTTAAAGCAGCAGAAGGCGACGGTGTCGGGGTTTGTGGACTCGAAGAAAGTGTTGAAGGCAGCTCAGTCGACGAAGAAGAAAGTTGAGCTGTGGCCTTACGTGCCTTACACCATGATCGCACATCCTTACGCCGCCGGAGTTTATGACAAAAAAGCTCCGCCAAATTTCGTGAGGAAGACGACTGAGCCTGGAGTTGCTACGTTGAACCCTGTGGAAGAACAGTATACCCTTATGTTTAGCGACGAAAATCCAATGCATGTTCAATTATGTGACGTGATTGACTGATTTCTTGCTCTTGTGTACATTAATTATTTAGCTTCTGGCTAGCTTAATACTTAGATTTCTTGCACAAAGGTATATCGATCTAGTGGGTTTTTTTCTTTAAAAAAAAAATAATAATAAAATAAAATCAATATCATATTACTAATCTAGTTATTTTGTCTCATTAAAAGAATATAATTTTCTTAAATTTTATATATATTGGCACACTGAACTACAACTCATATGTTGAGTACTATATATATTAGGGAGCATATATATTAGGGAGCGTTTTCTAATATACTTGAAGCAACTCTTTACGAAAACATTATAATTGCTGTTGTAAATATTGTATTGGAGATGTTTATGCACCATATTAAGGACATCACACTTATATTTGAGGACCAACACACCACCATCGATGATCTTCAACATCGCACACTAACATCGGGGAATGGCACATAGTTAAACTTCTAACAAGTGTTTCGTTAAGAACTGCAAATCATGTCAATGGTAAAATTTGAATCCATCATTTATAGTTTGTGCATCAAATATTTTATCACGAATTACGATGTATGAATGATTGGGGATGCGTTGCATTGAATCTCGACTCAATTTCTGTCTTTAATTGGGCTTGATTGCACAATTCTAAATACTAAATGTCCCTTTCTGTACACTGATTTTCTTGCTAAATAATGAATTAAAAAAATAGCAGCGATAACATGCTGTGGCCCATATAATAAATTTTGGAGCATACTATTTGTAGGAACTAAATTACTATTTACAGTAACATTTTACTGTAAATAGTTTGTTTTGCCATTTAGCTAAAAAAATAAAAAATAGTAATTTGGTTACTGCAAATAGTAATTGTTGAAAATTCCGCCCACTTTGGGCGATATTTTTTTCCAAAATACCGCCGGGCGATATTTTGATGCAAAATAGGTCAAAATACAGCCGGGCGTCGGCAGTATTTTGACCAAAAATACCGCTGGCGCCCGGCGGTATTTTGACTCAAAATACCGCCCAACCCCGCGAAAGCTGTACTTGGATTAAGTTGTCTTTGATACCACGTTAGAAATGTTAGAATTTGAGAAGAGAAGAAAAGAACATGAATAATGTATAGATTATTTTTTTTTCGTTAAAAACCAATTTTACGTAAAAAAAAAAATTTATAGATTATTTACTTACCTTGTAATATGGATTAAAAAAAATGTATAGATTGTTTACTTACCTTGTAATATGGATTAAAAAAAATGTATAAATTGTTTACTTACCGTATAATATGGACTGTCCTCGTTACTATCGGCCATAATTAGAGTGAAAAGAATTTCTTTTATTTATTTAAAAACCTAAGGGGCAATTCAGACTTTTCACAGGGGAATGTTACTGCGAATAGTAAAACGGTTATTGCGAATAACAATTCCATAAAATTTATATTTAGACCACATGCTATGAGCCCATATAATAAATTTTAGATTTAGAGAATGTTTGTTATAAGTTATTATTGAAAATATACTTTTGAAAAATAATTTTGTTATTGTGAAAATATATTGAACAATACAAATTTATATTGAAATGATGAAAAAATATTTTAATATACTCAATTTACCGTAGAAACAAAAACAGAACCAAAGCACAAACAAAAACAATGAAAATTAACGGGCCCTTATATAGTATCACTATTAGGATTTTGCTTAAAACAAATTATTTTCAAAGCTCTATAGGTCATTTTTTAAGTGGCGGGTAAACTCTCGACTTTACGTCTATACCTATACAGTAGTGCTCTGAGATAGAGAGTGGTGCAAGTATATGTAAAAACACCTCTCGTATATTTAAGTGCTCCCATATGAATTGTATATAGTACTTACATGTGTCAATCTGGTTGCATTCACGCCCTCCATAATTATAGTTAATTTGCCTTAAAATGGTATGCGCAGATCCTGATCAACGTGTTGTCTATAGTAACAAGGGGTACTCAAGATAGTGCCTATAGTAAACAAGGTGTCCCCCGTAATGTCTAACATGATCTCCCAATGCGAGTTTGTGAGTTGTGTTAATTAACTCAATTAATTACTGGTTGTAATTCAAAAAAATTAAAATAAAAAATCTGTTAGTTATCAACTTGTTATGAACTTATGATCGAGCCTCCCTCCACTTTTAACATGGTAACTATTTACTTGAAAAAAAAATTTTAAAAAAAAAGAGAATCCCATGGATTCCTAAAAGTGGGTACAATGATTATCGATCTAGTATTTAGTCCAATCCAACAAGCTTAACGAACATTACTATTACTCATTATTAATCAGACACAGGATATTCTGATAGATCCGCGAATGAATTAAAAGGTCAACCCATTATCTCTCAACTGCATGCGTTAGATTCGATTGATTAATTGATAATTCATTTGGGAAAAATAAAAGAAAGAAGCAAGATACATCAAATTTCATCTAAAGTTATTCTAAAGTTTAAAAATAAAAAGATCAATTTATTTGCAAGAAAAAATAAAAGGAATTTTTTCGGAATTTTCTTTGTATATATTTTAGTCCCGTTAAGGATTTAGCAATTTTGGAATACTCTCTCTGTTTCCAGAAACAAAATTCAAAATATGACTCTTCCTATTCAAACAAAAGAATCTTGACAAATAGAACTCTTTTCCGGGGACAAAATGAATAATTATATATGTTAAAATGTTTAATAACACTTTGCCCTCTAATTTACTATCATTTTTACAGTTTTAAATATATAGTCTTTGAGGGAGTCTTTTGTCACATGGATACGTACCATTCTACATTAGACTCCACTACATGCACAAGCACACGGAAAAGTCAAACGTTTTTTTTTAAAATTTTTTTTAGAAACATGCAATACTTTTTATTTTACAGGAACTAATTCTATCTTTAAAATCGATACTTTTGTTTTCTCATAAGTAGTAACTATTTTTTTATATTACATGCTTACTTTTTTAAATAAGCACTAATTCTACCTTTAAAATCGATACGTCATTTTTAAAAGAGACATTACTTCTACTCATGCTACCGATACTTTTTATATTACTGGGACTACTCCCAGCCTTAAAGTCAACACGCAATATGTTTTTCTCTCTTATAAATAGACAATACATTAGTAACTAAACTCACTATATCATAATATACCCATAATAATTTTGAGGTTAAACTCAAAGAAAAAGTATTACATATTTTTCAATTTTATGAAAAAAGAAAATTGGCGAGCGTGCGAACAAACTTGCATCATACTGTACGAAAGGTATTTATGAAACTGATACTTTACCGTCCAAGGAGGGCAGGGCGTGATTTCCCGTGGTCTTGTCATTAATATGTGGGCCCCGAAGGCCACGTCCAAGCCCTCGTTGTCCACTGGGCCTAAGTTAGGTTTGTCCACTCGTAATAGCCGTCAATTAGACTTCATTTTCTTATCAAATTAGCTGGCGATACGTGATTGAATCAATCCTAATCTTTTAACTCCACGATTTGCAATAATTTAACAGCCACGACTTCAACGGATAAATTCAATACGCGTATTTTGTTATTTTATTAGATTTTTGGGTTTCAGCAGGTTTTGGGTCATTTGGCTTTTAACTAGTCTTGACTATTTATATTCTTATTCGGACTGATGAAGCTTATTCGTTGTGGGTCGCCCGGCCTGTCTGGGTTGAGTTTGATTACAATGTACAATTCTTTAAAAGTTAAATTTGTGATTATGATACATTATAGGAGTAAACTAAATATGATATATGATATTTCAATAGTTACACTCGCTACGTGCACTATCAAATACAAATTTTTGCGTTTAGCAAATCGTACTAAAAAAAATTATACGCATGTTTTCAAGTTTTGAATCGCATAAATAATTAGTCTAGTTGATTAAATTAATATTAATGTTAAATACTCCCTCCGTCCCACTCAAATGACCCACTTTGTATTATTACTTCAGTAATATAAAGTTGACTCATTGAGTGAGACAAAAGGAGTGAGAAATAAGACAGAAAATAGGCAACAGTAAGCTGCGGTGGTTGTAGCATTCAGCTGCGATACGCAGCCAGTGCATCATAACAATTCACAGAACCAAGTTCAGCATCTAGTTCAAGCTATCTCTGATTCAATCACGTGGAAAGCTTTTCTAGCTAATTTGAAGGAACATAGATTGCAAGTTATGGATGCCACGTGGACAAAGAGGGATGATCACTATTTGCATTGATCAACTTCCCCAAACTCAACAATTAACTTTAGTTAGGGAGTTGTTTAGTCATTGTACAGGTGTAATTCTAATATTGGTTAGTCATTGTACAGCTGTGTTTTTAACTCAGTAGCTTAGTTAATTAAACTATAGATAGGTAGCTTGCTCATTATGCCAAGAGATGGCTATATATATGTATGATCACAGCATTTTGATGCTAAGTTCCTCAATTATCATGAATACAGAAAATTCTCTCATTCAGTCACTCATTTCTCTCTATTTTGCTGTGATTCACTGTCTTCTGTAGTTGTAGGTTTTCTTCATGGTATCAGAGCATTATTGAAGGTTAAAGATTACATTTCTGCAGAAGAATCATCAAAATGGCGGCCAATTTTGAGAGATCAAATGAGGAAGACATTGCTGATAGCATTCGAAGTATCACTGGAGCTGATGATCTGGACTTCCAAGTGGAGTATTACTCCATGGATTAGATCATCCAGGACTTAACTGGTCACTGTACCACTCACTAAAAGGAACTATATCATATGGAGAAAGGCAACGAAGCTATCACTTGGAGCCAAACAGAAGCTTGGTTTCATTGATGGTAGGTTCAGAAAGCCATGCACAATTCACCTCACCTCACTATGATCTGTAGAAACAAACTAATTGTATGGTTTCCTCATGGATTGTGAACACAACTTCCAAGCCAATTGTTGAAGGATTCATGTTCTCTTCAAGTGCGAAGCAGTTGTGGGAGGATTTACAGCAGAGGTATGGTGGTACCAATGGTCCTCTGATTTATCAACTACAAAGAGACATTGCAGGAATGAATCAAGGCTTCTTATCTGTTTCTACCTATTTTTCAAAATTGAAAAGGCTATGGGACGAGATAGATGAACTTATGCCCCTGCCTCCATGCACATGCATCCTTGGCTGCTTATGCCAACAGAACCAAATTCTTGTTATGGAACCTTGGCGTGATGTACGCAAGGCATACTCCATGATTCAATCTGTGGAGCGCAAAGGACAACTCAGTACCAATTATCTGAACTCTAATGAGTACAGTGCTATGATGATTAGTAAACCTGAGAAGGCTATGTTTGAGAATGTTGTTTTAATGATCAAAAATTTCCAAGGAAAGACAGGCTTCAAGAAGAAAGACTCCTCTGTAATGAAGTCAGGGCTTAAGTGTGAGTTATGTAACTCAGAAGGTCATCTGAAGGAATCGTGCTTTAAAATTGTTGGCTATCCTGACTAGTGGAAAGGCCCAAAAGGCAAAGGATTGCAAAAAGGATCTGTAAATGTTGTGACTGCGGTGGAAAGTCCTCTGGATGTTCCTCTTAGCAACTTAGGACTTGGCAATTCAGGATCAGATCTAGAAACAATGCTTGCTAGTGTTGTACAGAAGGAGCTCTCTAAGATGATGCATAATGCTTCCTTACTTGGAGCCAGTAGCAGCAACTCAGATTCAGTCAACTTTGCATGCATTGAGCAGTTTGTAGGTATGAGTTCTTCCACTCCTTTGAACTTTTCTGATTATACTAGTGATGACACATGGATAGTCGATACAGGTGCCACCAACCATATATGCATGAAACTTTCCAGTTTTACCACTCATAAACCAATTTTCAATTATCCTCCTGTATAGCTGCCTGATGGATCCTCTAAGAAGGTCACTCACATTGGTGATATTGCTCTAAGTAAGAATTTGAGGCTGCATGACTGCTTGCATATTCCATCATTTCGTTTTAATCTCTTATCAGTCAAAAAATGTGCAAAGGCAACCTCAGTTTATTTTACCTTTTATCCTGAACATTGTGTGGTGCAGGACCTTCACACTAGTCAAATTCTTGGAGTTGGCAAAGTAGTCAGAGGTCTATATGTTTTAAATTAGCACTCATTTAGTCAATTATCAATTACCACACACATTCAACATACTTTGGTTTCTTCTATCAGAGTTGAGTATCAAATAAGACAGAAAGCATTTCTTTGGCATTATAGGCTAGGTTATCCATTTACTAATGTAATAAACAAATTGAGTATAGAAGGTTCAGTGAAGGCTGGTCAGATTGCACCTTGTAGCATCTGTCCATTAGCCAAACAACAAAGAAGCTCATTTCCTGAACATGTTAAGAGTACTTCAAATTGTTTTCAATTACTGCATATGGATGTTTGGGGGCCTTATTCAAAGCCTTCTTTGAATGGTTGTCATTCCTTTATTACAATTGTTGATGATTTCAGTAAAGTGACTTGGACATTTTTCATTTCAAGCAAATCTGTAGTTCATAAAATCATTGAGCAGTTCATCTGTTAGTCAAAAATCAGTTTAATGCATATGTTAAAATTATCAGAACTGATAATGGAACTGAATTCACAAATCATAATTATATTGCCAATCACTTTTTTTCCAATTTGGTATTATCCACCAAAAAAAGCTTTGTTTACACTCCTCAACAGAGTGGAGTTGTTGAAAGAAAACATGAGCACTTATTACAAATTGCTAGAGTTTTGATGTTTCAGTCAAATTTATCAAAAACTTTCTAGGCAGATTCTATTCTTACTGCAACATATTTGATTAATAGATTGCCTTCTGTGATTCTTGATTGGAAGTCCCCTTTTGAAATATTACATAACAGCTCCTGATATAAAACATCTCAGGACCTTTGGCTGCCTATGCTATGCTTCCAATACACTCCCTCACAAAGATAAGTTTGAGTCTAGAGCTAATAAGTGCATTTTCCTAGGTTACCCCCCAAATCAGAATGGCTACAAGCTGTATAGTCTAATCCATCACAGAGTCTTTGTTTCCAGGGATGTAGTGTTTCATGGGAGCCTATTCCCTTATGCTGAAAAGAATCAATCACACCCTTACCATTCTTCCTCTCACCAAATCCCATTACCTAACATGCAGCATTTGCATTCTCTACCAGAATTCCCTGCTCAAACTATATCTCCTTCAGATTCTCCTTTGTTTCATAGATCTGATTCAGCTTCTGAATCAAGTTCGAATTCCCCTTTCCTCCAGAGATCCATATCACCCTCTAAACCTCAACTTTCTCCCATTCTTGAGTCTCATCACTCTGATTCATATTCTAGTCCTAGTTCTATTGTAATCCCACTCAGGTCCACAGAGACTTTACCTATCAGAAAAAGCGCCAGAACCAAACAGCCTCCTCAGTGGTTGCAAGATTTTGTTCAGCCAAAATGCAACCAAATTTTTACCTCTATACCCACTGATATGTATCATGCTTATATGTGTTTTCTGGCTAACATCTCTGCTTGCTATGAGCCTCATTCTTATAATCAGGAAAAAGGACAACCTCAGTGGGAAGAAGCAATGAATCAGGAATTGAAAGCCTTGGAGGACAACAAAACTTGGATAATTACCAACCTTCCTCAAAACAAGAAGGCTGTAGGGTGCAGATGGGTGTATAAGGTCAAACATAAACATGATGGCTCTGTGGATTGTTTTAAAGCCAGATTGGTTGCAAAAGGCTACACATAAGTTGAGGGTGAAGATTATTTTGAGGTCTTCTCATCTGTAGTCAAAACTGTCACTGTTAGGTTGTTCCTAGCTTTGGCTTCTGCACAACAGTGGCCTCTACATCAACTTGATGTCAATAATGCCTTCCTGCATGTCCATTTGGATGAAGAAGTTCACATAGTACTTTCTCCAGGAACACTCAGGCTTTAGCTGGCCAAGTCTGCAAGTTACAAAAGTCCTTTTATGGCCTAAAACAAGCTTCTAGGCAGTGGAACTCAGAGTTAACTGATAACCTACTCAGCTATGGTTTCAAGCAGTGTGAGCATGATCACTGCTTGTTCACTCTATCCACACCTACCATGTTCTTGATGTTGCTTGTCTATGTAGATGATCTTCTAATTTCAGGATCCTCAGAAGAAGGAATTCTTGCTGTCAAATGATTTCTGCATCAGAAGTTCACCATTAAAGATCTGGGATATGCCAAGCACTTTCTTGGTATTGAGCTAGCTAGATCTCTTGCTGGGATTTTCCTTAGCCAAAGGAAATATGCTATGGATATTTTGCAGAACGTTGGTTTACAGGAAGCTAAAGCTATTTCTACTCCAATGATACCAGGCCTTTTACTAGATGATGAATCATCTCCTCTTTTCTCAGAACCTAACAAACATAGAAGATTGATTGAAAGACTTCTATATTTAGGATTTACTCGGCCTGATCTAGCTCATTCTACTCAACAGCTCAGTCAGTATGTTAATGCCCCTCATCATAATCATTGGTTGGCAGCTGTCCATATCCTTAAATATCTTGCAGGTTGTCCAAATCAAGGCTTATTTTATCCTTCTCAGCCTTTAACCTTAAAGGCTTTTTGTGATATTGACTGGGCCTCCTGCAAAAGGGCTCAGAGATCAACTACTGGTTTCTGTATCTTTCTTAGGAATTCACTGATCTCTTGGAAGAGTAAGAAGTAAGCAACAGTACGTATCCAAATCATCTGCAGAAGCAGAATACAGAAGTATGGCCACCACTGCTTGTGAACTCCAATGGCTTACCTATGTGTTCCAAGTCTCTGTAAGTTCCCATTAAACTCCCCATTCCTTTTCATTGTGACAATCAAGCTGCTCTCTAGATCACTGCCAATCTGATTTTTCATGAAAGAACCAAACACTTGGAGATCGATTGCCACATAGTGAAAAATTAGATAAAGCTAGCCTTATTGCTCCTCTGTATGTTCCATCGAGGCTCCAGCTTGCTGACATTTTCACTAAGAGTCTGTCTTTTCCTCAGTTCTCATTTCTTTTTTCCAAGCTTGGATTGGTGTCTTCCCCCATCCAGCTTGAGAGGGGTCTGAGAAATAAGACAGAAAAGAGGCAACAACAAGCTGCAGTTGTTGCAACATTCAGCTACGATACGCAGCCAGTGCATCACAACAATTCACAGAACCAAGTTCAGCATCTACTTCAAGCTATCTCTGATTCAATCACGTGGAAAGCTTTTCTAGCTAATTTGAAGGAACATAGATTGCAAGTTATGGATGCCACGTGGACAAAGAGGGATGATCACTATTTGCATTGATCAACTTCCCCAAACTCAACAATTAACTTTAGTTAGGGAGTTGTTTAGTCATTGTAAATGTGTAATTCTAATATTGGTTAGTCATTGTACAGCTGTGTTTTTAACTCAGTAGCTTAGTTAATTAAACTATAGATAGGTAGCTTGCTCATTACGCCAAGAGATGGCTATATATATGTATGATCACATCATTTTAATGCTAAGTTCCTCAATTATCAATACAGAAAATTCTCTCGTTCAGTCACTCATTTCTCTCTGTTTTGCTGTGATTCAATGTCTTCTGTAGTTGTAGGTTTTCGTCATGGTATCAGAGCATTATTGAAGGTTAAAGCTTACAGTTTTGTAGAAGAATCTTCAAAATGGCGGCCAATTTTGAAAGATCAAATGAGGAAGACACTGCTGATAGCATTCGAAGTATCACTGGAGCTGATGATCTGGACTTCCAAGTGGAGTACTACTCCATGGATCAGATCATCCAGGACTTATCCTGGTCACTGTACCACTCACTGAAAGAAACTATATCCTCTGGAGAAAGGCAATGAAGCTAGCACTTGGAGCCAAACAGAAGCTTAGTTTCATTGATGGTAGGTTCAGAGAGCCATGCACAATTCACCTCACCTCACTATGATCTGTGGAAACAAACTGATTGTATGGTTTGCTCATGGACTGTGAACACAATTTTCAAGTCAATTGTTGAAGGATTTTGATGATAAGTTCCTCAATTATCAATACATAAAATTCTCTCATTCAGTCACTCATTTTTCTCTGTTTTGCTATGATTCACTGTCTTCTGTAGTTGTAGGTTTTCTTCAGGGAGTATTAGCAATGATGATGATACATATTACTGAGTTATAGAGTAGGTTTTCTAATAAAGGAATAAGTTTCGTGGAACTTCATAAATTAATAAGATATAAATAATAAATTCTTTAAAATATTTTTTAAATTCTGATTTAGTACAAATTTTAATAAAATGATGAGATATAAATTTTAAAATGATCCCTATACAAATATATAGTGCTGTCAATTCATAAATTAATAACTAGAAAATTATCAATATAATTAGAATAGTTTATTAAATTATAAATCTATTGTTGTTTGTCTTTTCTTGAAATTTAAAATTAGATGATTTACATACTTTTCTAGTTGCATTCAAAAGTTCATGTATCAATTCTCGAACTGCTACAAAAGATTGTGAAGAAACATTGTCGTATCTAACTTGTCAATATTGAATATCTAAATATATATTAATTTCAATATACAATGAATTCAAACCAATAGATACAACGAACTTATGGGTATTGAATTTATCCAAACTTGTATGAATTGGATTCACAAAAAAGCTATCGAGAGTTCGCACAGCAAAATTGGCAGAAGCCATAGCCGCAAGGCTATAAATCACCCTAAGGATTACCAAAACTAAGTTGGGTCAAACGCGGGCAGAACCTCCTAGCTCACCCTAACGATTATTTTTGTTTAATTGTTAGAAAGCTGTCGGTGGTGGATTGATGATGGTGTGGACACAAGATTTGGAGAAGATTGGTCTGCAACATAAAAGTGAAGTTATGGAGTTTGGAGAAGATGAGTTTGCAACGTAGAAGTGAAGTTATGCAATTTGAGGAAGATGAATCTTTCTCCTTTTATGTTTTTTCTTGTTGTTGTTGGGAGTATATTATTATTTTAAATCCGTGAAAGTTGTATGGAATTGAATGCAGGACTGCATTGTTTGTTGTTGAGAAATTGTATTGTTTTAGATAGTTTGAGGGCTTTAAGTAATTTGGGACCGAGATGCTGACGTGAAATTCCACTCACGTGCGTCGATCCCGGACATATTTGCGACATTTAGAAGCTTCCTTTCCAGAAAGGGGTTGCCACAAAGCCTCCAAAGTTTGAGAAAAATTATTCAGTGCATCCTCTGCATCCTCAAAAGTAGTGCAGCTAATCAATCGTAAAATAGAAACTAAAACTAATTTTTATTTCTGGTCTCTCTATATATTTATCACCCTCCCAAAAAAAAATAGCAATTATCTCCAAATGTATCTTGTTGCACCATCCAGCATAGTACAATTGATGGACGGAATAATTCGTCAACGTTTATACCAATCCTTCAAGAAGCCCTTCAAAAATAATAGAAAAAAACTCAGACGCAGTAGGCAAATCCACCCAAAGATCACATTAAAAAGCTTTAAAAGAGCTCAAATATTCAGATCACATGCTTGACCTACCAAACTAGAAAACTTTGCTCGCAGCATAAGGAGCATAGATATATAGTTAGTGCAGGCAAGCAAGCAAAGTAAAAGAAAACAGAGCTGGAATCAGATATAGATAATCTCACTTCAAAAAGTCCCTAAATCCTAAATTTCAATCCCTAATTCACAACCAGGAAGGAAAAAGCTTTAATTATCAGCAACTCAGGTCAATGGATCATCTTCCAGGACCTTGTAATGTTGCGTGCGGCCATCGTGCATGCGACGTTCTCAAGAAGTGCGTTTTTTTTTTTAAATAAGAAAAAGGGTGGATTCAAATTTCGAGTTCAACTTTTAGTTACTATACTTTAAAAATCCGTTCTGTAGTCAGCATACTCTGGTATGTAGGGAATTTTGGGGGGTTTTTGAAATTTTTTGAAAAGATTTAGAGCGGTTAAATCTAAAAAGCACATGTTTAGCGAACTGGGAACTGTAGTTGTTGTTTTGGATTCTCTTGTGTTCAAATCTTTCTATTAAGATGGCGGAATTCTCTGTTTATTAGAGATTTTCAATTATGTGCCAATATTTTGCCATCCTTCTTTCGTATTTCCTGCATTTGAACGATGTGTTAAGGATTGGGTTGAATCGAAATTGGGATATAAATAAGTATACTCCGCAATTCATCTTCTTCCTCTTTTTTTTCTTTCTTTCTTTTTTTTTTTTTTTCCAGCAAATGCTACCCATTTGTTCTTGCTGGGCTTTCTCTGTTGCAGGTGACAGCCACGATGAGCCTTGGCGAGCGTGCTGTTTACGTGCCGAGTTCGTGCCAGCCCACGATTGATCGTTTCCTAATGCCAATTAATGTCTTGCTCGCACGGTCCATGCGTTAATGAATCAAACATTGTTGGGTAAAGTAGCATGGAGAATCCTCACTGATAAAAAATCTTTGCTCAGAATGAAGAATTCTTACAAGTAAAATCTCATTCGCAAACGTGTTAAGTGGAGATCGAGTGGAAGAAATATTAATTTAAAGGATGAATGAGATTTTTATCGTTGAAGATGCCCCATTTTATAGATTATGCAATAGTAGACAGAATATTGACAATTCATCTTCCCCGCCTTTTTTTCAAAAAATCAGCAGAGACTAAAGAAACCAATCTTTACCACCTCTGTGCAAAACCCAAATTCCAAAAGAGAAAATCTTTTTTGTCCCGAATCTAGTCGACCCGATGGACTGTGCACGTGGGGCCCATATGTTACATCTACTATTTTGTCATTGGTAGTGGAAAGTAGAGCGTGTAAAAACTTTCCTTCTTATCTTTTCCACCACTCTTTCTCCCTCTCCTTGATTTCACTCTTTCCTCTATTTTTTCTTCTTCTCCCTCTTATTTTTTCTCTGCAGCTTTACTCCTTCTCCTCCCCTTTCTTCTTCTCTTTCTTTCTCCTTTTCTGCTGTTTCTTCTTGTTGTTGGGAGCATATTGTTGTTATGAATCTGTTAGGGTTGTATGGAATGAATACGAGACTGTATTTTTTGTTGTTAGAAGACTGTATTGTTTTTGTTTGATTGTTGGAAAGTTGTGGGTGGTGGATTGGTGCTGGTGTGGATACTGGAGTTTGGGGAAGTTTGATTTGCAAGATAGAAATGGAGTTATGGAGTTTGGGAAGAATGAGTCTTTTTCCTTTTCTGTTATTTCTTGTTGTTGGGTGCATATTGTTGTAATAAATCCGTTAAGATTTTATGGAATTGAATAGAATTTAGTTAATTTGGGACCAAGGTGCTGACGTGAAATTTCACTCATGCGCATTGGTCCCGGACATATTCGGGACATTTAGAAGTTTTCCATTACAAAAAGGGGTTGCCACAAACCCCACGTTTACCAACCCTTCTAGAAACCCTTAAAAAAATACTCTCTTCGTTCTCAAATGAGTGGTTATTATAGAAAATTATTTTGTTTTCAAATAAATGTCCCTTTACATATTTCAATACAAAAAATTTAAAAAGCTTCAATATTACCTCTTAATTAATTGATTTCATTTAAAGATAATTATTATAAATGCACATATTTTGCACACATTCCCATTTGAAATGTAGTTAAACAAGAAAACATAAATAGGGGTAAAAAAAAAAAAAAATCACTCATCTCCTTAATTTGTGTAATTTTTCTATAATGACCACTTATTTGGAAACCCAACGAGTAATATAAAAAAACTCAGACCCAGTTCACAAATTCACCTAAAGATCACATGAAAAAAGCTTTAAAAAAGCTCACATATTGAGATCATAAGGAGCACAGATATATAGATAGTGCGGGCAAGCAAGCAAAGTAAAACAAACCAGGCTTTGTTACGTACACGTACGTAAAACCTAAATTTTTTGTTTGGTTTGGGGTTCTTTGGTGAATTAGGGTTCATGGAATGCGAATTGCGGAGGAGGAGAACAAGAAGCTGGAGAAGCAGGCGGGGGAGATGCTGGTCGCCTATCACAATTTCCTGATGCTGCAGACTATGGAGCTCAACATGTATATTAGGAATCAGATGCATGAGCAAGCCGCCCTACGGAAGGCCCGCAGTAACATGATCGACATGGATATGGATGCGCCTCCTTCCGCTCCGGCTGAGCCTCCAAGAATGATGAATAATCGATAGCCAAAATAAATCAAACCCACAAGAAATCCTGCTGAATTGTCGAACAAACAATCCTAACGCCGAAAGCTTTAATCAAACGAAGCAATCAAGTAAAACTTAATTGCACCTAACCTTGATCAGTAGAAACACAATTGGCTTTAATCAAACGAAGCAATCAAGTAAAACTTAATTGCACCTAACCTTGATCAGTAGAAACACAATCAACCAATTTTAAGTGGAAGACATGCACGGAAATCAAAGACAGCAACCAAGATGATCAATTGAAATCAAACTAAAATCGCACGCACACAAATCTGGCGGCGGACCAATAACAGCCGAAAGGCTTTTCTTTTATCTTTGTAATTTTCTCTGTAATTACACTGGCAACCCAAGGTATGTATTTTTTTTTTTTTTATGCCTCTTTTAATCTGGCTCTGATATCATTTGTATTATATATCCTGAATACTATATAGAGAGATTAACGTACAGCGGAATAAAATTCTTTGTAATAACAAATTGTGTGCGGCACATCTAAGCCGAAGCTTGGTCGAGAAACAACCCGAAAGTTATTCAGTTTCTCTCTGTCAATCTCTCTATCTATCTTTTCTCTATGATTACAATGATCACCCAATGCCTCTATTTATAGGCTAAAATATCCTGAATCTTACCATAAATCTAATTCAGAACTATTTTCTAAAACAACTAGGTTACCTAAAACAAACACTAAACTAAATAGGAAATAGACAAATAATAAATCCTACTACAATTATAATTACCTAATTAATACAAGTTTGGTTTAAATAATATTTTCCAACAGCTATGAATTGTGTTGTGTTTTTCGATTCGGAGAGAATAAGGAAGGGTGTTTGATTTGTTCGATCGGTTGTGGTCGGATCGATCATGCATTCCTGAATGTTGTTGTTCTTGTGTTTTGATTGTGATGTGATGTGAGTGAATCAATGTTGTTTAATTCGTGGACTTTAATGTTTATATAAAATCATGGTTTCTCTGATTGGGTTAAAAATAAAAAAATAAAAAAAGCTTTAATTATCAGCAACTCAGGGAAATTGATCAACTTCCAGGACCTTGCTGATTGATAATTTGTATATGGATACTCAGATTTCTTGCCGCTGATCAATTCATCATTTTCTGGGCTTGAAAGGCTTTTAAATAATAGCGTATTAATTAGCCATTTAAAACTCTAGAATCGGAGAAAGTTTTGGAACATTTATGTAATTTTCGTTCTTTTTTTTTTTTTTTTTTTTTTGGCAGAAAACAAAATTTTAATTCATTCAACTCAAGAACTCAAGATAAGGAATACAGGAGAGAGTTGATGATGAATATCTTGATTCTTGAATTCGATCATCAACTTCTGAAATATTCCAACCATCTAATATTGCCTTCCTTGCTTGCATTTTTTTTTTTTTTTCCAAAGTAACAATCGATTGAGTGGTTGGAAAGCATGAAATTCCTTTATTAAGAAAGATAATAAAGGCGACAGGTGGGGATATAACGAGTCTTATCTCTGTATATAAAATGCACATGTCATGCAAAATAATCAGTGTGTTTGTAATGAGCAGCAACTTGTGGATCGAATTAGTCCGCCCTAAACCCTAAAAACCCTTTTATCTTGAAGTTAGAGGGTTTATTTAGATCTAACGAGGGTTTAGGGGAGTTTATCTATCTTTTATGTAGAAGATAGAGGGTTGAGGGTTTATCTATCTTTTATCTTGAAGTTAGAGGTTTTAAGGTTCATCTATTTATATTGAAGTTAGAGGGTTTAGGGTTTATCTATTTCTTACCTTGAAGAGGAGGCAACTCAGATTTTCAATTGCACAAATAAATAACACAACCCACAATTGAGGCAACATGTCCCACATTTTCGTGTTCCATTAAGAGAGTTCATTCACAAACTTTAAGTTTGTTGTAATAGGAGAAGAGTTGACTACTTTCAAAAATTTTATTATTTCTACCATTACTAATATAATAATATATGGTCCATAATTAACTCACACTTAAAATGTAATGATATTAGTGAAATAAATGGTAAAAAATTAGTTATTTAATGTGTTGTACGTACCTTGAAATTTTCAAATGAGATGGAGAGATCGAGTATCATAATTTACTCAACAACCAAAAAAACAAGAAGAAGATACACACAATACGAATGTGTGGATAAAAAAGTGTACAAGTCAGCAAGAAGCAGCCAAACTAAGGCCACTAAAAAATGCTGCCTGGATTTTCAATACTTTTCCAACCTTAACTTCACAAATCACAAATGGCAATGTCATCCATTTTCAGCACAGCCAAAATCACCAACAGATATGAAGTTTACATAGCAACAGTGCCACTGAGAGCTCCCCGAGGGCCTCCCCAGCTCCTCATGTCCACCGTATATTCCCTCAATTTCTTGGATCTTCAACATTACATGGTCGTCATCAATGCTTCAGAACTCGGCTCGGCTTTAGTTTGCGACTTTCAGCCGAAAGATCCCGAGGATATATTCACGGCCTTTTCGGCCCTGTCGGGCCGGAAAATCCCTGGAGTGGTTCTGACTCGGAAGTTGAAGAAACTGCCCGGAAAGAAATGCTGGTTTGTCGGACATTCGGAGGCTAGGCCGGAGGCGTTGGAAGAAGGTTTGCGGGAATTCAATGAGAATTGGGACACTGATTTGAGGATTGGATATCATGATTGCCGGAATTATGTTAATGAATTGGTGCAATATCTTACCGGTGAGAAGGAAGTGCTGTTAGGGGAATTCAAGAAGACGTCTAAACAACCGTAGTTAGGGCGTATTCCGGGGGTCTGGAAGGGTCCGAAAGCCATCAAATTCCCAATTTTCTTTTACTAGTATGGTTGACGAATGATTTCGTCCTATATATTTTTTTCAAATTGCAGTAATTAATCTAGTTGGTTAAAAGATATTTTCTGCCTACGTTACTATAATTGAGATAATATCAGATTGTCAAATGCTATAACGTCTGATTAAAAAAGAATCGTCATAAACATCTCCGCTCTATACTAACTAGAAAATACAAATCAATTACTCCTTTCGTTTCATTAGATGAGTCTATTTTGAAGAACATTTTTTGTTCTAATAGAAGAGCTCATTTTCAAGTTTTTTGCTTCTTCTACCCTTACTAATATAATCACGTGTATAATTAATCTATATTCTTCAAATGAAACGGAGGGAGTAAAATATTTTTCGCCACTCTAAAATTAATTAGTCTCGATTGAAGCCCTTCAGATTTTGGCCAAAAACTACACATTTTCGCAGCACAATTACCAGAGCTAATTAAGATCCTATTCATTTTGTCGTTTTTGTTTGTATTTTGTTTTTGTTTTTTAATTCTTTTTTGAGTTTTACAGTAAATTTAATATATTATAATATTTTTCTTATTTTCAATATTATTAATATTTAATTACACTATTTTATATTTTCAAATTTCAAAATACTTATCTTTCATTAAAAAAAAAATTCTCAAAATATGTTTTCAAACATGTTAAAGAATACGGCAACCGAATCTTTCCCTTCATGATCTTCACCCGGAGTTCGCCTCCAAAGGCACGTGGCCGACGAGCATCTCGTACACAGCCCCAATCTTCAAACTTATGAGGCCTCAGGACAAAATAATAAAAAGGGATCCTAAATAGTCATCTATATATGCTTTTTTTATTTATTTAAGGAACAACCTATTAAAACGTTGGCGGGCATAATGACCCCCTTATTTAAGAATGAAGGGGGACATAATGCGTCTTATCTAATTATATTTCAATGTAAACAAATCCAACAATTTACACCAATTTTGGAAACTAAGCGCGCAACAAATTAAAGAATAAAGTCAATTATCTATATGTGGAGATCCACCAAACCAAAATTGCACCTTTATAGTGGCAATCAAATCAAGATTAATTCTTATTTTCCGACTTTTCAATAGGGCTCAACCAATTTGGTATTTTCCTTCAACACATAATGAACATAGAACAAAACAAATGCAGCGCAGAGGAAAAAATAGTTTTCTTTTTAAATAAAATGGAAGCAATTTCTTAGGTTCTAGGAAATCTATTTTTTCACTTTTTCATCTCCATATGCATTTTTGTAAACTAAGGTAAGGTTCATTAATGTCCCCCTTAGCCTTTATTTTCCACGGTGTTTAGGCCGTCTAAATTAATAAAGTTCTCATGCCCCCAACCACTTAATCGGTTGTTCTAAAAATAAAAAATTCTAGGAAATCTACAACTTCAGTAGCAACAGTACAGCCGCCATCAAACACTTAATGCCCCCAAAAACCAAAAAATAAAATAAAAACCACAACACATAAGCTTTATTCCCAAATCAAACCTAAAAACTCCAAAATATTGAATTGGGTTTAGAAATTTTCAAATTAGGATTAGGAAACAAACCTTTCATTTCTCCTTGGGTAGAATCCGAGCCAAAAGCCCCAAGTCAGAATTTGATTTGAATTTCAAAATTTAACCTAAACAATAGTCAACTGATGGATTATCACCACATTGTGCCTCCAATTTTTTCTTTTTTTTTTCCCTTTCAAAACAGGCCCAAATAATTCATGTTTTAGCCATAATATTTACCCATATTTATACACATATGATAATAGTAGGTAATATAAATTTTGGGCCCTGAAGCAGTTGGGCCCTGGGCCGTTGCTCAGGCCTGTCCTGCTTTATGGTCGGCCGTGCTTACAGCACAATTCCGACACTCTATCAATCGGCCGTCCTGTCATGACTTGTCCAGAGAATGACTTCAGGCTGTCCCAGAGAATTTGTCGGGCTTGGAATTTGCACTGTCAATTTGCTTTCCGAGCCCGAATTCAGTTAAAATCACGTCGAGCAATATGTTTTCGAATTTAATATCCCCAGCCAGGCATGATTCCATTGCCACGCAAATGAGATACGGCAGAAACTATCTCGGAAAAGGCCCTAAATATGGCATAGTTTGTACATAACACACAAATATATTCCTAAATTTGAGATCACGCTTTGCGGAGGAAAAAAAGGAAGACATTAGACTATGTTTGGATTATAACTCAAATAAAGGACTTTTGTTTGTGGGGAGAAAAATGTAATGATTGTATTCATTTTGAATAATGTGGAAAAGAAAAGTGAAGGTGTTTGGATATGAATTTTTTATTATTATTATTTTTTTTTGGAAAAAATGTGATTGAAATAGAGAGAAAAAACTAAAACAAACCGATCCTTAAATTGACTTCTTTATTTTCGTTCAGCATAAAAATAAAAATCAGACTAAAATGTTGTATAATGCTTAAGATAACTTTTTTTGAAAAGAAAAAAAAAAAGATTATTATATATTTGCACAACACTAGAGAAACAAGGTAGATGCTTAATTTGACACACTGTTATGTTCAAACCAGACCTTTGTCCGGTCCAACTGTAAATTCGGAAGATTGAAACATTGGTTAAAACGGAACCCAGCAAAAAGAGAAATTATTGAGTGCAACGGATGTATACACGTCACCATTATGACGTGGTATAATCATCCAATGGTTAATTGACAAATCAGCAAATTTATCATGTGTAAATCTATTTAAAATAAGTTATTTTTTTAAGTTTCCTTATTCTTAGGACTTTCCGTCTTAGATAATTATTGTCATCTTCTTCGTTCTGCACCCATCGAAATTTCACCGTAGATTTCTTCAATCCGCTCCTTGAAGATTTCTTCATGATGGATGTCTCAGAGATGCTGGCCGAGATGGTTGATTGCCAAAAGCGGACCAATTTTTGGATTTTAGTTTAACAGAGTGCTCTCAGCGAACCTCTCAAATATTCTATTCTTCTTCTTCTTTTTTTTATTTTTTTTATTAAGAACTCATTTTGAAATATAAATTGTTCTGGAGAATATGGTCCCAACGGTAGGCCACAAAAACCGGTGCAATCATGTTAGAATCTGCTATAACGCTCCTATGATACTAGAACTCCAGAAAATGAAGAAAAGCTACAGAAAATCAAACAAGAATGACCATCTATGGATTGTAGAGTGCATACACATTGTCTTCTTCTCTGTAAATGCTCTCCGCCATTTGCCAAATATTCTCTTTATTGGGTATTCATCCTCTCTGGCCTGAAACTGATCTGAAATTTTGGATGGGTAGAGGATGTATGATGGAGATGGAAATGATTATCTGAGACGGAAAGTCCTAAAACTAAGGATTATTTTAAACTGATATACACATAATAAATTTGATGATTTGTCAATTAAACATTGGGCGGTTGTACCACGTTATAATGCTGACATGTATACATTCGTTGCACTCAATAATTTTTCCGGCAAAAGCTTTGTTGCATATGAACTCTAGGTGCAACGCTTAACAATTAGATGTGAAATGTGTAGTGAATCAATGTGCAATCTTTTTGTAAGTGATGTGTAGTATGTATGAACTGCCGGTGCAATGCTTAACAATTAAACGTGTATTGTGTAGTGAATCATGTGCAGTATGTATGAACTAGCAGTGCAATTAATGCTTAACAATTAGATGTGCAATATTTTGAAAGTGATGTGCAATACGTATGAACTAGGAGTGCAATGTTTAACAATTAGATGTGCATTGTGTAGTTAATCGACGTGCAATATGTATGAATTGGCAGTGCAATAATTAACAATTAGTTTTTCTTTTCCTCCTTTTCTCTGAGAGAGAGAGAGAGAGAAAATGTAACTCGCCTTCATAAGGAAATAACTATTACTTTTCTTGTCAACAGTGAACATGAAATTCTTAAATGTAACTTGAATGTATCCTAAAATCCAATGAAAATATTAATGTGATATCTAATAAATAGTTTTAATTGGGAGAAGAGCTATTGATTTCCTTTGACTTAATCACCTACTCTTTGTTAGACAATTTGCACTAGTAGGCCAACTTCTCCCTCCTCATATCTCACAAATTCAAAAAGGCATGTGTCGTCCTCTGTAATAAGATTCACATTACAAATATATTTCCAACCGCCCTGGTAGATGAGTACTCTTGTTGGAAGATCAATCTTGTTTACTCGAATAATTACTTTTGGAAAAGTCACCTCATTCCTATGTATCTTATTTGTGTGATGAAATATGGATCCACTGGTTGGGCACCATCTTCAAAAATATCAAAGCCAAAAGGATTGATATTTTTCTTTTTGGTGTAGGATGTTCTGCTCCTGTTTCCCCAACATTGTAGTCGTTTGCTTGGTTATCGCCTAATTCGCTTGTAGGGTTTTCATCTCATTTCTTCATTTACTTCGCGAATGCTATATCCAAGTCCACTCTTATCATAATAATTGCACATAAAAAGTTTTAGTGCCATCAAAATGAAACACAATTAAATCTCCGTATTCCACAAGACTCTAATTAATAAATTTTGTCCAACCATCAAGGAAACAAATTTGATTATCATAATTTCCAATCTTGACCGACCAAATGTTCCCATATCGGTCCTTTAGAAGTGTCTCACTTGGCAGCTTTCCTTCAATGTATCTCGTATAGGCCAAAGGAATTCTCAGCCTGTGGGTGCCATATTGGGGAATGAATGGTTTGTAAAATGCAAGAGACACTTTTCTGCTCGGTTTTCCATGTTTGACCCATATCTTCTTTTGCTTCTAGTTATAACCATTTTTGCAGTGTCGTTCGTGTGCGACTCTTGTGATGATTTACGTGATAATTATGTGCAACTCTTGTGCGACTCTTAAGCTATTAATTTACGTGATAATTATGTGCAGCTCCACTGCAACTCTTGTGCAAGTGATAAGCTAATGATTTACGTGATAATTATGTGCAACTCTTGTGCGAGATATGGATCCTATATCCCAACAACATTGTTTTTTGTGCCAAGTTTTAGCCCAAGAAAAAAAACATCCTTAATTTCCTTAGTTATCAAAGATATACCCAGTAATTATTCTTAAAATGTACCAAACACCTGAACCCAAAAGAGAAATACATATAACACTACTAAACAGACAACACCACAACAACAAATAGTACTATAACGAACTACTCTGTCGAATGAACACCCAAATCGCATATATATGAAGACTCAAGTCCAGAAGGCGGCAAGATAGGAACATAGAACTAAAATCCAAACCAAAGCATAAACATAGAATCAAGAAAATAAAAGATATGACCCATCCAAGTGAAGGAATTTAAAACCATGTATCTTACAGTGTGTTCAATTCACCTCATCTCAAGTGAGCTGCAAAGTGGAAGGTGATCATGACATCAACTAAAAGTCTAATAAGAACTTCAATGTTACTTACTTGAAAGATGCGGCTCATATACTCAAGAATCTTACGACTAAGAACCAAAGACTTAGGAATTTACTCTTCCCACACTTCCCACTTCCATACACAAGCAATACCTCATGCATAAATACGAAGTTTCTAACATTCAACCTGAAGGAATCTAAGTAATCCCTCTTAATACGGAATCTACGCTAACTAAAAATGACAAGCTCAATAGACAGAAAATTTTCCCTTTAATCTCCAACTCCCTCCTATCTTGCTCTATCAACTTTTCTTATTTCTGAGACCAAAAAAGAAATACTTCAATGTGAAATGAATGACTAAGTTAAACAAGCTATTCTTTCTTTATTTACCACGATCCATCCAACTGTGCAAATATCAATGGAGCCCTCCTTACATAGTAATATGCTAAACTTTTATAAGACTTAACTATATAAGGACATCACTTTTGCTTCATTCTTTCCTAATCGCAACATAAAAACATAAGCAGTGAAAAGTAAAGTAAACATAAATTTCAGAAGAATTTTAATAGACACAAATCAAGACCTTTTCAGATGTTAATCCAAGTATTGACATCCAATACCATAACCCAAGGCTGAACCTACCATACAACATCCACTATGTATCCAACACCCAAGACTGTTTCTTCTAATAATAGTTTAATAACGGGAATTGTCAAATACCCAAGGTTCATTCTGAAAAAGCTCACGGCCATTCAATGGCACCAGCCCAGCAGCTACATCCTCTGCACGCTTCCTTTCTGCTTCAGCTTTCCTAGCTGATGCTTCAGCATCCTGCAAATCAATGTTAATTAGCTATGATCAGAAATTACCCCCCCAAAATCACAACGGCTGTTAGCTCACAAAGCCAAACCAGTATTTATTATTAACTAACAAATCCAGAAAAGTATGAATACATTTGATCACCACAGTGCACCACAAAGGAGATCCCGTAGCAATGGTATGAGAAATGCAAATTCTTTCACACAGAAATAACACCCACAATCGTATAAGGAACTAAGGGAACCATTTAGGTGAATTTGGAAACAGCCCATCTTCACATGCAATCCTTCTCACATACAACTTTAAACGTCGAAAAAGAGTCCATAGCAGTGGCTATGTAGGTTTTACCGTTGCCTTAGACATTTAAGGCTACCTTAGCTTAAGTAGAGCACCCAGTAGGTTTTACCGTTGCCTTAGACATTTAAGGCTACCTTAGCTTAAGTAGAGTATCCATCAGACTATGATTTCCCCTCACTTCCCCAGTAGCGACTAAAAGCAAGGAAGAAGCAGAAAACTAATCTTTAAATAACGGGGGAAAAAAGGAAAGATATTAAGGACATTAAATATCCTCCAAGTGTGAAGTAGGTAAAAAATATGCAATCGTCAATTCCTTCTTTCACCTACTTAAGAGCAACATAAAAGCAAGAAAGAAACAAAAAACTGAAATCCAAACAAAAGATATTCACAGGGAAAAGAAAAGAATGCAGATGACCAACCACGAAAGTACTCAAGTAAAGTACCACAAAAACATGCAATTTCTAGAGTGGTCAAATTGAATTGTATCAAGTGAAACACGAAAGAATACCGTAGTTTTTAAAATGGAATTTACACTAATGAGAGATCAATACAGAAATTTATTCTTTAGCTCATAATACAATATGAAGTTCAACATAGAAAGTTATTCGGTAGCTCATAGTTCAACATAAAGGCATGTAGATGAAGTTCATGTTTGGAATCCAAAGAAAGTTCGTTGCTGGCGTGAGAATCTTATTGGTCACAGGAATCCAGTCCAAGGCCATCTACAAGAGAAGCAGCAGCCATGCAGGTATTTTGCTAGAGGAAGGTGTTACTATGGAGATAGATGCAAGTGGTTGCACAAGGATTCAGGAAACCAGAAACAGCAGTAAATCTCTCTTTATTTATTCCATCTGATCAGCTCAAGTTTCTTTCTAGCTAGATCAGGCTCATTTGTTGGTTTTGAGCAGGAATCCCATTTTCTGTACGAGTCTCATTACTACTTCTGAGTCTCATTCAGAAGTCATTTCAAACAACTATGGTAAGAATTTTTGCTGGGAGGAGAAATTTACCATTTCTCCTCGTTACCCTTCAGCTTACAAAACATAAAATAAAAGCTCACAGTGCAATACACTCCAAGGTCGAGGATTTCCATTTCTCCTCGTTACCCTTCAGCTTACAAAACATAAAATAAAAGCTCACAGTGCAATACACTCCAAGGTCGAGGATTTCTCCCAAAAATTGGATTTTAAGGCCATAATTCCGAAAATATTGAGAAATTTAAATGTCTTGCCAAAGTAGGGAAAACGGAACTAGCATTTTCGCTTTCTGAAAAGTAATAATGCTAGTTTCATTTTCCTTACAGATTTGCCTAGGCTAATGTTTGTAAAGAAAATGGAACTAGGATTTTGTTTTCAAGAAAACGAAATTCCCAGATTCACTTTCCTCTTATTATTAGTTAAGAAAAATGCAGCTAACGTTTTGGATGAAAGACACAGCTGAAGTTGAAGGGAAAAACTCCCCCCTACCCCTTTCAAACACTTATCTGATATGTTTACGTTTTGGTTCCTCAATACAAATTTTCATGCTGTAGTTTCAGATGCTATGTCGATTCTAATTGGCATTATTAGAACTCTCCCACTTCAAATTTATATTTTTGGACTTCTCTGTTGATTGTGATAATATTTGGCGGAACATGTGCAGCTTTTAGATAGCTTCTGCATTAGGCAAAGAATATAAGAACCTGAACCCTTGCTGGCATTAAGAATTTTTGTGTGTGTGTGTGTGTGCCTTGACTGGTCTTTTAAGCATTGAATCTAAAGGGAACCAGTAGTACTTACAGCTATCACACTCATTCCCCTCGGAAGGGGCAGATAGGAACTCTTTTCGAGCTGCATTTTTCTTAACTAATATGAAGAGGAAATCGAAACTGGGAATTTGGTCTTCTTTGAAAGTGAAATTCCCATTTCCATTTTCTTTACAAACCTTAGCCCAGGCAAATTTGTTAGGAAAAAGAAACTAGCATTTTCGCTTTTCTGTTTTCCCTATTTTGGGAAGACATTCAAAATGTTCAAATATTTTGGGAATCTAGGGTTTTAAACACCAATTTTTTGGGGGAAAAAACTCCTCCAAGATCACTTATTAAAGATGATTCCTTCACAAAATGTAGCTTACACCAGCAAAAGATTAGGTAAACTACACTAACAAAAAAATTCGAAATTAATTAAACTTCTAGCTTTTCTTTCCCCTTCTTTCTTAAACCCTCCACTACTGCCCTATCCATGTTTATTGTTACCAAAACTACCTAAAGAACAAATTTTTACACAGGGAAAATATAATTCAGCCAAGCAAGCTAATATTTCTCCCTTCTTCCATGATTCCATCCTAAAACGCAACAAATACTCCACACCCAGTAATTAACAAGAATCCCACAGAGGGAAATAAAGGGATTGACATGCTTACAAAAGAAAATATTCCGATGCAAACAACCATTAACACATCCCGGACAACAATAAGAATACCTTTCGTTCAAGCAATTGATCAATTAAACAGGGATGTAAGAAGGGACACACAGCAAAAGAGGAAGAAAAACAAAAAACCATGGAAATTTTATTGGACAGTAAAGAAAAGACCTTTTGGCGTTTCCAAGAGAAAAACTCCAATTGAGAGATGCGATTCCTGGGGGCCTGGTTTGCGGTTTGTCGTTCTTCTTCTCGCTCAGGTTGACTATGATTTAGCTCTTCGGGAGCTCCCATTCGCGTTGGCGGAGCTGAGCGATTTAGCTCTTGTTTGCCGTTTGGCGCAATGAAACGATCGCGTAGGATCAAACGGTAAAGAGTACAATATCAGATAATTTGTAGTATTTTGTTTATTTAATTTTAGGATATAATTAATTAATTTCTTATTTTAAGTTGTAAAATAATAATTAATTTTGTAGTATTTTTTATTTAATGTTAGGATATAATTAATAATTTCTCATTTTAAGTTGTAAAATGAATAATAAATAAATAAATAAATAATAATTAATTTCTTACTTTGTTAAGTTTTTACTTTTTAGTCCAATTTTTACAAAATAAGATGACTAATTAAATGAACACTTAATATATTTTAGTCATTTTAAGATCAAATGTTACTCAAATTTGTTATCTAATAGGCATATACCAGTTTGGTATAAAATGTGTAATTTGTCTATTGAAATTTATGAGGTTTAAAATTTTACTTTTCATAATTTCAAATTTTTCACTTTCATTTTTATTTTATTTATTTTTGTGAAAATTAACCTTTTACTTACAAAATTGCAAATACTTATATCTGACCGTTTGACAATTCGACGAGACACGCATCGATTTTAACTAGAAAAAATTGTGTGTATGTTATGAAAACACATGGATAGATTTTAAATTCTGATGTGGTATCACATATTAACTTTAGCCTCTTATGCACCGAGTTTAGTTGATTATGTATTTCTGTTACGAGTTAGATGCTGAAGTGTATCAAATTTAGTCTTTAATGTATTGCATATTTAGTTTAACCTCTTATACCGGATAATGAATTTAGTATATGATATATCGCGTTTAGCTTGATATATCTTGTATTAATTTTAATCTATTATGTATCATGTTATGTGATGAAAACACCCGTATCAAATTATCACCAAAAAACTTCCTTAAACAAAATTACTAAATACTTTTAGAAGTTTGCTTTCTTTTTTACTAGATGAGAATAGAGAAGCCATGTTTTGTAGCGTCAATTAAAATTGAGCTAGAGAATTATTGGAAGAGGATAAAGAAAACATAAACACAAATTTCACCTACACGATATAAATGATTGCATTTTATCGTCACACATTTAAAATCATTTCACATATGATATCTATATGTATACATGATTTATATCGTCACTAAATTTTTTTAACTGGATAAGATAAGATATATTAAGCTCTCTTCAAGTTAAGCAACTACACCGGCATCATAATATTTTGTGATCAATGCATCAAAAAACGAAAAGGAAAAAAAAAAAAAAAAAAAAAAAAAAAGATAAAATTTGTTGCTATATATCTAAATTCATCCTACATATGATTCTAACTAACAGTTGTTGAGGGTTAACATTTTAGGATCAAAACAAGCATCAATGGCGTCTTCCACAGTGAGAAAAACCCTTCCTTTCCCAAGCTTATCCACCAACTTTGCCAACTTTAACTTTGATACCACATGCCACCTTGGACTTGCTAAGGCCAACTGCAAATTAAACACAAAAATTAATAATCATAAAATCAAATTTTGTAGGAATAATTTAAAATAATAATGGGATTAATTAATTCAATAAGTTAATAATAAAATAATCCTCACTTCCGTGCCACGGGAAAGCAGCTCCTTTTGTAGTTCTTCTAATGCAATTATTCCCGAAGTGTCGATGCTCACCACATCTGCGACGAAAACTAGGTAGTCAGTGGCGTAGCCACAAATCAATGGACGAGTGGTCTAAGTTGACTAGTGTGTTTTTTCCCTTTTTTTTCTCTCTCTTCTTTGCGTTGCCGAAAGCCGCAAAGAGGATCTAAATCCTTGCCCCAAAAAAATTAACAATAATACTAAAGAAAGATTGGGGGTTTGTAATGTCTTTGGACGTCTCTGTAATACCCCCGCCCCAGTTTTGCCCTGTCTACATTGATTAATTTCTCATTAAATTGTGAAATTATTTTGGAAGGAGAAAAAGGAAATAAAAAAAGAAGCAGAACTTACTGGAGAGATCAAGGATTAGAACATGAATGTTTTCTTTTGTATTTTCTTGGGTCACTAATTTCAGTATCCTGATCAGGAAAAAAAAAAAATTTTCATTTCGTTAATAATAACCCAAAAAAATACTATTAATTAATAATCCATAATTAGTATTAATAGAACAGAATGTTTAATTAATTAATTAATTACCTTTCTCGTATAAAATTAGCATTTGCAAAGCAAAACGAAGGGGAATTGATACGTTTGATGAGAAGCCCTGAAATCTTAGTAGCCATCGGATATTGCATCACATCGCAGAAGCTACTTGTTCCTGGTACTCTTCCTAGTACTTCTGTGCTTGGTCGGACTGAGGTTACTAGTACTTTCACAAAGGAAATGCATACCTGCAATCATTTCCAAAAAATAAAAATTTTAAAAAAAAATTAGTGCCAATTAATTACATTTATACCCACTAACATTTGTTCAAATTATAGTTGTGAAACCGAAATAATTAGGGCGAGTTACATTACTTCCTTAGGTGTAGGGATGGACACGAATCGGTTTCCACGAATTGCGGTTTCCACGAATCGGTTTCCTCGAATTTTACATTTTTTTGCCCAATTCAAAAACCAAACATAATTCGTTTTAAAACTGAAGAAACCAAATCGAATTCGTAATTCGAATTTAGTTTGGACCGTGGAAACCGAATTCACAAATTTGTTTCTAGAATTAATAGTTTAACACAGTAAGACTTTGAAGAAAATGAAAGAGAGATGGGAGAATGAAGTAGGAAGAATAAAGAAAGAAAGATAATGAAGAGAAGAAGATGGAACAGAGGTGGGTTCGCAGGGAGAAATAAAAGAAAGAAAAGAAGGAGGGGGAGGGGGGGAGAGAGATGTAATGAGGCAGAGGAATTAAAAAAATGGGAAGTATAAAATGTAAAAAATATAAATCATATATCCCAATTCGGTTTTCGGGTTGGATACCAAATTCGAAAACCGATTCGAAAACCGATTCTAAAACCCAATTCATAATTCGATTTCAGTTTCAAACCAAACCTAATTCGAATACTGAATTCGAATTTGATTATTCGAATTCGGTTCGATTTTCGAATTGAACCAAACCATGTCCACTCCTACTTAAGTGTTGTCAAACTACTAATCATCCCACGTGATTCTTGACAATTACCAATACATTTCCTAGACGTTGAAAAATAAACATAAATCTCGGAATTTTTTTTTTTTTTTGGCTAAGATGCATCTTTGTAACTATTAAAAATTATAGAGACTGGTTGTTAATTTAACTAAAACTCAGGAAAAGTAAATATCATTCACCTAAAAAGGATCTAATAGTGCTAGGGCAAAAAACATGTCCCTTTGAACTTGAGGTCCTACGTATCCTCGTCAAATTCTTTGTACCGACTATTATATAAATATATCATAACATTTATTTTATCGTCGCAGTATATAAAATTAGTGATATAAGAGATTCCTCAGTCATAAAACATATTATTAGGTAATAGTGACAGAAGCCCATGCCCTCTACCCCCTAGCCCATAACATGCATATGATTCATATGACATGAAGACAATTTGACATAGTCAGCCAAATTGGATAACCTCAAAAGCCTAAACAAACAAACAAACAAAAATAAAGAATTGCTGGCTTTTTACAACTAATTTAAATCAAGCCAAATTAAGTTTGGTAAGTCATGTCATGTCATAGGTGACATCAACTTTCTTCATTTAGCTATTCCAATTCTTTAATTGTAGTTAAACCCTTAACTTAATTATTCCACTTTAAATGAAGAGAAAAAGCGCACCGAATCATCTATATCGGTGTATTTAGATACACCGATACAGAGGATTTGATCTTGAGAAAAAGGAAAACAAATTTTAATTAGTGTACCGCAACAAGAAGTCCGATCTCCACCGAGCCAAATAGGACGCCCAGAAAGGTTCCGACACAGACGATGAAATCAAGCTTGTCGACCTTCCAAATGTGGCGAGTTTCGCGAATGTCGATGAGACCGGGCAAAGCAGACAAGATTATGGACGCTAGGATTGCGAGCGGTGTGTAGTACAAAAGCTTCGTGAACAGTTGCAGAGATATAAACACTGTAACCGCCATTACTATATTTGACACCACCGTTTCGCACCCAGCGCTGAAATTCACTGCCGTTCTCGAGAACGATCCTGAAAGAAAGAAAGAAACAAGTGGCTCGTAATCACACACAACAAATTTGACACGTTAAAAGTAATTCGTTATCTCATTTATAATTTAAATTGCCAAAAAAAATTCATTCTCTTGCAATTTTCATGCGTCACTTAATGTTATACATTTTAATAAGTGATGACAGATTTTTTTTATTTTCTATTTTGGTTTTTCACTATGGATATAAAATAAACCGTAATAAATTTTCTGATTAAGGTTTTTTCTTAGAGTATATTTATTTTAAACTTTTATAATAAATAAATTTAGAAAAAGACTGTAATTTTATATTGAAATATAAAATAAAAAGTCAAAATAGAAACTAAGTAGAATGGAAATAAAATTATAATTTTTATATTACAAAAATATTATAATATTTATGCGAATGCATAAAAAAATGTAATCATTAGAAAAGTTAGCATTGTAATACTATTTAAATATTATAAGTAAACTTTTGTAATAAAACGACACAAAAGTGTAATACGAATGTAAAATGCCCGTACCATGACTTTGAGAGTGGCTATTTCTGAAAAAATACTCACTTTTGAGAGTGGCATTTTCTAAAACAATAAATATGCAAGTAATTGATACGATAAAAGTTGACCTATTTACATATATATATATATATATATATATACAATTAATTGTCAACGTAAAAACAAAATATAAGGAAACTAATAAAATTAAATTGGCTTGGCTCACCGGTTGCCACGTAACAAGATGTTAAAGATCCGACAACGTTCATGCAGCCCATGGCGACCATTTCCTTATTACCATCCAAGTGATATCTTTGATGGAAGCAAAAGATCGACCCACCGCAATGGCTTCCTGAACACAAAGTTCAAATTTAAGACAATATCCCATTAAAACAAATATAGTAACGATTAAAATAAATAATTAAACGTCACATTTTATATTATATTATGTAAATAAATTCTTTCTTCTTTTTTTTTTTTAAATCAAGAGTATGTTATGTAAATAAATTTAAACGCCGCACGCACAGTGAGAGCAACGCAAGCGCAGATGAGTCCGATCCTGGCAGCGGGTCCGATGTGGTTGGCGTTGAGCTGCAGTTCGTGAACGGAATTCGGGTTCAATCCCCCTTTGAAGTGTTTGACGATGTTAACTCCGTGCTTGTCGGCTCTGGTTAAGTACACTATTAAGGTTGAGAATAAAACGGACAGTAACGGTGCAATTGCCGGGACCCAGAAGAATTTCCTGTTCTTTCTCCCCTGTAATTAATTAATTAATTGGAGTTTAAATTAATTTGAGTTAATCAAATGAAATTAATAACTAATCAAGATAATTATAAGTGCTGCTTACGATGAATCTGGCCAGCAAGATGAAGATGAGGAATGAGCATCCCAAGACGAAATTCAGAGGAGACATGAACTGTTGAAGGTAGACGAAGAAGTAATTAGTAAAGCTTCCAATTTCTTTCTTTTTTTTTTTGTAGTTGTTGTTGTTAAAATAGCTTTTGGTCCGTTAACTTTTTTTTGTTTTAAATAAAGTTGGTACGTTAACTTGGGTGTATATTTCCTTCGTTTAAGAGATAAAAAATCATTTTTTCTCATCGATTTGGAAAATAGTTCTGAAACCGTCTAAATTTAAATTTCGATAACCTCAATTTGGAAAATAGTTCTCAACCGTCCAGATTTAGATTTCAACAACCTTTAGTTATTTTAAACTGACACGTGACATTCATCTACATTAGTAGAAGGTTAGCGAACTGAAAAATGAAAGGTTAAATTAGTCATTTGTTACTTGATTTTAATTTGAAAACGCTCATATACTTATTAGAAGTAACTCATATTTTGCCGAAATTTAAAATAAAACTTTTGGAGTAAAGTGACTGAAAATTGAACTCGTAAAACTTACCGGGGGGTGAAGTGACCTGAAAACGGCCTCTATAACGGAGACAACGTCTGTTTTTGTAGTAAAATGGCTGATTCCGATCAACCCTTTGAGCTGCTGAAGGCCGATTATAATGGCGGCACCGGCCATGAATCCGACTATGGCGGCATGGGACAGAAAATCAACCAGAAAACCCAGCCTGAAAAAATCAAAATTCATGAGAAAATCTTCACAATTTTGCAGCAGAACGAAAAAAACAGAGAAGAAGAAAAGACCACCTGAATAATCCAAACACTCCTTGAAAGGTACCGGTGAAAAACGTCGCCGTAAAGACCATTCTTCTGTAGGCAACAGGATCTACTTCGGGATCCACGACTTTCCCGACCAATTCCGATATCAGAAGAGAGACGACGGCGACAGGGCCGATTGCAATCTCTCTTGAACTTCCCATCATAGCGTATATCAATGGCGGCACAACACTTGTATCTGAAGAAGAAAGAACAAATTAATCAATTAACTGATGTTTTTAAACGTAATTCAAACATCCCACGAGAGGAAAATTAGTAAAAATGAACTTACACAAGCCAAATTGAGGATCGAGTTTTGCAAGATTCGCATACCCAATGCTCTGTTTTTACGCAAATTGAAGTTAATTAATCAATTCAATTGAGGAAATTAATTAAAGCATTTTAATTACTAATTCGTACTTGAGGAATGCTGAGACTGGCGAGAGTTAAACCGGCGAGTAAATCTTTCTTGAACTTCGTGGCTTTGTAATTTCTTCCCCATTCGAGAATCGGGAAAATCCCTTTGCAGACTGAGAAAGCTCTTCTCGCCGGAGACTTCTTGCTCTGCGGCGGCGAGCTGTGGTGGTCGTTTCCGGCGTGGGGGAAAATTGTTCCCTTAATTGAACTGATCAATTCCTGGAAAAAACTAGGGGGGTCGGGGGAGTTGAGTAGCCAACCTGTCCTCTCTGTTCTTTCATTGTTGATGACTTGAAGCTGCTGTGCTTCAGCCATTTTTGATTTGGGAAGATGGAGAAGACAGAAAAAAGAAAACGGACGCTGGTATTTGAAGTGTTGAAGTGTCGGGGGTAACTTACTAATTTTCGAAACTCTTATATTTGCTCATATAAATACAAACTGAAAGATCTTTCCCCATTGACTTTGTTTGACCATTTCGGTTATACGCACAGGACTCACCGAACCGCAAAGTTAAGATCGGAAAAATTGCATTAGTAGTTATTTATGGGTCAGTTGCATTAGCAATGTATTATAGGTTATTATTCAGTGTCTGAATTGTTTCATGAAGGAACTATAGTATTTCACGTTATTTTGAAATCATTCTTAATATTTATGTAAAAAGATAAAATGACTTCTATCGTGAAACATATAAAGTATAATTTTGTTTTAGTTTCTGTCAAGGCATTAGTCACAACTATGCTTTGAGAAGATTTTTTTACCTTAATATTCACTTTTGGGACATAAAATTACCAAAACAATACAAAAAAAAGTGAAATTCCTAATCTACAGAAAACGAAGACGGCACATTCGTTTTCAGGTGGAAATGAAATTGACGTCTTCGTTTTCAGGGGAAAAAAAAATTTTAAGAAATAAAAAATAAAAAAAATTCTGGTAGGGAAAAACAAATCCACCAAATTTGTTTCTAGTTTTATGATTTTTTTAAAAAAAATTAAGATTCTGGGAAAACGAATTTGGTGGATTTGTTTATAGGGAAAAACGAATCCACCAAATTCGTTTCTATTTTTATGAATTTTTTTAGAAAAATTATTTTTTTAAAAAAATTACAATTCCGGGAAAACAAATTTGCGGAATTCGTTGTTTACTTAAGGAAAAAAACATGAAGAAAAATTCGGCGAAGCAGTCGACTAATAACTAAAAAATTGAAAAGAAGGCATATTAACAAAATAGGAGCATCTGTGGAACGGAACAGCACCACTGAGTGTCCGAAGCCGCGGCGCTGCCTCGACGCCCTGCAATCCGAAGAAAAGAAGTGATTAAAACAAGGTTATTTACACATAAGTTGCAGCTGCATAGCTGGCCATGGCAATATACATGGAAAAAAACGAATGAAGTGAAATAAAATCATTGTAAGGAAATTTTTTTTTATAAAAAAACGAATTCAGGGAAATCATTTTAATATTAAGGTTATTTTGTAGAAATAGAAAATTAATTTTAGTAGAAAACGAATTCAATGAAATAAGTTTATTTTCAAAATAAGTAATATAGTTTTAGTTAAATAATACAAAGCGAGAAAACGAATTCATTGTATAATAGTATTTTTAAAATAAGTAATATAATTTTAGTTAAATAAAAGAAAATGAAAAAGAAATCATTGAATAAATAAAATGAATTCAAAATTCCAAACATTATAGAGGATGAATTTATTTCGTAGACGTGTTTTGGAGAAAACGAATTCGGTGAATTCGGTTTCAGTAGAAAACGAATTCACTGAATTCGATTTCTAATGAAAACGAATTCAGAAATGGAATTCGTTTTCGAAGAAAATTTTTTAACCATAGAAAACGAATTCAGTAAAATAAAATTAATTCTAAAATAAGTACTATAGGTTTAGTTAAATAAAGTAAATGAGAAAACGGATTCGTGAATTTCGGCAACTAAATAAGGGTGTATTTTAGAATAAGTAAAATAATGTTAGGTTAAACAAAATAAACATAATGCACTATATTCGTTATCTAACTGTAAACTAATTCATTATTCGTTTTGTTAATAAGTAAAACGAATTATGTAATAATTATCATAAGAACTGAAAGGATACTTCCAACACTTTCTTTGTTATGAACCATTTTTAATTTGTTTTGTCCTGAAACCGACATTGCTGATTTCGTTGTTGGAATAGAAATATTTTTACAGCAATTTAAGCAATAATTAAATAGTAATTTGTATATGAACAAGTTTCACGATTATGTAAGGTACGTCATTTAGGAAATACCTAAAATCGCCCTAGAAAAGATTGGATAAATTCATTTATCTTTCAAAATTTTTCACGGCGCATTTATGTGTTCCACTAGAACCTAAAAGAAAAAATTCGTTTACGAGTTCAGAGCAATACATTACACATATACTGATTTTCGGACAACCGACCGTCGGGCTGGCAAGGTCGGCAGGGTCGGCGACGTGCCGCGGCGTCGGCGGAACTGCTGGGTGGCGCCGGTCGTGGGCGGTCTCTGTTCGGCCACCGAGTGGGTTCTCCCTCTTCGGTCACCCGATTCCTTTTCTATTGTGCAGTTTTTCAGTTTATATATTTATTGAATTTTAATTTTTTAAAAATTCCTACAGAAAACAAATTCGTTTTCTACTTAAAACGAATTCAACTAATTTGTTTTCTTTGAAAAACCGAAGGTGAAAACGAATCCGTGATCCGTTTTCTCCAAAAATTCCTTTTTTATTTCAATTTTTTCCCCGCAACCATTCTTCCCAGAAAACGAATCTGCCTATAGAATCGGAATTTAAAAAAAGGTGGTTTATTTTGGTAATTTTTGGTGCCAATTTGATTATTGGGGAAAAAAAAAATCCCTTTGAGAAACTGCATTAAAAGCTTTACCAAAAAACTGTTACAATTTTTGTCAATTGGCAAAAACTAATTGAATTATGAATACAACAAGATTTATGCATGAGACGACGAGTAGATGTCGCACGTCTCTACAACTTTTTTTAATTTTATTTTCATTAGTAGTAATACTCTTAAAATTGTCACTCCTAAACTACAAAAGTGATACATTATATATATATATATTTGATTCTCTCATAATTTGATAGTGATACTTTTAAATGGACAAAAGTATGTCGGTAAGAAACAAAATGGAATATTTAGAGGAAAAGTTAAACAACAATTAATTGATGAGGACAAGTTTTTCTATTTATGCTAATTCATCAATCTTATATTCACAGAGAGGATCTCTTAATCTCAATGGAATATTTATATTGATAAGAAAAAATTATCTCACTAGAAAAGTTTTTCTTTTTTTTTCTTTCACTTTTTATACTTTACTAATGGAGGAAATTTTGTGTTGGAGGATAATTTAGCAACAAACTCAATACACGTATTTTCTTTCAATACATATCATACTCTGTTATAGTCTAAGTATCATGATATTTTAGCAATTAAACTCAATATTTTAGCACTTAAAAATGGTACACAAACCTTCAGTACCTAAATTCAATGCATGTGATCTTTGTTGTTTTAACATGTACGCAATACTTTAAAGACTAAACTTAATAATTCATAACCTCAAAATGACACGCGATATTTCAATACTTGAATTCAATACATACACTAATATTTATTGTTCTAACATACACTCAATACTTTTGAACCTAAACTCAATATTTCAACACTTAAAAATAGTATGCGATATTTCAATACCTAATTCAATACGTGTGACACTTGTTGTTTTACATACACTCAATACTTCAGATTTTAACTTCAATACATCAACACCTACAACCGATATGCACTATTTCAGTATATAAATTCAATACATAATATACACGCGTGCTTCATAAACTAAAATCGATACATGAGCCCTACGACCATTAGGAGCATCAAAATAAGTTTTTTGCATTACTAATATGATTGTTTAGTGGGGTAGTTGGATCTAGAACCCTTTTTTCCACATTTATTAATTAGTTGTACATATTAGAGGTAATTTAGTTATTAAATATATGTATTTAATTATTGCCAAAATGGTATTCATACATAAATCGTTCAAAGTGTTTTTTTTTCTCTTGTTCTGCTCCTGATGATTGTATATGGTGATCTATAAAATAGAGATAAATTATTTTTTTGAGATATTATATTTTAAAATTTATAAAATACTTTTAAAAATTATAACTTCTAGCTAGCTCTATTGATACCGAAGAGTGTCTATAATTAATTGCACCACCGCACCAACGTATTTATCATCAAAATCTATCCATTTTGTTGTACGTTTGTGTTTTGTACGATCAAAATGGCGAATAATCTGGTGGTCCAAAAGATGCACACAAACACATTATAAAGAATGGCTAATCACTCGTTCAAATGGATATGGCTTCTTGATTCGCACGCATTTAAAGTGTAAACGACAAATTGCTTTGAATTATTTGTAAATTTTCGTGAAAATTCATTTTCTTGGCGCTAGCCTAACCAGTGGCGAAGTCAGAAAATTATATCCCGAGGGCCAATGTATATATTAACTTTTTTAAAAAATGGATCATACTATGATTAAAGAATTTTTGTTTGGAGAGAAAGTTTTTTAGAGTGATTTTTTTTCTGGAAAATTGTGTATAAAGAAAAATAAAAGTGTAATGATTGTTTTATTTTATAAAATTATGTGAGTTTAATTTTAGAAGAAATTTTGAAAAGTGAAACTATTTGGATATGTAATTTTTTAGTGAAAAAGTGAATTTTTTTTTTCCTGATAGGAAATTAAAACAAACGGAGGTCTAAACTCATAACTATAAAGGCGATCAAAAGTTTAAATCCTTTATTTTACTAATTTAAGTTTTAATTAAGAATAATTAATAATAAAATATAAGTTTGTAATTGAATTAAACACCTAAAATTATCTATAATTTAAAATTAAAAATTTTTTTTACAAGGGAGTCCATTAAAGCATACACGACTATATATATATATATATATATATATATAAGGGGGAGGTTTGGGGTGGTCGAAGGCCCACCCCACCCCTGAACCTAACGTGTGGTTGATGATCGAAAGTTAACTGAGTTGGTCTGTCAAATATACCTGAGTTTAACAACACAGATAACTAGTGGCATAGAGGATTTGAAAACAGAGTCTCCAACTTTCTCCAAGTAACAGGGAATAATTAAGGGTGAAATACAATTTTCCTCTTGTGGTTTATTACTAAGGCCAGTTTACCCCCTATGGTTTTAAAACTACTCATTACCTCCCTTATGGTTTTGGATTAAAATGTCTTCCTAACAGAAAAGAGTAACTTTAACGGAGCAATGCAAACCATCCAAAAAAACCCCTTTTATGTTTTTTATTTTCCACCCCCTTCTAAATCTTCACCCTGTCTCTGTAAACTCAAATATTTATCGATCTGTTGTTGCGTTTCCTCCATTAATGGCTGGATTGAGAACCTTTATTTTGCTAAAATTCTCAAATGGCCACATCTTTGGAACCAACAAATATAACATTTGAGTATTTTGATAACTGTTTGAAAAAAAAAAAAATGTTTGAAAACAGTTCAATCATTTGTGATATCATCAAGATCCAAAACCACAGTTGTCATCATCCAACAACCATGAAAGCCAAAATCCAAATTGGAAGTGCGTGCACCAATTACAAGATGAACGCCAAATGTTTTTCACACTGATTATAAAAGTCAGAGCGGACAACTATTGATGCTTCGTTGCTTCTATATACTACTTATGAATAATCTGAGTAAATTAGCATTAGAAAAAGTAAGTACCTATAATATTTCAGCAAATTTTCAAACCCTATTAAAATATTGCTCTTTGTAATTTTTTCTTAATATGATTCACAATCAAGAAAAATAAAAATCATAGAATCAATACAGAGATGATATATTTTGCCCAAATTATGACGTTGCCATGAGAGTGAAAATAATGTAGAGGTAGCCATAGGATGCAAGAGAACCACAATCCCAGTCCCTTTGTGAGTTGGAACTTGAAAGCATAGGAACTTTCACCTCGTATATGTGAGAATAGAAGCAGACGCTGGACAGGGAGAGAGGGGGCAAAATTTGCCACCATTGATGACGTCATCTCTCACATGTGAAGTGGAGGGCTAATTTTGTCCTAAAAATTTTTGGACCAGATTATAACAAATTCTACTTGCATGTTTTGAGCGTGTATTTGACACATTCGTTAAAATGATACCTTTCTGTTGAAAGAACACTTTAGTCCAAAACCACAAGGAAATAATTGGGAATTTCAAAACCATAAAGGGGGAAACTGTCCTTAATAATAAACCACAGGGGAAAAGTGTATTTCACCCAATAATTAATGCAATTTTTTTGCATAAAATAAACTACAATAATATTATATAGATTTCAGTGTTTTTTTAAAATAGTTATAAATAAATAAATGATTGCTTTTGGCACTTTAAAGGACTTTTGATCATCTAAAGCCAACTTGTTACAGTTGATTTCAACATGTAGATTACGTAATTTAAACCCAACTTGCATTTGCTACACGTTTTTAATTATTTATCGATCAACACTCAAACAGTTTAATGTTTATCTACATCAATAGTGTTAATTTTTGTCCTAAAAACACATGAAACTTTCAAACACACAAATCACTAAATTATTGAGTTTTAATGACACTTTTTCCTCGAAAGTTATAGTTTAATAATAATATTATTATATATAGTTTATAAACTTACACTTGATGTTCTTGGTGATGGACGTTGACCTTCAACTTGTGATCATTATTGAGTGTAAATTAATATTTTAACACAATAGATATCGTGAGCCTAATAAAATAGGTTAAATTATTCTATTAATCTATTAAAATTTAGAGACAACATGTGAACTATTTTTTACTAGCATTTGATAGGGTTTAAGCTAAGTTACGGGGTAAATAAAATAATTTAACCTTTCTTTTTCCCATTTGATATCATTGCTAATGTTTGTAAATCTAACGTGTTAATAGAAAAAAGTTGAATGTTGCCAAAATAAGTGAGGGACTATTTAGAAACTATTTTTGAAGTTGAGAGACGTGAAAATGATAATTTTCAAAATTAAAATATCAAAATGAGAAAACAACCCAAATTAAGAAACTAATGGAGTAATCTAATTAACCAATAAAGGAATACTAAAAAGGAGAAGCAATAACATTATTTGCTTACTACACTATATATTTTTTAATACTTTTTCTTTACTCTCATAGTTCTAATTGAAGCTTTTTATTTTAGAAAAATAAAAATAAATTAGGACCAGTGAAATAGTTGTGTTTTTATTTGTTCTATTCTTTATACCTTAATTTATTAATATGATGGTGTATTTAATTAAATCCAAATTTAAAAAGTAAGAAAAATGTATAAAAAGACGTATATTTTACAAATATGATTATTTTATTATGAGAAAGGGAGTTAAAGTTTAGAATTTTTCTTGACAATCATTCAAACGATCATGTCTAGGAGCCTGTTCTTTTCATTTAGATTTTGTTTTTGGTTTTGGTATCAACAGTAAATTTAATATATTATAATTATTTTTCATCATTTTCAATACAACTTTTTATTACTCACCTATTCATTTTTACATCTTCAATACACTTTTACATTATAAAACTAATTTTTAAAAATATATTTTCAAAATAATAAAAAAGAACATGCTCATATATCTTGCTCTTTTAACTAAAGGTAAAAATGGCATAAAATTTTAGAAAATAATGATTGCATATAATCCAAAAAGAAAAAAGTTGCACTTTAAAAAACATGATAGAATAGCCTTCCACTATATATTATCAATGATTTGCTTGTTGTCCTCGAAAGATCAAGTTGAAATATTGAGATGCATGAACTCAACTATAAAGAGCTATAGCAAAGTTTGCTATTGATGAGTGATAGATGCTTTATTTCATTTTGGGATAAAAGCTTTACGGTTTTTTTTAAAACTTTGGTTCGTGCTACTCTTTAAAACTTTAAATTATTTTTCTTCAATTTTCAAACTTGAAAATGTTTCTTTAATTTTAACTCCCAAATTTGGATTTTCTGTCCTTATGTAGTCCATCGTCCAAATTTTAACTGAAACTAGCTCAATGCTTGTACCAAATAGAGTACTAAAATATTGAAATTAAAAAAAATATGCAGGTAGTGATGAAGTTGCAGGAAAAATTTAACAATTGAAAATCTCAATTTTGCTTGTGCTAGGCTAGATTTGGCCGAAATTTGGACGATGAATTACATGGAGATGAAAAACCCAAATTTAAGGGTTGAAAATAAACATTATTAAACTTTGAGGACAAAAGTACGACCTGGACTAAGTTTAAGACCAACGCAATTATTATCTCTTTAATTTTCTTTTTCTTTTTTTTTTTTAAGGGAAAGAACTACAACATTACAATCTACTTAAACTACTTCATTAGCCCATTATAGATACTTATACATTAGAAAATGGTAAATACCTAATTAGAGACTTTCTTGGACATCATGTTAATGATTTATACATCGCTTTAGAGACAAAAGATTTTTCGTAAAAAAAATTGTTTTCGAATCGAAAATCTTATATTGTTTGTTTATTCGAAGTTAAATGAGATATTTCTTTCAAATCAAAATTTAAATTCTTTACGAATGAATATCTCTTTCAATAGGCAAAATGTTTGACTAGCTAGGTAGGTGGGATAGTGAACTACAATATACATTTAGTTACTTTCTCGGTCATCGCTTTCTCCGCTTTAACTAGAGAGTTTTATTTTAAAAACGTATAATTTCTTTTGACTGATTTGAAAACTCGAATGGGGGTAGGATTCTTCAACAAATTAGTTTCAAAGAAAAAAAGAAAGAGGCATGTTATATGCAGTAACAGATTTACTAACCGCAGTAACATTCTCCTGTGAAAAAACAAAAATGCCTTCGTCAAAAATAAGAAAATCGGAAAATTCTAAACGCAGTAACCGGCCGGAAAATACCGCCGGCGGTATTTCCGGCCAAAACGGCGGTATTTTCCCCGAATACGGCCGTTTTCCGGCGGTATTTTGGCCGGAAATATCGCCGGCGATATTTTGGCAGGAAAATATCGCCGGAAATCGGCGGTATTTTCCGAAATTTTTTTAACCGGGGAGACAGTCTCCCCAGCCGAAATGTTACAGAAACAGAAAAAAACGTCCGGATAATCGCCGATCCGGGAAAAAAATCCCCCCCAAATGGGTTTTTTCTCAAAAATTATAATGAAGGGGTATATAGAGAATTTATGCAAACTAATTTAAAGTAAAAAATAAATATAGTGTTACTTATAGTGTAATATGGATCGTAGTCGGGTAATTCGGACTTTTTACAGGGGAATGTTACTGCGCTTAGTAAAACGGTTACAGGGACACCGGCGGTATTTCTTCAGTTTTTTTCTAACCGGGTACTTTTCAACGTGATTTTATTATTTTTCTTTTTTATTTAGGCCAGGGGCATTTTTATCTTTTTACAAGAGAATGTTACTGCGAATAGCAAAACGGTTACTACGTATAACAATTTTGAAAAGAAAAGATAACAACAACGACAACAAATTAGAGAAGCGAATCGATCCAATCCCAATATAGTGTGTGATCTATTATTCGGAATGAAAGCATAGTGGATGGTGGGAAAAGAACTCTAAAAGACAGCTAAACTAGAGCTACTTGCTGACTTGTAGGGCATGTTCTTTTTATTCTGTTTTGAAAACGATTTTGATTTTAACAGTAAATTTAATATATTTTAATCATATTTCATCATTTTCAATATAATTTTTTACTATTCAGCATCTACTTTTTACATTTTTAATACACTTTTTACATTGTAAAACTATTTTTCAAAACTTGTTTTCAAAATCGTTTTCAAAATGATGAAAAAGAATAGGCCCATGTTGATGTCCTTTCTCGGTTGACCCTCGACCTCTATTCTTTGTACTGCGGCAATGTAAATGGCCTAAAATTATGGCCACCTGCCCTCACAAATCATGACTCCCATAGAATTCTTCACAAATTCTATCCTGAATTTTTTGACTCCCCCTTATAGGGTCTTGAGGAAGCAATACATACGTGTGATTTTTTCACACATGCCAAGTTAATAGGTACTATTTGATTAATCAATTGACGCATAATCGAAAGAAGTTTCTGGACCTATAGTGGAGTACTCTTTATTTATATATAATTTTCGTTGACACCATATAGGAAAAATTATAGTCTCTTTAAGGGACTATTCAACCAAAAATTTTAGCTTATATAATTGCATACTTAATTTACGTGAGATCAAATTCATAAGGTTGAATGGTTCCTTTGAACGAACTACAGTCTCACCCCACTATGTATAATAATTTAGATAACATATTTAATATTTGAAGTATAACAGCGGCAACACCATTATTGTTTGTCGCGGGTACTACATTAGTGTCGCCTCTACACACAATTAACTATTGATGAGGTTCGGGCCTGTTCTTTTTTATTGTTTTGAAAACAGTTTTAAAAATATGTTTTTGGAAAATAGTTTTATAAATATAAAAAATGTATTGAAAATGTAAAAAAGTATAGCTGAATAGTAAGAAGTTGTATTGAAAATGATAAAAAATTTATAATATATTAAATTTACTATTAAAATCAAAACCAAAACCAAAAGAACAGGCAGTTGTGCTGAGCTTGGACTTTGATACTGTGATTAAAAGAAAGAGCCGGTGAGATTTATCTCGAGAATAATTTTTAGGGACAAGCTTCGATGGTTAAGCATGTAAGCAAGTAGAGAAAGTTTTAAAGAGTATGTAAAGTAAGTGTAAATTAATGTAATAACATACTCATCCATGTTATACCATGCATATTTCAAGGGGCATGTGACCTACATTGGCTATTTACACACCACGTCAAGAATCAATACACCATGACTCAAAGCTATTACATCACACGTCACATTATTATTAGGGGATAACTTTTAGGGTTTTCATAATAATTTACTTTTTGCAATTCAAACATTAGATTCTGTGCACTAAATATTTTACCATTCGAGTTTTGAATATGAGTGATTAATTCACGGACAAACGATGGAGTTGTGATCATGCATACACTGGTAATTCCATGAACAGGGAAGAATGCCCGTTTTGAAATTAACAAACGTTAGTGTACGTAAAGTGGCTTGGCTTTACATATGCTTCTTGATATCGTGGGATTTCTCGATAGATCCATATCCATCAACACTATAAAATTTGTCGGAAACCTACACATTGTGGGAGCCTCAGTTTATACGTACCTTTAGTAAAGTAAACATTATACTTTCATTTTTTGCACAAAAAGATTAGTGACAGTGAATATTGATAGCTAATAGTAATAGCCAAATAGGTCACTTTTTTTTTTTTTTCTTTTTCCATAAATTAAAGAATCTGCAATCTAAGGATAAATCTCCTTCGTCATTTCGAAGGTCTCTCCTACATTCTTAGATTAATTTGGGTTTTGTTTAGACAAGTATATTTGAAAAATATTTTTATAGAAGTATTTCTCAAAAATATTTTATAAAATATGTTTTTAAAGGTTTTTTTTTATAAGAAATATGTGTTTGGATAAGTATTTTTAAAATATTTTAAAAAGTGTTTGGACTATTATCTCATAAAAATATTTTAAAAATTTTATAATGCAAATACATGTAATTATATAAATTTGTATTTTAATATATGCAAATGTAATGACAATATATATATTTTTTAAATAAAAGAATAAAAACTATTTTATTTATAATTTTCAATTAGAAGGGGTGGGGACTGAGGGGATAGGTGTTGGGATTTATTTTTTTGTTGTTTGGGGAAGTAGGGATTTTTTTTTTTGGGGGGGGGGGGGGGGGGAAAGAGAGAGATTTATGTTTATGTTTTTGTTGGGTTGAGGTAGGGGTGGCCGGGGTAAAACGGCAAAAATTAATAATAATAATAAATTGGGTAAAGTGGGGGAAAACATATAGATAGGTCAAAAAGTTTTAAGGGATAACCAAATTTTAAAACTTTTATAAAACCTGTTTCATTTAAACTTTAAAACTTGTACTCGAAGTACAAAATATTTTTGAAATACTTGTCCAAATGTAACCTTGGTCTCTCCAAGAAAGAAGACGATGCGGAGTATGATGATGTGAGTTTGGCATTTCGAAAAAGGTTGATCGGCAGAAGTAGAGCATGACTAGCGGATTTTTAAGGTTTCGCGAACCTAGTCTAATGGAAAATGGGACAAAGAGCAAAACCCATCACTTCACCATAGCGTACCACACTTTTCGGCCAAATTCATTTGTTTATCAATTCAAACAGACAATTTTGTCTTTTGGTAATTTTATTTTAGATATATTTTTCATTGGAATACCTTTTTTAGGTGTTTTTTCCACTATTCTTTTTCTTTATTATTTTAGTTACATGATATTTTTTTTTCTTTTTTCCATTTTTGGAATATTTTTTATTTTTCCAGGATCGTACACGATGGCGAGATGTGATCAATATAGTCTACTCTACATAGTGGAATAAAGGTTTAGTTGTTGTTATTTTCTATTTTTCGATTTTTGGGCGCCTTTTTCAATATAAAGGGCGTGCTTTCTATTGTAATTAATAGATAGTTTTGAGTTCCAGTGAATTTTGTCAATCCTTCGTGAATTCAGCTATTGTTTGATGCCCAATTAACAAACAATCATTTGAAATTCAATTGTCTTTTCCACAAATCATTCTCAAAGTAAGCTTCCGCTGCCTCAGTCGATAAGGCAGGTATGATCTTCGATCCATCTTTAACCTCTTTCCACTCGATGGATGTGCATGATCTTCCCTCTTACCAATCTTTTTACTTAATGTCTATGGTGGAGGATGTGGGGTGGGGATGATATGGATGGGACTTTCTCACTAGAACCTAGCTTGCTATAGTGCTCTTATGGTCCTCTTTTCCTGCGTAATGGAGTGGGATTGCAACACCAACATCGGCCTTTCTTTCCCACGCCAACCAATTTTTCCACTTTCTCTGTTGATGCACCTTTCATAGGGCATATATGGTGATCACGAATAAGAATATGTGTTGTTCCACGCTGAGTCCGCGTATTATGTATCAATTCTATCCCATTAATAATTGATGAATTAATGGGTGGCGATTCGAGTCATATAATTGTGGCTATTTCGGGACCAATTTTCAACGCTTGTGGACAGAGACTGAACTTCATTGGGACCAGGATAGGCTTGACCCCGCAAGAAATTATTTTTTTACTACTAGATATTTATATTTTAATATTAGAAAAAAGTTATATAAATATTTGGCTCCCACAAATTTCTTTTTTATTGTTATTGGCCCTTCAATTTTAGAACTCAAGTTCCGCCACTACTTGTGGGTTCTTTCTCGGAGATCCGATCATTTGTCTATTCAAATTCTATATTTAGAGCTTGTTTCTTTATTGAGGGAGAGCAGACTTGAAAAACAGAGTTTGGGCAGATAGAAAATCCAGTGAATATGTTTCGCGGATTAGTGTGTCAAAATTGGTTAACCTAAATGTTACCTTAGTATTTGTTGGTCTTTGATGGTTTCGAGTGTCAAAAATTATTAATGAGAATATGGTTAAAATAAAGAGTTAATTGTAAAAAAAAAACCTCAAAACTTTACACCGATCGCAATTTACCCCCTGAAGTTTAAATTTTTGCAGTTAATCCCTTGAAGTTTAAAACTTTTGTAATCAACCCCCTAAACTTTTAGTTTTTGTAATTAGCCTCCTGAAGTTTTAAAAACTTTTGTAATTAACCCCCTAAAGTTTTAGTTTTCACAACTAATCCCCTGAAGTTTTAATTTTTGCAATTAACCCCCTAAAGTTTAAAACTTTAGCAATTAGCCCCCTAAACTTTTATTTTTGTAACTAACTACCGAAAGTTTAATTTTTGCAATTAACCTTTAATTTTTGCAATTAACCCCTAACAGTTTAAAACTTTTGCAATTAACCCTAAAGTTTTAATATAGCTCTAGTAAAATGTAAAGACGGATCTACAAAGAAATAGCAATGCCATAATGACTAGACTTACACACTAATAATTAGTGGCCTTTGATGGCAAGATAATCGAAACAACAGTCACAGACGAAGCCCAATTAATATTTTAATCTGTGACTGTTGTTTCGATTGGTCACTCAACAGTCACTGATTGTTGGTGTGTAAAAATTAAAATTTTAGGGGGCTTAAATGCAAAAATTTTAAATTTTAGGGGGTTAACTACAAAAAATTTAAACTTCAGAGAGTTAATTCTAAAAGTAAAAGTTTAAAAGGCTAATTGCTAAGTTTTAAACTTCAAGGGGTTAATTGCAAAAATTAGACTTTAGGGGGTTAGTTGCAAAAGCTAAAACTTTAGGGGGTTAATTGCAAAAATTAAAATTTTAGGGGGTTAATTGCAAAAGTTTTAAATTTTAGAGGGCTAAATACAAAAACTAAAACTTCAGGGGGTTGATTACACAAGTTTTAAACTTCAGGGAGTTAATTACAAAAATTAAAATTTCAAGGGGTAAGTTGCGATTGGTGTAAAGCTTGGGGGTTTTTTGCAATTAACTCTAAAAAAAATACATATGTAATTTTAAAGTAAATAAACGTATCTGGAGCACAACTCAACCCAACATGATGGGAAACAACCTATTTGACAAAAATTGCAATCTTTTTTTTTTAACAGTCGATTAAGTGGTTGAGGGTTTGATGACTCTTTACTAATATTTTAAGAAGGCAAAAATGTTAAAAGGTCCGAGGAGTACATAATGAGCCATACCTTGAAAATTACAAAAGCAGCAAATGCAGATGAAGAATCATACAAGAAATACATTTTATGACTCAAAAAGCCTTAACAACTAGTATCTTGAACTATGCTCTAATGTATGCGAAAGGTCAGAGATCAGTGCTTTAGAGAGGCTGGATGGAAAAGAGCAATGGGTGTGGTGACTATCATGCCGCGCAGAGATGATGGCAAACGTGAAATGAAGTCCGCAGAGTATGATGAATACGATATCTCCTGTCATATGCCTACAAATAGTTCCGGTGAGATCACTAAAATCTCATTGTGCGCTAAAAACTCCAATTTAGCACCCCTACTAAATAGGCGGATTCTATCTCAAACACCACCTCACTTAAGCCGAGTTAAGCACAAGTATAGAGACCTACTATTAGAACCATAAACTCAGCATATGAATAATCATAAAATCAGCTATATGTATATTCATAAAAAACAATTACTTTCTAACAAAAACAACTAAAAATATAAAATTAAATAAATTCGATCATAAAACTGCTTACAAAATACTCCCTCCGTCCCACTCAAAGAATCCACATTGAAATGTGTACAACTTATTATGAGTTGTGAGGTACAACACCTAAAATAAGTAATTTACCACCTTATTTTTCACTTATATCCTTACTTTAAAAATAAGGATAAATTGTGAACCACACATTGGTATATTAGTAAGGGTATGTAATGTAAATAAATTCAAAGTGGGCTCTTTAAATGGGACAAGATTTTTTTTTGAAAGTGGACTTTTTGAGTGGGACGGAGGGAGTACATCTAAATGTACGACCTTTTTTAATTTTCAAAATTGCTTACAGATTTAGTAAATGGGGTTAATAGCTAGGTTAGATGAGTTAACCCAAATATGATTGGGTTATTTTCATGTCAAACCTCATTTTGATCTGAATCACTTGCGGTCAATACATGTAAATATGTTTAAGTTCGTATCAAATTTTCATATTGTATCTCTTAAGAAATTAACTAAGAAAGTAAAATTATAAAGTAAGCGTGTAGAGTCAATGAATCTGCGCATATATGTTGAAAGATAAAATTATTCATTAATTAATAATTAGTTGTAAATATTAATTTTGTCTTTTTAACATATGTATTCACATCGTTCATCCTCTAATGCAACTCTCCTCTATTGTCATTTATTTTAAATACTAGTTTGTTTGACCGCGCAAGGAGCGGGTATGCCCAGTAATATTGTTAAGATAAATTGGTTTTTAATTAAAATTCTAGTTTGTTTTGCCAGTGTCATGCCCATTATTTGGTGAAATTTACTTTAAAAATATGAAACATGACAGTAAAAAAATTTAGATAAAGAGGTGAAAAGTAAATTAGATGTTATAAATAGGTTTCTGTTTTTTTTTTCCAGTCTAAAGGTTGAATTTTCGCTCTATGTAAGAAAAATATCTAAAAATGTAGTAAAGATTTTCAACTACAACAAGAAAAATTTTAACTTTAAAAATGAGCCCGACCATCATAGAGAAAAAAAAAAAGAAAAAAGAAAAAAAAGAAAACATTAGCCTTGACTAAAGATTTATGATAAAAAAAAAATTAAAATTAATTAATATTGTGTTTAAAATCTCAAATGGAGAGAGAATTTTATTACTTTGAAATCACGTAAACTTTTTGATAATCAAGTGAAATTTTATATCATTATTAGACGAGGATAAAAAATAAAAAAAAAAGTTAACATTTAAATAAAATCACAAATAATAGAAAATTAAAATAATTAAAAATTAAATGTGTGTATGAGAAGTTTTTCTTCATCAAAATAGACAAACTCTAACACAAAGAATCCAAAAGATGCAAAGCAAAGTCATACCACAAATTTTCTGATGCAATATATAAAATCAAACGAACTAATTCTTCTTAATTGAAAATGAAAATAATTTAATCTACATTTAAAACAAAATTCTAAAAACTAAAATAAACAAATGAAAAATAAATTGTGATATAAATAAAATATGTGACTACAAAATTAGTATACACTATAATCACATAAACTAACCCACTGGAAGAACTACGAAACAAATAACATATTATATTACTCTCTAACACAAATCTTTGAAAAATTACTACAAAATTAACAAAAACATGGAAAAGCAACACTAAACCAAAGAAACATTAATAATATGAATAATCCCGTAAAAAAATAATAATAATAATGAAAATATATGTCGAATATTAAATCAAGAATCAGGATAGATAAATGTTGTTATAAAAATATTAGGCTGGCCTTCTTCGATCATTAGAAAATAAAATCCTCAGAGAATTAAAGAAAATTCCTACAACTAAGCTTAAAAAGTATCGAGCACTCAAACAATTGAACCACAAACCTATTGCTTGAATGAAAACATAATATCGAGTATGAATTATACCAAAATCCAAACAAAACGAAAGAAGAAAATAAAAGCTATTATCACCTTTGAATTGTGTCTACCATTGAGGTTTCAATAAAGGATTTATTTATTGAAGAATGGATGCATAAAATTTGAAATGTAGAGATTATCTAAGGGATAAAGATAATAAGAATTTGAATTGAAAATAAGTAATTAGAGTTATCTAATGGGAGGATAAATTATATTTGAAATATGATAAATTTTGATGTGTTAATCAAGATATAAAATAACTTGGAATTTTAAAAAATTATATGCATCATTAGATGGGTTGAGGAAATAGGCTTGCAATTAATTAAGAGTTTGATAGGAGATAAAATTTGATCAAGATGTTTTACTATAATTAATATATATATATATATATATATACTTTGTGTTTAGAATACCATTGATTAAAAAAAAAAATTTGTTAATTCATCATCCTAAGTGATATTCACGAAAGATAAAATTTAAAGGGAAAAAAAAGAACGATAATTCATCCTAAGAGATGTGGATAATTAATTTAGTAGAAAAAAGCAACTTAAAAAAGAAGGAAAAAAAAATACAGATGAAGATTTGTTGATCACAACTAAATCTTTGAATGTGAGATAGATGACGTGGCAAAATTATTCTAAGTGGCATCTGAGGTGTCATGTGCCACATGGCAGAACGGGAGCTATGCATCTTAAATGTACTATTTTTTTTCTTCTAATATAGTAAGATATTAATGGGATACGAGCTCTGTTCAACGTTTGTATATATCATTAGTAGGCATTTGATATCCAGATATGAAATATTTAGTCACTAAATGAATCTTTCATAATTTCATTACCTTCAAATATTCATATATTTTCAGTTTTCACGTCTCCATCTTCTTTAATTTTCTTCCCTCATCTCCCTTCTATAAAAGAGATAGAGGAAATTATTTTTTTTACATAATTTCACTGGCTATCATTTTCCCTTTTGAGGAAATTATTTTTTTTACATAATTTCACTGGCTATCATTTTCCCTTTTTTCTTAAATTATTTTTTAATTAATCATTATTATACATAATAGTTATTAAATTTGAAAGTATTAATTCTGAACCAAAATTTAATATTGACAAATAAAAATTTTATTATACAAAGTAACAAGTGTCATACTTTGTAAGTTTAAAAGTATTATTTTTGAACCAAAAAATTATCTAAAAATAAAAGCTTTGTTAGTATTACTTTTAAACTAAAATTATACACTGAAAAATAAAAGTTTACCATAGACTTGTTAAATTTAGAAGTTTTACTCTTAGGCTAAAATTTAATACTCAAAAATTAAAACTATATTGTAATTGTGATACTTGTTAAATTTGAGAACGTTATTATTGAACTAGAATGCGCGTGATATTTGAAAAATTAGGTAAAAAACAAGCCAAAAAGACTTACAAAAATTAAACATGTATGTGCATCCAATTTCATACATGAACCAGATGCGTACACGAGTAGCACTCATTATAAATAAATATTTAAACCTAATATTTATAAATGTATAAGGATGAAGATAGCACGGTTTAATTAAATTCTCATCGATCCTTTGAATGAGGATTTTTTTTTCCCCCAAATATTCATTTTGGCCACATATAAATACAAAAATAATAATAAAAAAAAATTTCCAAAATATAAAAAACGAAGTTGGGAGATTCGTTTTCATCTGAAAACGAATACCCCAACTTCGTTTTCTTCAAAACTAACCAAAAAAAAAATTCTTGAAGGATGAATTCGTTTCTTCTTTTTTGTTTTTTATTAATTTCATTAATAAACGAATTCCATAATTAATTTTTTTTTTTTTATTAATTTCATTAAGAAACGAATTCCACTAAAATTATTTTTAAAATAAATAAAATAATTATATTTGAACGAATTTTTTAAAAATTAAATAATTATTTTCATTGAAAATGGTTCACCAACATGTTTCTAAGTTTTTATTTATTTTAAAAAAATAAATATTATTTAATGGAAAATGAATTTTAGGGTTTTCGAAACGAAGCCCCGTAAATCGTTTTTGAGTTGTTATATTAAAAAAAAAGGGAAAACATAATTATATAACTAAAATTTTAATTTGTAATTCAATAAAATTTTAGAGGAAGTAATTTACGGTATTTTTTGAAATACATAAAATCTCCGTATAAATGAATTTGGGGAATTTATTTATCTTTAAAAATTTAGTCATGTATTTATGTTTTAAAAATAATTAATTTCGTTAAAAACAAAACTCATAAATTCGTTTCTCTCAAAAAGAAATAACATTAGACCGATATTGGTATTTTCATTTTTAATTATTTTTAGTTTAAATGAGGTTGTATAGGGAATACTAGTGGGATTAGGCAAAGGTAATTTACCACCATTTCAAAAAATGTCGTAAATTACTTCCTCTAAAATTTTATTAAATTACAAATTAAAATTTCAGTTATATAATTATATTTTGCGTTTTTTTCATAACAACTCAAAAACGAATTACGAGGGTTCTTTTGAATTAATGAAATTAATAAAAAAAAAGGAAAATTTTAATTTGAAATTAATAATAAAAAAAAAGGGGCATGATTTTGCAGTAACCGTTTTGATATTTGCAGTAACATTTTCTTGTGAAAAGTCTAAAATACCCCTAACACTTAAATATATATATATATATATATATATATCGCCGGAGCCCGGCGATATTTTGGGCCAAAAATACCGCCGGCGCCCGTGGTATTTCACCCCCCTTCAGTTTGATATTTGCAATAACCACCGGGCGGATCTTCGCCAATCCGGTAAAAAATTCACATTTTCGACAAAAATACTAACAAATCCGGACATAATACAACTAATATAATCAAACCAACTATCTAAAACAATACCGCAAAACATTTTAACTTTAGCCACTAACCTTTTTCCGATCCGAGTCGTCTCGATTTTTATCCGATTTTGTGATTCCCCCCGACTCTGCTTTGCAGGAATTATTAAACGGAACAGAGTCTGTGAGTTGCTTTTTCAATTTTTTTTTTTTTTTTGCAGCCCGATAGTTGGTTTTTAATTTTTTTTTGCTCAAGAGTATTTTTGTCTTTTTACAGGGGAATGTTACTGCAAATATCGAAACGGTTACTGTGAATATCAATTCCGAAAAAAAAGGAAGGGAATTCGTTTCCAGAAGATTTAAACATGAAGAATAACGAACATGAGCAGAATATGACAACAGTTCCTTTCCGAGGATGCTCAAACAACCAACACTTCTCACTCATTAGTACATTTGATTTGATTGTTGCCTAACTTCTCCACTTAAAATCAACTTGATTCGTATGAACCCTACCAAAACACTGTATGCTATTCGTAGGTGAAACTCTAAACTAAATCATGAACATCTTATTCAATAATTCATCTTTGGTTCGAAACTTTGACACGTGTAATGGCAAAGCTCGAACATAACTATTAAAGGGGTTAGTTTCTAATTATTAATTTTGTCGGAACTAAATATTTAATTATACACATTGAAATACATGTAGCTAGTCAAACAAAGGTTAATTTCTTTTTGAGTGGAGCTGGGGTGGGGGGGGGGGGGGGGGGGGCTGCGTGAGGGGGCGCATGCACCTTTACGACACAAGGAAGCACAACCTCTAGATACGTAGACTAGGTTTTGTGAGAAAATGTAACAATGAAATGTGTTATAGTACTTCTTCACTACATACCAATATAAGGGTATCTGTAGAATAATTAAACTAATTTTTTTATTAGTTTTTATTTCTTATTCGGTTAATGTTTTCTATTCGTTTGTTTCCTGTTTAGTTTCGTATTTGTTTTAGGAAATCTAATTGTTTTAGGAAATAGTTGCAATTTGAATCAGTGTAGGATTCAGGGATAGTTTAGCCTATAAATATATGCCTTGGATTGCCATTGTAATCACAAAAAAAAACAGAGAATTACAAAGAAAATTACAAATATTAAAATAAAAGCCTTTCGGCTGTTTGCTACGAAAGGAAAAAGCTTCGGTTCTGTTTTGATTAAATTCCGCCGCCGCTTCTCCGAAATTAAAGTGGTTAGAATTGTAATTCAATTGTATTGGTTTACGTGCCTTGCTTTGAATTGATTTTACAATTGAATTTGTTTTGTCTGGTGCTAATCTTCCGCTTTGATTCAATTGAAGCTTATTCAATTGGATTCGTTGTTCGGCTTCGCTTTCATCGTCAATCGCAGAGCCTATCTTGTTTATTCTTGTGGGTTTGTTTTATTTTGGGTCCTACATTTGGTATCAGAGCCTGTATTATTTTTTGAGAGTCAAGATGTCTTTTTTATTTAATCCTCCTGAGTGCCATGTATTTGTCTTTGATGGCAAAAATAATTTTGAAATCTGGTGTCAATTGATGGAGAATTTTTTCAAGATGGTTGGTATCTGGCATGTAATTGAGCCAGGTTTTGAAAAACCTGAGAAAGACAAGGAAGGTGAAAAATTAACAGCTGAGGGAAGTAAAGAATTGAAGAAAAATCGTTCTCACAATAATCATGCACTCTATTATTTAAGAACGAAGGTTGGATTAGACATATGCAGAATTTTAATGGAGGTAGAGACAGCTGAAGAGTTTTGGGACAAGTTAAAAGTTACCAATCGAGGAAGCAAAAACGTTCAAAGAGTCAAACTACAGGAGTTACGGAGACAATTTGAGTTGGCAGAGATGAAACCTAATGAAAAGGTGCAAGAATACATGGCTAGGGTAAAATCCATAGCTGGTGAGATGAAGATCAACGGTGATAAAGTGACAGAAGAGCAGATGGTGTCTAAAATTCTTCGGATGTTGACTTCGAAATTTCACACAAAGAAGGAGATTATTGAGGTCATTAAAGATCTTTCTACTTTTTCGTATGCTGATTTGGAAAGAGAATTGGTGATATATGAGATGTCATGTGACAGACCATCTGTTGATGCGGCGTCAGAAGCATTGAAGGCTTTGGTATATAAGCCTAAAGAATCCGATGGTGTGTGAAACCAATCAGCAGGGCCAGAATTCTCAAGTGAGAGGACGTGGCGGTCAAAGCTTCAGAGGCAGAAGCCATGGTAGAGGTAATTTTTCTTATCTACCAAAGGTTAATTCGGATGCTCAAAATAATGGGCAAAAACGTGATAGGTCTAAAATTAAATGTTATAATTGTGAAAAGATAGGTCACATAAAAAAAGATTATTGGGATCTTAAAAATAACAATACTGGACACGCTCAAATAGCTGAAAGTAGTGGTGATAATCATGAAATTGTTTTATTTATTATTGGTGCTGGTGAAGAAGATAAAAGTTTTAAGTATACATTGATTCTGGCTGTAGTAATCATATGTGTGGGAGAAAAAAAAAATTTCTGATCTTGATGAGACCTATAGGAATACAATGAGATTTGGAAATAATCATGTTATGTATGTGTTGGGAAAGGTAGTATTCCCATTACTTTAAAAAATGAAAAGACCAGTGCAATAGGTGATGTCTATTATGTGCCTAATCTTAGTCAGAATTTGTTAAGTCTTGGTCAGTTACAGGAAAAGAATTATGATATTAATTTTAGGCATGATATTTGCACAATTCGTGATGAACGGATGAGAATGATTGCAAAGGTAAACATGAATAATAACAGGTTATTTCCAATCACTCTTAATTATTATAATTCAGCTTACTTTAGTACTACTGGCTGTGATGAGAGTTGGTTGTGGCATATGAGATTTGGCCACTTTTCATTTTGGCGGGTTGAACTTTATTGTGAAGAATAATATTGTTTCTGGATTGCTATCACTTAACTTTAAATCTCGACAATGTGAGTCGTGTGTTTTGGGTAAGAAGCACATGAAGCCTTTTTCAAAAGGTGAAGTTTGGAGAGCAAAGCAGCCACTGGAGCTGATTCATTATGACTTTGTGTTCTGTTGATGTTCATTCTCGGGGTGGTAACAAGTATTTTATTACTTTTATTGATGATTTTAGTAGGAAGACCTTGGTTTATTTGTTGAAGTTTAAATCTGATGCATGTGATATTTTTAAGAGTTTCAAGGCTTATGTTGAGAAGCAGAGTAGGCGTTTCATTAAAACTCTGAGAACTGATAGAGGCACTGAGTATACGGTGTGTGATGATTTCTTGAAAAAATCATAGGAATAAGCATCAGATGACGGCCAGGTACACTCCTCAGCAGAATGGTGTTGCAGAGAGAAAGAATAGAACAGTGATGGATATGGTGAGGTCGATGATGACGGCCAAAAGTATGCCTAAGGATTTCTGGGTTGAAGCTGTAGCTTGTGCAGTTTATTTGTTGAACAGATGTCCAACAAGAAGTATTGGTAAAAAGACTCCATATGAGATTTGGTCAGGAAAGAAACCAAATATCTCCCATCTTAAAGTATTTGGGTGTGTTGCATATGTCCATGTTCCGGATGCAATACGAAAAAAGTTGGATGACAAGGCAGAAAAATGTGTCTTTATTGGTTATAGCAGTGAAACTAAAGGGTATAAGCTGTTCAATCCTGATACTGAGAAGGTAATTATCAGCAGAGATGTTACTTTTGATGAACAAGGAGTTTGGGATTGGAAAAAGAAGGCACCATAAATTGTAAAACGATCATCAGCAGTGTATATTAGTGGAGATAATGCAACTGAAGAGCAGTGTCAGCCAGTTCAACAACCAGTTTGTGATTCTTCCACTTCTACAGTTTTCACCTCAAGTGGACGTCCACGGAGAGAGTCAAAACTGCCAGCTCGTTTGAATGATTATGTAGTTGGGGATGAAGTTGATAATTTGACTGACGAGGATGTTGTGAATTTTGCTCTGTTTGCAGATTGTGATTCTGTTAATTTTGCAGATGCTGTTGGAAATGATCGTTGGGTGAAGGCAATGGATGAAGAAATTAATTCCATTGAGAAGAATAATACTTGAGAGCTTACAAACCTTCCGAGTGGAAAGAAGCCCATTGGTGTTAAGTGGGTCTACAAGATAAAGTACAAGCTTAGTGGAGACGTTGATAGATACAAGGCAAGACTTGTTGTAAAAGGGTACAAGCAGAAGCCTGGAATTGATTATTTTGAAGTGTTTGCTCTTGTTGCTAGACTTGATACTGTGATAATGATAATTTCTCTGGCTACTCAGAATGATTGGAAGATTTTTCAGATGGATGTGAAGTCTGCTTTTCTGAATGGAGTCCTTGAAGAGGAGATGTATGTTAATCAACCTCCTGGCTTTGTGAAAAAAGGTCAAGAGAAGAAGGTCTATCGATTGAAGAGAGCCTTGTATGGATTGAAGCAAGCTCCGAGAGCTTGGTATACTCGTATTGATACCTTCTTTGTCGAAAGTGATTTTCAAAAGTGTTCATATGAGCACACTTTATACGTGAAGTCTTCATCAAGTGGGGATATTGTCATTGTTTGCTTGTATGTGGATGATCTGATATTCACTGGAAATAATAAAAAGATGATTCAGACTTCAGGGAGGCAATGATCAGGCAGTTTGAGATGACTGATTTGGGGCAAATGTCATATTTTCTTGGGATTGAAGTTTCTCAGACTGATCGTGAAATCTTTATTTCTCAAAGAAAATATGCTGGTGATATTTTGAAGAAGTTCAAGATGGATGATGCTAATTCGATCATGATTCCAGTTGAAGAAAGGTTGAGGCTGACTAAAAAAGGCACTGGAAAGTCTGTGGATCCAACATACTTTAAGAGTATGGTTGGTAGTTTAAGATACTTGACTTCTACAAGGCCGGATATAAATTTCAGTGTTGGATTGATAAGCAGATTCATGGAGAATCCCTGTCAGTCGCATTTGCAGGCTGCAAAGAGAATATTGAGGTACATTAAGGGTATTCAAGGAGATGGTATTCTGTATCCGAGAGGTGAAACTGTAAAGATTCTGGGGTATACTGACAGTGATTGGGGAGGTGATACAGTTGAAAGAAAAAGCACTTTTGTGTATGCTTTCTTCATTGGTTCTGGTGTGTTTTCTTGGAGTTCAAAGAAACAACCAGTGATAGCATTGTCTACTGCTGAGGTTGAGTATATTGCAGCTTCTAATTGTGCTACTCAAACAATTTGGTTGAGAAGAATGCTGGGTTTCCTTCAGCATAAAGAGGATGGTCCGACGACGATGTTGTGTGATAGCAAGTCGGCAATTGAGCTGACGAAACATCCAGTCTTTCATGGTTGCAGTAAGCATATTGATATCAAGTATCACTTTATTCGTGATTTGGTTAATGAGAAGGAGATCGTTGTTGATTACTGCAAGACTGAAGATCAAGTGGCAGACATTTTCACCAAGGCATTGAAGTTCGAGATCTTTGCAAAGTTGAAGAAGATGCTCGGTATGGCTAACGTCGCGAACTTAGCTTAAGGGAGGCTATGTAGAATAATTAAACTAAGTTTCCTATTCAGTTAATGTTTCATATTCGTTTGTTTCCTGTTTGGTTTCGTATTTGTTTTAGGAAACCTAATTGTTTTAGGAAGTAATTGCAATCTGAATCAGTGTAGGATTCAGGGATAGTTTAGCCTATAAATATATGCCTTGGGTTGCCATTGTAATCACAAAGAAAAACAGAGAATTATAAAGAAAATTACAAAGATTAAAATAAAAGCCTTTCGGCTGTTTGCTACGAAAGGAAAAAGCTTCGGTTCTGTTTTGATTAAATTCCGCCGCCGCTGCTCCGAAATTAAAGTGGTTAGAATTGTAATTCAATTGTATTGGTTTGCGTTGCCTTGCTTTGAATTGATTTTACAATTGAATTTGTTTTGTCTAGTGCACATCTTCCGCTTTGATTCAATTGAAGCTTATTCAATTGGATTCGTTGTCCGGCTTCGCTTTCATCGTCAATCGCAGAGCCTATCTTGTTTGTTCTTGTGGGTTTGTTTTATTTTAGGTCCTACAGTATCGTTTCTATATTTATTTTCGCATAATGTAAGAGTCCTTGTTTTATTTATTTATTTTTAAAAATTCATTATTAATATAATTAGGTGTAATTTAATTTATATTAAAAAATAAGGGTACAAGTAAAAACAATTATAACAAATTACTTAAAGTATTTTTAAACTTATAAAATATTGTATATTGTGGAAATAGATATCTTCCATTAGGATGATGGAGGCAGAATTCAATGTGAGGACAATTTACATCTTAGTCCCTACAATTTGGCATAAATTACATCTTGGTTAATCAAATTTTAACAAATGACACCCTGATCCCTTTACTTGGAGGTGGATATTAGTTTGAAGTAAACAGTAAACTGAAATGTTGTTTTTATTGTTGATGAATGAAATTGAAATTCTTCTCCGTTGAGGAATTAAAGGGTGACAATATCTGAAATTAAGAAATTAAGAGACCAATAAAATAATTTAACTTTAATATTATTTAATATAGTTATATTTTATAATTTTACCTAAAATAATATCAATATAAATGATAGTGCGATTTAAACAAAAATGTGTTGAGAGATGCTTTATTCATAACCGTCTCCAATAGGTGAATATTGCAAACGATTCTTAATAATTGCCTCCAATACGTGATCGGGGTTTTCGAATTCCAACGTCGATTGGGAGCATGCGGGATTTCTCAATTCTCCCTTATAAAAGCAGCAGAAGGGGAAAGCTTGAGATTACTTTATTAATTCCATGCCCAATAACGCATTTGTAAATAATTTTTTGGACCCGGTTTGAACTCGTAGATTCGGACGAGTCTATTGATTCTGACTGAATCTATCGTAGAATCACCTGATGAGTCCATTACCAAGTTTAATAATTATACCTTTTGTTGTTCTTCTAAATTGGGAAAAATGAGGCGGTTGTTTATAAAAGTGCCCCAATAAAAAGGAAAATGAGACGTTTTTACTTTAATATGAGCCACCAATAGTCCTAAAAAAAAAAAGAGGGAATGAGAGACGTTTGTTTGTAAACACGCCTCCAATAAAGAGGAAATGAGACGTTTTTTCCAACCGCGACCAATATGCAGGCCATTTGCAACGTTGGCAACGCTTGGGAATTTCCTAAAACAGCCCCAAACAACCTCAAATAATCATCTCCAATTTCCTTTTTTGTAGTAGTAAAAATTTATAAATTTTGTAAAATGGCTCCACGTAACCTGTTCAACCTTCAATCACCTATAAAAAGGACCATAATTGTTAAAGTGATAAATAAAATAGATTAAAATTGTCACAGAGATAAATTGAGCTAAAACTCCCACATGATTAAACATAAATGATTAAAACTGTAGTTTTTTTTATTACTAAACTAATACATGCTGCAACATTTTTTCCTGACGAATGTATGAAATAATTTCTGGAGATTGTAAGCAAATTGAATTCGATATCCTTTAATAAAATCCAATAAAGTAATTTAAAAAAAAAAAAAAAAACAGAAATAGTTAGGTGGGGCATAGTCCACACGCCGCCGAATCACCTGAACGCATTAAGTGTTGGCTGACTGACCACCTAGCGCTAACCCTGTCAAAATTTCCAACATTAGTCAAACTCTCCCACCACTATTGAAGGCCAATATATTACTCTTATATTCCACCAATGAACCTGCCCTATAATACGTCCTCATACAGTTTCCCGAAAACCTTTTTTTTTTTTTCTTTTTTTAATAAACAAACACAGCCTTCAGCTTCACACGATCGGCGTTGACTCAATAAATGAATGGACCCACGTGGAAAGTCTAAAAAAAATTCAATTTTTTCTCCTTCCGCACACGTGGAGATCTCGTTTGTTCTAGTTTTTGATGAATTTACGCGGAAAAAATGGGAAAAATATTTGGCTTCTTGTTGTGTTTGAATTATATGATGAATTTAGTCGTTTTCGTGGGTTCATACAGTAATCGTATCATTAATTACTCTGATTAGATTCAGAATCCTAGGATTAAGCCAGCTGTTGTCTGTAAAGAAACGATTGCGATAAAAACCTTAAAGATTCAGGCTTTGATGAACACCGTCCTCCTGATTCCAGCTTTTGTGAGAAAAAAGGACGCGAACCCTTTTCGTTTCATGGTTGTTTGTGGTTGAAATTGGGGGAAAAAACCTCGTCTGAGTCACTGCAAATTCATTGAACGTGGACGGATTTTGCAGGGTTCTTTCAAATTTCAATCTTTTTGTTGGTTTTTTTCTCGCTTGGGAATAGTTGAGGAAGATCCCAGAAGTGCGAGGGCCATTGATTTTGGGAATGAAAAAGCAGGGTACTCTACGGGTGGCTGTTGTTTTTGTTTAATATGTGTCGAATATTATTTTAATGCACTTTTTGAAGTCTCTTCTTCCTTTTTCTCCATTTGTTTATTGGATCGGTATTTTCAATTTGGCTTTTGCAGTTTATGTGGCTGGAAGGTGCGGCCAAAGGCACCGCTTTTCTCTAGTTGCCGCATTGTGGAGATCCCTCCACTATCAGTGGTGTTTATAGAAACGCAAGCAAGTAAGTCAATTTTCCCCTTTTTGTTCTGTTTTATTTTGTTTTTCAAAAAAAAAAGAAAAAAGAAAGCCCTTTTCTTGTTGGCCTTCATTCTTTGAATGGAGATAGCAAGCAGCATTTTGGTTTTACTTCATCAAGTTTTGAAGAAAAAGTTGAAAACTTTCAGAGGCCGTGTGTTATCCATTCCTAGGATGCTATTACAAAGTAGACTTTTGTAAAGGAACGGGGAGAGGGCAGGGAGGGAGTATTCGAATTCTAAAACATGTGCCATTTGGATGCACCTAACATACCAAGAAATAAGAAAGTTTGAGCCTTTGGCATTTTGATCAAAGTTCATCCTGGCAATCAAACAAACAGTAATTTTTCAGGGCTTCTAGAGTGTAATGATTTCTATTGATAAGATGTTACAAGTGCATCTGCCTAATTGATTTTGCTTCAGTTTTCCAATTCTAACTCTGGGAATTAGTCATCTCAGGATTTCATTGACTTTCATTGCACTTGGTTTACAATGTTTTATTGGAAGTAATCATTGGATGCTGGAAGTATTAGTAATTGAATAGTGTGTTTTGATGGTCAGGAGTTTTTTTTTTTTTCCATTTTTTCACTTTGGAATTTGAATTTGTTTCGAACATATTAACTACAAAATGTAAAATGTATCTGAAAATTTGATGGAAAAGGGATATGGATCCTGGTCTAAGTACTAATTATTACGACCAGTTAATTTTTCTTCCAAGTGTTTGATATCATTAAAATAATCAGCGGTTCTTAGGCTCTCCATTTGTCGTCGGGTCAAAGTCTTTGAACATTCTGCTGATATTGAGCCTTTGTTCTAGTTGGAAGGTCTGACCTGTAAATTGAACTTATAAAAGCTTAGTACTTATTTAGTTCCTGCCATGGTGCAGAAAGCTTGGGACTATTAAGTGTTAGTTATTTTGCTTAGATGCTACATGTTTTTGTTTTTATTTTTTTTTAGAGAAATGCTGATTTACAAAACTTTCTTGTTTGTTATATTTTGTTCTTTCATGTCGGTCGAATGCACGTACCAAGTTTCATATTCCCCCTCTTTCTTGCTTGAAGTTAATGCCAATTCTTCTTTCACTACAGCAAGTTTATAACTAAATTATATATTGCTAGTTGAATACTGTGGTTGATTGAGATACCTGAGCCATTTATAGGAATAGCTTCACAGGATTTTGAACTTCTGACTTTGCTGAAATATCTTTCTGTTTCTGAGATTTATGCAAATTTGTTTCCCGTGTTACAGGTTGATTAGTTCTCCTAGTTTATTAGCGCTCGACAAAATAAGGGACTTATTTGTAATGGGTCATCATGATGACGAGGAAAGTGAAACAAAAGAGATGGATACGAGAAGTCTTACATCCTCACACCGTCAGACATTACCTTATATTCACAAGGTCGGTGTTCCTCCAAAGCAAAACCTCATGGAGGAGATCATATCCACAGTGAAGGAAACATTCTTTTCGGATGACCCTTTCAGACCATTCAAGGATCAGCCGAAGTCTCGGAAATTGATCCTCGGTGTGCAGGCCATCTTCCCTATCCTAGAATGGGGAAGAAGTTATAATCTTGCTAAATTTAAGGGTGATCTCATTGCTGGATTGACCATTGCAAGTCTCTGCATACCTCAGGTATCATAGAAACATGAAGTTTATAGGATTAAATATGTAGATTCTAATGTCAATACTTGATGGATCATAATGAATTACTATATTGTACAACAGGATATCGGTTACTCAAAGCTTGCGAATTTGGATCCTCAGTATGGGCTATGTAAGTGTTGACGCTTCTTGTTCATTACACAGTTTTATAATTCATGCACTTACGAGTTACAATTGTCCATCAGACTCCAGTTTCGTCCCGCCTTTGATTTATGCTTTCATGGGTAGCTCGCGAGATATAGCCATCGGGCCAGTTGCTGTTGTGTCTCTCTTGCTAGGGACCCTTCTGGAGAGTGAGATCGATCCAATTACAAATCCAGCTGATTATCGGAGGCTGGCATTCACAGCTACATTTTTTGCTGGGATCACTCAAGTCACACTTGGTATCCTCAGGTAATTTGATCACTCAAGTTACTCTAGTTTTCTGCTGGCACCAAAGTCTTGCATATTTTGAATCATTTTGAGGGTTCTGTCACACTTTGCCGCATTTTGAGGCTAGTTATCACATGTTAATATAACATCAGTTCCTCGTGAATAATCTTATTGCAATTTTTTACAGGCTGGGATTTCTAATAGATTTCCTATCTCATGCTGCTGTTGTTGGCTTTATGGCTGGTGCTGCTATAACAATTGCCCTCCAACAACTTAAGGGTTTCTTAGGCATTAAAGATTTCACTAAGAAGACTGATATCATTTCTGTGATGCGATCAGTTTTGGTTTCAGCTCACCATGGAGTAAGCAATCTCTCTATCTCAAGTTTGATGAGAAATCAAATATTATTCTTGTCTAATTATCGTATTATAAAGCACTCGTTTTATTGATGTTTCACACCAATTTGCAGTGGAACTGGCAGACTATTGTTATCGGAGCAAGTTTTTTGGTATTCCTTCTCATTGCCAAGTATATTGTGAGTGTTCTCTAAAATAATATGTTTCTATTTGTATGGAATTGAGAAAAGTTCTTCTCAACCTATACTTACTATTGACACAGGGAAAGAAGAACAACAAATTCTTTTGGGTACCTGCAATTGCGCCCTTGATCTCTGTCATACTGGCCACATTTTTCGTGTTTATTACCCATGCAGACAAGGAGGGAGTTCAAATTGTAAGATCCTGTTATGTCTCAGTCAATTCAATATTCCCGACAACAACTGATCTTTGTAGTTGAACTAATTAATAAACTGATATTACCAGGTGAAACACATTGAAAAGGGAATCAATCCTCCTTCAGTGTATGAAATATACTTTAGTGGCAACAATCTTCTTAAAGGGATTAAGATAGGAGTTGTGGCGGGAATGATTGCATTGACGGTAAGCATGTTACTTAAGAGAAAGCATTGAGGAAAATTTGATCCAGTTTATTGAATACACAATCTCAATTTTTTCTAGGAAGCTGTAGCAATTGGAAGAACATTTGCTGCCATGAAGGATTATCAACTTGATGGGAACAAAGAGGTGGTGGCACTTGGAACAATGAATGTTGTGGGATCGATGACTTCCTGCTACGTAGCAACAGGTAAACAGGGGAGAAAAAAACAATGAAGACAGTGATCAGATTTTACTATGTAGTCAGAACCTTTTCATAAGAACTGTCTGAACTAAATATGCATATCTAATGAGCAAAATTCTATTCAGTCCAATGTACGAAAGAGGAGAAAAACCTGTCTAGTTTTATCTCGTTGGATATATTAATATTCTGATACTTTTAGGAGAACAACAGTCTATCAACTGATATAATCCTAATTATTTTGCAGGATCCTTCTCAAGATCTGCGGTTAACTATATGGCGGGATGCCAAACTGCCATTTCAAACATAATTATGTCTTTGGTTGTGTTCCTGACGTTAATGTTCTTAACCCCTCTTTTCAAGTACACACCAAATGCCATCCTTTCTTCCATCATTATCTGCGCAGTCATCGGCTTGATAGATTATGAAGCAGCAATTTTGATCTGGAAGATTGATAAGTTTGATTTTGTTGCTTGTATGGGAGCCTTTTTTGGAGTGGTTTTTGCTTCTGTTGAGATGGGACTTCTAATCGCGGTATGAATGGACATTTACATTCTTAAACTGTCAATCAAGTTAGAGATTCATAGCCTGATGATGATCATTCTACTTTTCGTGCTCGCAGGTTTCAATATCATTTGCTAAAATTCTCCTACAAGTAACAAGGCCGCGAACAGCCATTCTTGGAAGGATTCCTAGGACCAATGTGTACCGGAATACCCAACAATATCCCGAAGCCAGAAAAGTTCCAGGTCTCCTGATTGTGAGGGTTGATTCTGCTATTTACTTCTCAAACTCCAACTATATTAGGGAAAGGTAAGAAAATTTTAGTGTTATAGCTCCTACATCGGGAATTCAAAATTCTGGTGGCTGTTAAAGAAGATTCCTATGAATTTGAGTTTAAACCTTCCCATAATGTTCTATGCAGGATACAGAGATGGTTGACTGACTCAGAAGAGGAACTGAAAGAACAAGGGCTTCCAGCAATTCAATTTCTTATAGTTGAAATGTCGCGTAAGAGCTTCTACTTTGTTCTTCATTTGAATTAAACTAGTCCACTAAAAGAGTCAGTGTTTTTTAATTCTGTCTTCGTATACTGTTGTTTGTTTCTGCAGCTGTTACAGACATTGACACAAGCGGTATCCACGCGTTGCAAGAATTGCACAGCAGTCTCCAAAAGAGGGAGATTCAGGTACGTACACAGATACTAATAATCTTACAATGCTGTTACATGAACTAAACAGAGTCTTGAAAACTAACCTGAGAAAGTGCCTGTTCTTGTTCCCGTAACAGCTGGTGCTGGCGAACCCGGGCCGGGTCGTGCTCGACAAGCTACACGCATCGGATTTCGCAAATTTGATTGGTCAAGACAAGATCTTCCTGACAGTAGCTGATGCAGTTCTCACTTGCTCACCAAAATTTGTAGAAGATGTCTGAAATTTCTCTGGATTTTGGGGATCTTCTTCCCCCTAACACTTGCTCTCACCAAAAAGAAGGAAGAATGAGGATATATATGCAACACTTGTATGATCAAATGGTGGGATTCTGGTCCCTTTTCTCTTTTAAGAAGTGGTTTGTGGGATCGGTAGAAAAAGTGAGAGTGAGACCTTATCCTGCCTGCAGATAAGAAAGTATTCAAGTTGTAATTGCGCGCTAAAAGCCAATCGCCCCTATAAATATATATATATGTTAATCTTGTCTATAATTCGCACTTCATCTTAATCTTGTTTCTCTTTCACATTTTAGATAGTTTCTGTCAGGTTGCTTTGTCACTCGTTTATAATTGAACAATTAGTGAGTGGTAAAGTAAACGATTAAGTGACAAGATAAGTTTTTGTTTGCTCTTAATCGACTGAATAAGATAGAGTACCTTTAACCGACATAGTAAGATCGGAAAATAAAATAATTTTAGTTGACGGAATAAAATAAACAAAAATGAATAGAAGATTTGATCTAAATTTTTTTTTTTTTTTTTATGTCAGGGGAGAAAATGGGGGATTACTCGGATGGCATTAATTATGGCTCTAATCAGTTCCCAATCTAGTTGGTCGGTGCCGGGACCCGGCCAAGGATAGAGAAGATAGAGACAAAAAAGTTCGGTTTATTAGGATGTAGTGACAAATTTGTAATACGGTTATGGTTGACAGTTCGTGTCGTGTCCGAGTTAGTAGGTCAAAGTTGATGGGTTCTTTTGTTAACACTCTTCAATCATTACCTTATCATTCTAATTATTTCTGTTTATATTCATAACCCTAATTTTACTCGTTGTATTACTCTTGTTGATATTCCAAACCCTAATCTATTGTGCTGTATTAAATGACACATGTTCATGCTCATGGGTTCAAATTGGTAGGTTCACACATCAATATTATCATTGACCTTCGTTTAATTATTCATTTGGCCATTTAATAATTTATGTCGGTATTCCCAACTCCAACCAATTTATATCACATAGATATCACAAAGTCTGCATGAACTTTATCTGTTTTATTCCACTTTTCCTTCACCTTCAATGCGCATCGGGAATTTTAAAAGAATAACAAAAATAAGATCTAAAACAAAGACAAATGAAAGAATACCAAGAAAACTGGTGTTTCGTAAGATTTGCCAAATCTTTGGCATTGAAGGTCTAAAACAAAATGTGCACTCTTGTTTTCTATTTTCTTTTTTTTTTTTTAACTCTCTGGGAGCATTGATTTGTACAAAATATTCAGTTCTCTCTCACATAATATCCCTATAACGAAATTTAACCATGTTTTATTACGATGTCAACCTAATACAACTTTCTTCTCCATTTTTAAGCTTATTTTATAAGAAAATTTAATACCAAAAATATAGTATTTTTGTCGCAAACATAATTATTTTTCTGCGACGAAGAGTTTATGTATTACTGATGTATAGGCCAAGTATTTAAAGGGTGCTTCACGTTTATTATGCATATGACATGTTGTATATTGAGTTGACTCTCATTACGTCTCCTTAGGGCCTTAAGGGTGGTGGCTGGTTCCCAGACCCTCTAATATTTTCCTCTACTCTTATTTGCAGTATATATTTACATGTAAGAAAATTTATGGATGTAAAAATTTATTCATATATTGGACTATTTGGCGACTTTTTTTTTTTTTCTAGTTCCCTCGGTCCCCTCAATACCATTTTCTCCAAATTTTAATAACATATCATCGTACCCTCAATCAATTAATAGGTTGTTAAAAAAAAAAAAAAAATAGAACAACAAAATGAATGGCGAATGTTAATAGAAACACGACTCTTTTTAATAGGATGATAGGAATCGTATTATCGTATTATGCTAAGTAGTAAAAAAAGAACAATTAATTAAGAACTTTGAGGTGCACCAAATCTTCGTTTAATGGCTTGGAAACGTTCCCAATTGTTTGAAACAATGGAAACTCAAAATCACTGCAATTATTACAAGAAGACAAACGCCTTAATACAGGCGCAGGACGGCACAGTCGGCCGAGAGCCACATGCAGCTTTGTATTATACTTCAAAAATATTGTTAATTTTCACATGCAAATGCAACTATATATATATATATATATATATATATATATATATAGACTATAGCACAGAGATTAATTAAGCCACGCATTTTCATCTTAGGGAAGAGTTGCCAAAATCCCAGAGGGAAAAGATGTGTTTCAACTTGAAAAAAGAGCTCACAAAAGAAGAATTGGAGGAAATCCAGAAGAAGAAGAAGAAACAGAAAGAAAAGAAGGCAAAAGAGAAGAGGAAAAGGGAAGAGGCAGAGGAGCAGAAGGAGAAGGAGAAGAGGAAAATAGAAGAAGCTGAGAGGAAGGAAAAGGAAGAGAAGAAAAAGAAGGAAGAAAAGGCTAAAGAGAAGAAAAAGAAGGAAGAACTAAAGAGGAAGGAGAAAGAAAAGAAGAAAAAGAAGAAATAAGTAATGAAATTTAATCATGACTTATTTTTTCTTTTTTCCTTTGGAAAATTCTCGGCATTTTGAGTGTAAAAATTGTTCTAATAACTTCCTTTTCAAGGAGTTTGCTTTTGCGATTTTCTTGTTCATTATTGTTATTACAAATACAAGGTAAACTTGAGTATATAAGGTGTTAATGACTCAACTCTTATTCAGATGCATACGAAATTGTTTTGTAATTTCATTGTCTATTGTTGTTATTACATAGGCTACTACAAAAACTAAGGCAAAATTGCGCATGTTTGACTTTAATATCCCAACCCGTCGAGGATTCAAATCACCTTTGCAAGAAAGCACATATACCACTCTCATGCTATGAGTGACATTATATTTTTACCCTTTTAAATTCGTGAGGGAACACATGTGCAATGTTACATAAGTGATTCTCACAACCTTCTACGAACCTACACATGCAAGAGTCTTGCATCTTTGCACGGAGTTATCCCTTTATTATTGTTATTACAAACAATGATATTCTTTTATCTTGTCATACAATAACGATGGCAATATGGACTTGAGATTTAGAAATTCATCAAAGGAGAGAAGCCCTTGTTATTACAATATTGCATCACAAATGGTTTTACAAAAGTATTTCAAAAGATACAAAAAGTATAGAAAAACCACACGCTTCCAATGAACCTGTGCCCACTAAGGCAAATCTCTTTCTCTACTCAAAGAATGTAATACTTCTACAGCTATACTGCTCTGCTCTCCCACTACTATTTACAGTTCATTTCTGCAAATCACAACAAACATTTTCAGGACACAGTCCTCTCAACTCAATCGCTAACCATTTCCCTTGCATTAATCTGCAGATTTCTCGGCTCAACGCGACAGGCGATGACTTAGATTTAGCCAAAAAAATGAACTCACTGTGTTTCCAATCTCTCCATTATTGTGTAAGACTGGATTGATTAACTACTGTTCGTAGTTCGCCGATCAATTGTTCTCTAGCAGATGGCTCCACCTACATTGCATCCCAAAAGATCAGATCTTGTCCTACTTTCGCAAGAAAATGAAAGAAAGATACCTAAAATTTGCACCCAAGAAAAAAGGAAAGAAATGCAATGTACCTTCTGCAAGAGGGCAAGAAGACCCTGAGGTAGAGCCCTGAGATCCATTGTTGAATCACCGATCTTCGATAACTGAAGCAACACTTTCTGCAAGCGCAACTCCTGCAATTTTTCCTCATAATTTCTGAAGTCATCCTTCCACGAGAAGAAGGCTCCGTCATCTGTCCAAGCATCTTCTTTCCCCCCTGAAAACTTGGAATCCAAAAACCACTTCTTTGTCAGATCCATTGCAGATTTATATGAAAGCTGGTCACCAGCAGCGTCTATTATTGTCTTCACCAATGAATCCTCAATAACTCTGCGATGCAATCGCCTGTAGAAGAAAGATCTTGATTCTGTCCAATTGACAACTTTTTTGACGACTCCTTTTGCAGCCATTCTGAATGAGGTATCATGTAGCTCTGCAAATTTTGTGGCAATCTGAGTGTACACCGGTAAAAGCTGCTTTTCACGCGCTTTTATTTGCTGCTGCAGAGAATCAATGGTTGCCTGGACCCTAGCACTCTTGGCTTCTTGAAATTTCGCCTTCAAACTGATCAGCTGCTGATCAAGCCTACCCATGCATTCTACCAGCTCTCGTGAGCGAAACTTGATCTCAATTAGACCTTCTGGTTCAAGAACATTTCCCTTAGCAGTCTGTTCCGCATACATCTCAATGTGCTCCGGATTGATCTTACTGTCCACGACAACCCATGCTCCACCACGGAGCTCACCCATCATAGGTATGTAGACAAAAACGGGCTGTTTATAAGTCCTCAGATTCTCAACAATATTAGATCCAGCCTGAAGGATGCCTTCAAACAGGTCCCTCTGTCCACCTGAAAAGCCTCTCCAGTTTGCAAGAATGAAAAGCGGTAACTCTTCTCTATTGAAATCAATCAATGCTTGAGCTGTTTTAGTGGCGGAATCAGGGAACCATACTTGGCCTGCTTGAGGGACAACCCTTTCGTGGGAGTCAAGCTGCCCGGGATCTGCAGGGATGACTTGCATCATAGTTTGAGTCTCAACAGCGACTATCCCCACAGGAATTCCTCCAAGTTTTGCCCTCCCAGTCACAACAGTTCTCGCCCAGCCTTCCAGTGTTTCAACAAAGCTGTCCTTGTCGAAAATACCCCCTAACCAGTTTCCACTGCCATCTGAAACACCACGGATAGCAGCACGAGGATCACATGTGTTTTCAGGGAGATATCCAACAGGCCTTTCTGGAGGATCCAAGGGGGTCAGCAGGGGAAGCGGACCCCCTGAGTAAGGAGGAACAAAGCTTAACCACTTCAAAACAGCTGATACCCCTTCAAGATCATCTGACACTGTCAGGTGAACGACACCATTGGTAGCCATAATTTTCGGTCCACCAAGTTGCATATGGGAGCTGTAAACCTCCCTACCTAGAAGCTTGTTTAACGCTGAGAAACCAGTCAGGATAATAGGCTGATCTAGCCTCTGTATGCACCGCATACCTAAACGAGCAAGATAAGCACCAATCCCAACAGTTCTGCCAGTCACATATGTCAGTGTGAAAGTTTCCTTGTATGCCCTTGAATATGCACTAGCAATGGCTCCACTACCACTCAAATTCTCAACCCCTAAACCATCCTCTTTCCCCACAATGGAGTCAATTATCCACCTGATTTCTCCAGTTGGCAGAATCAACTCATGTGCTATTACAGCTGATCCAATCCGTACATAATCTTCAGGAGTTAAATACACATAATGGAAGCCACGCTCAGGACTTGACTCGTCAGACCACCCCACTTTAAAGCAAGATTTTACTTCTTCTGCTACTCCAATACGAGCACCAGAATTGGCTGCCAGATATATTAAAGGCAGTTTTCGGTGGCAAGCAATGTCAGTCACTGCCTGGAAAAATGCATCTTCTCTGGGGCCAAAAGATCCATTTCTAAAGGTTACATCATTTGCTATAACAAGAATTGTCCTTCCAGATGGGAACTCAGGTGTAAACATTTCCATACTCCATGCTACCATGCCAACATCATTGAGGCCAGGCTGCTGATCCATAGTAACAAGTGGAGTACCCCAGTCACCCAGAGTGTCAGCAAAAGTGAATTCTGTCACATTGAGGACTCTGTCCTTGGACTTTTTATCATCTGGATATTGGGATTTCCAAGCCTTCTTCAAGGCAGCTTCAAACGCCTGTTGGAATTTTTTTTTTAAAAAGTAGAAGAAGAAGAAAAGGTTACAAAGAAAGTAAATACGAACAAACTATATTTTGAAGAATTGACAAGGATTATCATGCACACCAATGGGAAATCATAGCAGTAAGTTGTGTTGCTTTTCCGAGCCAACAGGCGCTTTCGATCCAATACTCCCAAAGGCTGATAACATGCATTCACAGGCACACCATGCAAGGGCCCTCTCCCTGAGATTGAATGGTAGATAACTTTGCAATCCACTGAATCCTCCACCTCACGGTATACCTGAGCATTAGATAAGAGATATCAAGTCACTGATCTCTTTTATATAATTCCACCATCCAATACGACATATGTCGCACCATTTACCCATTTCGGAAGTGCATCAGTAACTTCTCTGTTTCTTTCTTTTTTTTCTTAAATGCATCACATATCATGGATGTAACAGCACAAAGTAGAGAAAGAACATGGTAACATTTGTATATATTATCATAAGTATACACAAACATGTATTAGCTACTCACAGGTCTGCAAGCCAAATTTGTGTAAACAAGCCAATTTACATGGTTAGAGCCATTAACGTGCACTTCATTCATAAAATTGAGATATAGAATAGAAACTAAGAAACTTTATAGGTTCGAACAATTTGTGGTCATGCTATTTGAATTTGTAAGTAAGAAAATAACCATTGAACCAGAAGAAAATTGGTCTAAAAAACAGCTGCTTCAAATAACAGTAAATGGAAGCCAGTAGATATCTTACATGCACCATACAAGTGTGACCCGTAACATTTGCAACAACAATCCTCCATGCACCATTGCCTTCTCCTTCAGATGATACCCAAAGCTTCACTTCCCACTCACAAACACCTAAACGGTGCATTCTCACACCAACAGATGTATTAATTTCACGTGCGAGCTCTTCCAAGATTTTCACGACTGTGGCTTCCTCATGCCCATCAGTTATGTCCACCCTCCTGCAAATAGTGCCTTCAAGTTACATACACTTCAAACATAAGAGTTTTTAATTGTAAGAAAATATGATAAAAGAAAAGACCTACTTGTTGTAAGGCAACAGGTCATCTATACGTTGCTCCTCTATGATATAAAGGTACATATGTGCGTGATCAGATCTGACCGTGGTATTATGGACATGAAGTTCCAATTCTTCCATTGCAGAAACCAGAGACCTCAATATGCTTCTTGATGTAAAAGAAAAGGCCCACAGATTTTGAGTAATTCCTTTATCCAAAACCTGATAAACTGGGCCATCTGTTGAAGTAGGCTGTCTCACAAGCGTTCTGAGATACATTCTTTGAATAGAAGTTGGCTTCTCTACAACAGTGTACAGATGCCACTGACGGTCACGTGATGGTGTATACTTTATTTTGTCATAGCCCTTGAGTTTGTCCTGTTCAGTAGAAACATAAGTCAGCACAACAGCAAAAGATTTGAAAATTTTGGCTGGTCTCCTCGCTTCTTCAGAAAGAGGAAAAAATGACAAAGTTGGAAGCAAATGACAAACCAACTCAAGGTAGGTGGATAGAGGAGGCTCCAGGTTACGTAAAAGAGGCTCTTCCTCATAGTACTTTTTTTCTGCTGACCAGTGGAAAGAATGCCTCATAGGGCCTCGACCCTCATCTCTTTGGATAATGCAACTAATCACTCCTATTCCTGCACTTCGAAGACTAAAGCTTACTTCTTGTTCTCTTAATTTTTTGGCCAGCTTATTGATTCTTTCTTGAGCCTGATCTTCATCACCACTGCAGATGATAGAAGAATAAGAATAATTGACCAAGCATGCACACAGAAGCAAGATCAATCAAGCCAGAAGCGACTAATTTTCAAATTAGACGTATGCCGTCAAGCTCAAAAGCAATTAAGCAGATTTTTGACAAATTTCATAGGCAAAAAGAGGAATTAATGTCAGTAATTATCAGTACGAGGTCCTGTCTTGATTTTGATTATCTACTGTATGGTCAATCTGTTAAAAATAGTGCCCAATATCCTTTTCAGCATCAGAATTGGGGCCTTTTTCTGTTCTTTCTTTTTTCAGCAGCAGGGCTTTAGATAATAAGCAAAAAAAAAGATAATTATCCATGCAGGTAAAGACACAAAACTAAGGTTGTTGATTGGCTACACCACCAGCTTTTGTGAAACAAAAGCTTGAACACTCCATTGACTGAGCTGAATCAAACTGATGCACTCACATTGTATTCATGTGAGTAGTTCAATGGTTGAGGGAATAGGAGATGCATGTATCTTCAATAGCAATTTTGCTTGGACCATGAAAAGTTTATCAAACTTACATGCAGCCTACCCTAGATAGAAAGCGTATGAGGCAGCAGATATTCGAAATTACCTGTCCTGGAGCATACTCATCTGGTTGTTAATGCCCACCAATGCTATGTGCATCATGTTACCACAGCTACCGGGTAGAATAGATGCATTATTTAGAGGGGTCTGCTGATTATGAGTTGTTTCTGGTAGTGCAGCAGTTAAAACTGTAGGCAATAATTGAAGAGACTTGATGATAACCATAGCTCCCCATTTTTTCTCACTGTGTTTTTCAACTGATGGTTTTTCAATTTTTTGTTCATCAGACCAATTCTTCCTCTCTACATGTTCTTCCAAGAATTCCCAAGAAGCAATAAGTCCAGATCTGTGCCACTGCATCCTCACACTACCTTTCACAAGATAGGGCTGAAGAAAATACTAAATGTTAAAAAAGAGAGTCAAAAGGGCTTAATAAGACAGCCAGAGAGATTTGGACTAAAGTACCTGGTACAATCTACGAACATAAGTTTCTACAACCCTCCTCTGAAGTGTATGATCACTATGATCGAAAAGACCAACAAGAGCATCTTCAACAGCTAAAGGAGCACTTACAAGTGCTTCCATCCTTTCATTTATGGCACTTTTTCTCTTAGGTGTATCCATGTTTTCACCATCTTCAGTAAACATTTCTAACTCGGAGAGATTTCTGGCAATGTTAGAGCGAAGTTCACTCAGCTTTGTTTGCTCAAGCAATTGACTTGCCTTCAGAGCCAACTGCAAAGAGACATTAAAGCTCAGACTCTCGTCCTTCGGATTTATCACATCAACCACTTAACAGTGGAGAATAAAATTGACAAAAAGAGAGAGATGAATGCTAACAAGATGGACTAATTATAAGGTTGAAGCAACAATAACACCAGAGTAACTTGAAATCCTAACCTCGGAGTAATTGGTATGGTTGAGTGCAGAAAAACGGATTAGTTTATCCCTGTACGCAGCAGGATTAGGATACACAAGATGTTCCATGAGATGTAATATCAACTTGTTCTTGTTATTGATACCCTGCAAAATTTGACGGTACATGTCATCTTCTTCCATTGTGACAGGAAACTGTAGGGAGCAAAACTAGTATAATGGCATATTTTAACCTACCTGGTGAGAGAGAACAATGTCCACAACCTTCAAGAGATCTTTCTTACGTTGGAGTCGAAGCCTTTCAATTACATCAGCCTGATAAAAAACATCAAGACTTGACATTAGACCCTAAGAACCGCATGAAAAGTAACATTTAAAAATTTCTGACCCCATGAGAATCAACCTGGATATTGTCACTAAATAGCTCTTCAACTAAAAGGTATTCTTCAAAAAGGGATTGAACTATAACGCGGGCATGACTTTCTCTTCCACCATCATAAGACTTGACCAGATTCATCAAAGGTTCAACTAGTCTCTCCTGAGCACCTTTCTCTTTGTCAGGGCAGGAACTAAGATGAGCCTACAGAGAAAAAGATAAGAGAACAAATGAACTTTTAAGTACGATGAAAGAAAAGCTTCCAAAGTGTGTAGAAATTTGCAGATAAGACTAACCTCAATAACACCCCGTAAAACTTTTGCGGGGAAGTCAACATTTTGTAAGTTTGATATCCCTTCACACTCCTTGAATTTCGCTTCCAACTGGTATGGAGATGCAGATCCATAAGATCCACAAGTAATAGATATAAAAGTGCAAGAACATAATTAGAAAATCCCAAAGCGCAATTACTTCAAGTCTTAGGTCCTTGTGAAGCCGGTTTGCCAGAACAGCAAAGCATTCTTGCCATTGAAGGAAAGGCAGCTCAGGATTATCCAGGCAGCTTAACAAATTCTGAACTACCTGTCACATGCATCAAATATGTTTAGTAGAATGCTTAACTCAGTAAAAGCTTCAAGGCTAGATCTCCTACTAAAAGTTTGAGTACAATAGAAAATAAGTTTTCACTAGTTATATGCCAATAGTGTTCTTACTTCGTCAATGTTATGCTCATATCCTGCAAGAATCATCCGAGCTGCATTCAAATTTGCAGCACACTTTTGATGAACTTTTCCAGAGATGGCAGTTGGAGGTCCCAGACGTGGAAAACTCCCATGAAATGGTTCAGCTTTTCTGACAGCAGAAGGATCATCCAAATCAAGTCTTGCTATGAGTTCACCAGCCTGAATATCAAGCAAGCTTTAGTGGCAAGAAGAAGTAAAGGAAACCGAAATCTCAATGTGCATTTTAATACCTGCATAGCTTGACCATCAGACATCTTAAAATGAATAACTCCAGATGCAGGTGAAAGAAGAGGCATACACATTTTCATAACCTCAACCTCAGCATAAGGTGTGTCAGCATCGACATGGCTACTATCCACCACCAAATACCTTAGCAGCTTGCATGGTGTCTCCGCCACCAACTTCGATGGGTCGTGATCATTCTAGTCAAAGTTGCAAAAAGCAGATAAATTTCCAACCCATCAAAACCACAATATTCCGTCAGAAAGTAGCGCCAAAATATAAGTACCTGAAGCAAGCAAGTTCTTCCATCAATGAGAAGGCGAGTTCCAGCTGCTTCCTCCTCAGCATAGATAACATGACTGTTCCCATTCAGCTGCGAAAATGAAAGAAACACATATCTTATTGAACGCAGAACATGGTGGCAACTAAGTAGAAACCATTCACATATAGTATCTATTCTAACTCATTCTATATATACTGATGAAATAGTAATTGTTAACATGAGAGAGTTGCAAACAAGGAGTCATATCTAAGCACAAAGTAGAGAAACGCTATACCTGCATCAATAACCCTCCATCCCGTAAAGTATGTATTTCTGCTTCAATTTCAGAGTCATTCATTCTCAATCTGTAGCTTCCTGGTCCACCTCTTACCATACTTATCTGAGGAACAATATCAGATTACAAGCTGAAATAGAAAAAATCACTTCGTCCAAATTGAAAGGAATCAGGCATGAACATCAGAATATTTTTTATCCCCTTCTCTAATGTAGTCAAATCAGGCATGTGCCTGTTTCATTTAGATCACAGGAATCAAGGTCTACTACTGACAACCTACACATTCTAGTTCTTCCGTATCTCAATACGCACCGTATACTTGCTTCCTTCAATGTTCAGTGAAACTTGGGAATTAACAAGAGAAATATGCTGCAAGAAGCAAAACAGACTTTTAATAGATAAAATGAAAAGGCCAAACTTCAGATTGAGTAAGAAAAGACAGTTACCTTTGGAGGAATCTGTCCTTTTTCAAGATAGCCAATATATTCTGAAACCACAGCTGCACTACTGGTAGAAGCTTTCTGAGTTTCAAAATAATAAATGCAGAGAATGAAGAACTTGTCACCTCTCAAATTTATTTGTAAAACAAAGAAATTAAAACTTTAAACCACAAATGAAATGCAATATGTTGCCACACTTACATAAAGAGCGCCTCCCACCACAGAAAGGTACCAAGGTGGCCTTTCTGCTCTAACCCTCATGGCAATTCTACTGTCCAACCAGCCAGTATGTATTTTATTCTCTCTATAATCCTCAGCCTATAAAAAGAATTAGAAGTTTCAACAATATCCATTCAGCTGGCTAAACAACAGAAAATTTTCCCTTTGAAGAAGCTTACATGTAACAGATCAATTGTATAATCAACATTTGTTCGGATCTCTCCTCTAATTTGAATTTCCTTCAATCCAAGAACCATATTTGCGATTGCCAGGGCTCTTGACTCTCCAAATGCAAAAACATGCCCTGAGAGAGCACACAACACCTTGTTGTCAAAAGTGAAAGAGAGTTGTAACGGTATAACACTATCCCCAACTAAAACTTTTACAAGGCAATTACAAATCAAGAAAGAGGAACAGCCATGTATACCAGAAACACAAAAAGTAAAAAAATGATCAACTAGAGTTAAGGAAAAAGCATATTATATACATATGTATGTATGTATCTATAAATCAACCTGTAAAGTCAAATGGACTCTTGCTTAGAGTTAGGCAATCCTTTTAAAAATTAAACTGTGCAATATTCAGGTGGCTTTTCAGAGGGTTAATATATTTCACACCAATAATACCAGCCTAATCAATTTGAAGAATCTCAAATTCCTTATAAGGCAAAGAATTTCAGCTACTACAATAAATAACATTTCTTAGACTATTTGCCTGAGAAGATTTAACTTACCAAATTGAGAATCGGAAAATTCATGAATACCTCCACCAGACTGCAATCACAACAATTTTTATCAGTGTCTTTCATCGAAATTTAAAGTTCTGCTCAGAATAACAATAAAATACCTTCACAGAAAAGTATGCCCACACATTTGGCTTGCTTTTAAAACTCAGCTCCTACACAAAAGCCAATCAACTACATAACTGTCAAAAGAAAACAAAAGAAATATATTTTAAAAAAATGTAAATTGAGATTAAGCATTTCCAACCTGTACTTTGCCACCGGTAGGCTTAAAACCATCATCAGGATCCTCACTTGTGACGCGGACAGCAACACAGTGACCTTTAGGCCTGGTAGACTCTGCTTTGTCAAAATCAAATGGAGTAGCAAGAGCTGATGTTCTCCTCCAAGCATCATATCCGGCACCATGTTCCATCCCATAAAATCGCCTTATTTCTGGTAAAGTCAGGAAAAAAAAAATTCATTAAGAAAGATGAATATGTAATAAATTATATATTCAGAGCAGGTTTGAACATGAACCTGGAATTTGCCACAGAGGAATACCCATCCCAACCGCCACTTGGGCTGCTGGCAGATTTATTTCAGCTATCCACTCAGTAACAGGGTGCTCCACCTACATAGCAAGACACTAGTAAGAACAAGATTATTCAGGAATCCCAACTGCCTGAATTTCAGTTTGATACTCATATCACAAACCACAGACACATCCAGCATTTTTCAAAATCTTAGCAGTAATTCTGGAAATGATGTTAAAATAAAAGTTTGCAAAACCTGCAATCGCGGATTTAGCTCCAAAAAATAGTACTCGCCAGTGTCCATACTATACAGGTACTCAACCGTGGCAGCACCAACATAATTTACACTTTTGGCTAATCTTCTTGCGGCCTGTTCAAGTTTTTTCACTGTCTCTAAAGGAGCTACAGTGATTGGGCCTTCTTCAATAATCTGCCCACAAGAAAAGGAACAGGTGACTCTCAATTTGACAAGCCAGAATGAACTTTTGTTTTGCTCCTATTGAGTTATGAGCACACAGAAACTAGTTTGATTGGTTTTTTTCCAGAGTAACTGTGAAAATAAATATTAGAAAACTGTAATACACCAAGTACTATTCATAGCAGAGAGAAGAAGTCATAAAGCTATTGTTCTGCTTATCACATTGCCCCCATTTTCGGAAAGAATGATGATACACTCTGGGAAAATTTATAACGAAATCTTACAATAAATGATGTGGCATCCACATGGCAAAAAACTATTGTGTATTTAAAATTTAAATTGTCAAGTGGTAACTACCATGTGATGCCACATCATTACTTGAATTTTTTTTCCTCAGTATTTTCACTTACCTAATCATTTCCCTATTTAAAATAGAAGGCAACAACTTTCCCTTAAACGGAAAAGATGCACATGGACATTTCTATCAGTTAGGAAGCCCCCCATCCATTGCAAAAAGATTCAGATCATATACTAATTCAAAATTAAACTAACCTTTTGGTGCCGCCTTTGGATGCTACAATCACGGCTGTGCAAAGCAGCAACATTTTGATATTGATCACAAAGCAACTGAACCTCTAAATGCCGGCTCTAACAACATTAAAAAGCATACCAATTAGAAATGACCTTTTAAGTTCTAAATTAAAAAACAAAAGCATGTGGATCCAGTTTTAAGGGAAATCCTACCTGCGAAGCAACCTTCATAATAAATATTGGTGAACCTGGAACTTCACCTTGAACTTGTTTGAACAACGCCTTGACTTCATCATCATTATGAACCTACATTTGAAATGTAGTTGAATAACTGAGATGGCAGGAAAGTATCCGCAGTGTTGACAATGGAAAATTGAATTCTATAACCTTTCACCATTGTATGAAAACCAATCATGAATAAAATTTCACTTTTGACTAAATTAGCAACTGAAAATAATTATGAAGGGCATTAAAATCAAGCAACCAATAACTGCATCATCTGTACATCACAAAAACAAACCTTTCTAATGCCTTTACCACCACCACCCCAAGATGCCTTTATCATTGCTGGGTAACCAACAACTTGACAACTAGCAATAGCCTCTTCTGTGGTATAAACACACGCTTTACTATACATATCCTCTGGGATAGAGACTGAGCAGCTTTCTGGAGGAATTTTCACCTAAAAAAAGAAGAGTCAAATCTGTTAATTACCAGAATAAGTCAGGAACGAAAAAAAAGAGGAACTCATAAACCCAAGTAGAAAAGAATTTACATGAGAACCACTCCATGGAAGAGTAGGCACTTCAGCAGCTTGTGCAATCAGTGATGAACCAATTTTATCTCCCAAAGCACCCATAGATGCAGCAGGTGGCCCAAGAAATATGATGCCTTTTGCAGTTAAAGCATCTGGGAGTTCTGGATTTTCTGATGCATGACCCCATCCAGGCCAAACAGCATCCACGCGAGTAACCTCTGCCATCTAGGAGCCAAAAAAATTAATTGGACAAGAGAAAAATTTAGATATTATGTAACAAATTATTTTATCTTAGTAGAAGCAGCGATAAAAACTACAAAATCATCATCTTCAAATGGTCAGTATATCAGTAGCCCTAATTTGGCAATCCAGTTAATAACACTAAATTAACAAATTCAAGTGGACTGGAGCATGCTTAAAGTATTTCCCCCTCATTACTATTGTAATATATCAGATTGTGTTCTTGGAGGTATTAGACAGCTAAGGAAGGAAACAATAGTAACAAACCTCAACTATAAGCTGAACATTAGCATAGTTATTGTTGTTAGTCCCGCCCGGAACTTCTACAAATTGATCAGCTATCCGAATATGCTCTGCATTAATCCTCATATCCTCTGGTGTGGCCATTGCCACCAACAATATCGCCTTCTCTGTGCCGAATGTCTCGTAAGCCCATGTTCTGATACTGCGTATAAACTTCACAGCAGCCATGCCATTATTTGCAATCAAGATACTATGGATTGGCCTCTTCCCTTTTAGGGCAAAACAGAATTCATCAACCTTAGACACAGTACTGGGAGACCTAAACTGTGTTGAACCATTAATGTACCCATTACTGTGATTAACACCAATAGGCTGCCTTTGGGCTTCTGACATGTTTGCACCAACTGAAACACAGAAATCAAAATTCACCAGGTTGTGCTACATTATTACCATGCATAGATGGCCTCAATCAGCTCCATTGAGATCATCATCAAAATCACAATAGGAAAGCAGGAAAAGAAGCATTTATACTTGGTCAACTTGCAAATAAGATTTAAAATCACAAAACCCCACCAATATAATCGTTACACACATGTTAAATTAACAATTAAAGAAATTGTATTTACAGTGGAAAAGTAACAAACCATCAGAGAAAGCTAGTCTAGCTTATTCAGATGCAACATGCCCTATGGCGCAACCACTAGAGGGTCATCAAAAAGCAGCTTTTTTATGAAGGACCAGAATCCTCCCTCAAGAAAATTAATTTTACAGATTTCCCAAGTCATGTTGCAAGAGTAAGCAAAAATGCGGAGTAGTATCACATAAGCATGATCCACTGGGGAAAGACCATACTAGTAAGTAAACTAACTATCAAGACTACTGGGGAATTCCTCTCACAGAATTCACACAGTGCTATTACGAAGGCTGACAAGTTTAAAACCGCCAAAAAAGACACAAACTTTCAAAAAAACCCAAAAAGACGGCATTTTGAACTCAATTTCCAGTAAAACAAAACCACCCCAATGAAAATAAACAACAAGGGAACTTTCTTGGATTCATACTTCACAGAAAACCCGAATTGCCAGTTCAAAGCAAGGCAACAAGATAAGCACTTCCAACCAAAGATTGAACAGAGATACTGACCTCTAAAAAGGGTCCCAAAGGCTCCAAGTTTTGAGGCAAATGATTCAATCCGGTCAGATTCTGGGTAGCATTATCTCCAAGAATTGAAAGAAAAAGCTTGAAAGAGAGAAGACGGGACAGACAGAGAGGAGTATGAAGAATTGGTGCTGTAAATGCCGTTAAGTTCTTGGTTTGAGTTTGGTTTAGATTGGTTGAGTGCCTTAAATACCCCACCCTCTCTCAATTACCAAGAACACGTGGGTACGCCTCGCTACCTGCCACCGCCGACGCAATACGCATTTCCCCCTTTCCTTTTCCCTACTCTTCCTAATTCCTAACCATGAATTAGCTCCCATCTACCCCATCCCCCCTCCCCCCCCCCCATGTCTCCATTTCCCTTCCCATTTTTGGACAATTTTGCTGCCAATGAGATTATGGTAATTAATAATATGCATGTTCTTGAATCGTGTATGCCCTTTGCAGCAGCAGTATATTACAATTTTTTTCTCAACTGAACTGTCTATTTCTTTTCTTTTTTTATTACTACCTTGGAAAAATCGAAATCTTGGAACCCACATAGCATAATTGAAGGTTGTTACACAGAAAAATAATATCAAAAGAGCCCACGAAAAGGGTTGAAAAAAACCAAAACTTGCAGCAGTAAGAAAGGTAATGTTGAAAAGAAATCTGGGTTTTTTGTTGGGTGGCAGTTTTTTGCTTCCCGGGGGTTGGATTGTTAATCCTTTTTTGACACTTTGACTTGAGAGGTGGGTGGTGTTGTTGACCAACCCTTCCAAATAATATATGTTGTGTAATGTCATAGTTTATTGTGATTTTAGGTATAAATAAATGGGGTATAAAATAAGTTATCTATTAATTTTTTGTACTTATTTTTATTTTATATATTAATAAGAGTTTTTAAATTACATAGAAAGGTTGATCTTTAGTGGACAATGAAGTGTTTGAACCATTCAAGATGATACTCTTTTGTATGGGATATAAATAGTAGTAGAAGTGTCCAGTTTCTGTGTGTTATTATTTTCTTTTATTATAAATTCTAATTATTACAATTGGTTAAATTTAATTGTCATTTTTTTCTTTTTGAATTGAACTATTTTATATTGGGGAAATTCCTCGTGCTCTGATTACCTGCATGCTTCTATCCTGCTTTTGTAAAAGTCCTTTGACAATGCTTCTATCGACTTTTACAATGCTTCTATCCTGCTTTTGTAAAAGTCCTTTGACAATTCTTTGTTTTATCATCCTTTGCCATCCATTTTTAACCTCTCATAAATTTTCTCTTATCTCCAATGGCCTCAGATAATCCTTTGAATAATATACCTTTATTGGATAGTTGAGGCTATAAATGAGTCGAGTCGACCTCGAGTAATCGTAATAGTGACCTTCGTTTAATATCTTTGATTATTGTGGAGAAACGCATTTATTGTACAACAATCTCTAAATAATTCAAACGCCAATGCTTGTTGAATACCTCTACACCCTTAAGGCTTATTGGATACCAATACCTCTTTCATTTTCTTGCCGATGCAATGTAATTGAAATGATATTCTCTTTATAATCGGCTTAGTTTGTTAAGAAGCTAGTAAGAGTTATAAGTTTGCTTAATATATTCACAAATTTTGATAATAGCGTTATTTAAACTTATAATTTTTTACGTGAGTTACACATAATTTTATCATTAAGGTCAGGGGTTATTTTCTTTCGTAGTTTGTTGTGCTATTAGAGTTTCTCCAATGGGACGGCAAAATGTCGCCCCCAACCACTACCAAATAGTGTTAAGATGGTGCAAGGTTTTACAGGGCTTCAACCCCACGGCATTTTAGCGATTAATTTACCGTGTAAACAGTGTAGACCTCAAACACTATATTTTCTTCATTTTTTATTATTTTTGGAACTTACAATTTGGCCCCCAGATTGTTTTGTCCCTCTTTTTACTTTTTAATGAATTGATATTTTTATATTACTATTTTAAATATTTTAATCAATTTGATATTTTTCCTCATTTTGAAATTCTAATTAATGACAGTATTTAATTTGGTTACAAATATTATAAAATAATGTAACACTCATATGCATACCTAATTAGTCACTACTTTCGTTATTACAATTTTTTTTTTTTTTTGAATTGGACGAATATGTAAGGAAAAACAAAAGAATTATTAGATTTTGTTTTGTAAAAAGGTGCAACATTATAAAAGTAACAAAAATAAATATAAAATGAAAAATAAAGCATAATTTTTATGAAATGAGTGACGACAGAGAGAATGAAAGTTAGAGTCATTTAAAAGATAAAATCACAATTCACATTCTATTATCGTAGTATAATCATCAAGAGTAATTTTGTCTTTTAACACGTGTTATATGTCTTCTAAACTTTTACACAGTACTATTATTTTATTTTTTCAAATGAAATTATTCTTTTAGAATAATGTTATAGTTGAAGTAAATTATGTAATCGGTAAATGGCGAAACTTGAATAAAATTATTGAAAAAGCCGATTTCATTTTTATCTTTTGTATTTATACATATTTTTGGTACTTATATATATATATATATATATATTAAAAATTGTTTTTTTGTGAGGCTATGCACCTGCTCAGATACAGGAAGCTCGAAATAAAAGCAAATGATAATGCAAAATGGAGATGCCCTTAGCCTAGGATTGTGGATCAGATTGAAAAGAAATTTTGTTGAGTAGTATATTTATATTTATATTTATATTTATTATAATCCAACAAAAGACTTTGTTCTCATCCAAAAATACAAACAATGGAAGAATAATTAATTTTTGTAGCTTTAATCGACCACATGGGAAAATTATCAACCATACAATATTCAGGCAAAATATCTATTGCTCTTATTGTTGGAGTGATTCGATTACGTTAATGATCATATATATATATATATATATATATATATATATATATTCTCGTTTACGTTATCCAAACGCATAAATTGATAAATTTCAATTTCTGAAAAACTATATTGGATTCGAATAGCATTATTGTCGTTTACGTTATCCAAACGCATAAATTGATAAATTTCAATTTCTGAAAAACTATTATTGGATTCGAATAGCATTATTGAGATATATATATATATATATATATATATTCTCGTTTACGTTATCCAAACGCATAAATTTCAACTTCTGAAAAACTATTATTGGATTCGAATAGCATTATTGAGATAGTGCCCCACCTATATTAGGAAACGCATGTTGAATAATAAGTGCGTTTGGCGTATGAGAATGGGAATAGAAAGGAGAACATGGAGCATCTCATATCAGAGAATGGATAAATTTTTCATTAAACGAATCTTAAATTGTATTTCAGATGATACAATAAAAATCAGATGCCGATTCCTCCCATTCACATTCCCACACGCCGAATGCACCCATGTCGATTGTGCAGACCATGGTTGTTAGAATCGGCCTAGACTCGTAGAATCGGCCGATTCTACGAGTCTAGACCAAGGATCGAGCCAACTCGGGTAGAATCGTATCTAATTTTAGAATCGCATCATCCCTGGTAGAATCGGCCTAGAATCGGCCTAGAATCGGGTAGAATCGGGTAGAATCGGCCTAGAATCGGCCTAGAATCGGCCGATTCTACCCGATTCTACCCGATTCCACAATTTATTGAATGGGCTCCGAAATTGGACCAAGTCCACTTAAATATGCGATTTGGAAGGCCTAAATTTGGTCAAATTTAGGTGGCCCAAATTTACAAGTACACTTTTGATAGCCCAAATTCTCAATTGCAATCATTTCCCCTATCTTCTTCAATACTCACAACTACGGGTTTATTTCATTCAATTTAAGACTTCATTTTTAATCTTCATTTTTTTTGTTTTGCCTTAACTCCTTATGCACTACTTAAGTCTTGATGGATTGAGATTTGACATTTTTATTTTGGTTTTTATTGAACAAATATGAGTTGTATGATATTCATTAAGTTTATGATATAATTATAGTTAAATACATGTGTATTTTCTATTTTCCGATTCCAGTATCCGATTCTACGATCCGATTCTACGATTCCGATTCCAGGCATAAAACGATTCTATCCCAATTTACGAGTTAACAACCTTGGTGCAGACTATATATTCTTGTGGACTATATATATTCACAATTGTGACTAGATCATCGGTCTCCCTTTGGTGTTCTATTAATATATCACAATGACAAAATAAACTTATTTATCACTCATCTGATCATCTCTATCTTTATTGAAAAAAAAAAAAAAAAAACCTCCAAAAGATTCAAATGCTCTCATCATCGGATTTGAGCATGTTGCATTGCTAGCTTTACTGTTTAAGCATTACATCTGGTTCTGCATTGATTTATTTGTTATTACGAGAACTCCCTGTGAATACTTTTTTCAAGCTAAAATTAAGAAGTGAACATAGTGATTTAACGTTTTCATTGGTGCCCCAATTAATATGTGTGAATTTCACGTGTTAGCTAAATATAACTCAAATATTGTCAAATTTAGGCTCAAAACTATTTTAAAATAATTTTTAAAATTAAAAGACAAAAAATTAAACATTTTCAAATTAAGGAAGCAAGGAGAAATAACAGCTTAACTATGGGTATCATCGCTCACTCTTTTTATGGAGCCGAAAAAGTATGATTTTATTAATATTAGACGGCATATAAGAAAAAGTGCCAATATTAATATTTTAAGAGCTGAACTCTTTCCTCAAAATAAAATAAAATTTGTACGAGGAAACTAAAGCATAATATTATGCAGAAAAAATGAAAGGAGCTGAGCTGGCATTAGCTTTATAGTAGCCAAATGTGTCTTTTCAGAATTTAAAGTTCTTCGGCTAATAATCAAATAGGGTAATGTACCAATTTTAAAAACGAAAGTAACATAAAGAGTAATAATAAACATCTCAACTAATCTCTTTAACTTTCTCATCGCAAGTGATGTGTCATTCATTTATTGACTACACTTTTATAAAGCAATTATTAATACTACATTATTGACCAATGAATGCATGACACCTAACTTGCTATCAAAAAGTTAAGGAGATTAGTTGAGTTGTGTATCATTACTCGTAACATAAAACATAGGCAACATATATAGGAGAATTTTGCTTTCCAAAAATAAAAACAAAAACAAAAACAAAAACATGGATAATTAATTATTGTATTCTAGCCATCCTTTTAAATCACTACTATTTATCATTTAAATGCAATTAATAACAATTGACAATTAACACTTAGTCATCCCAAAAGAAATTTACTTTAACCTTTGAAAATTTTAAGGTATAATATACTCCCTCCGTCCTATTTAAATAGTACACTTTGTATTACTAAAAATAGTAATACAAAGTGACTCTTTAAGTGACACATAAGGAATATAATTTTATCTAGTTTACCATGTAAAATTATCACATTACTGATATCATTGAAGAAATTTTATTACTAAACGCAGAATAGTAACGGTTTTTGTTAAACGCAGGACAGAAAGATAATATTTTACAACTTTGTTCCCATCTCTCCCCTACTTTTATAAAATTACACCCTCCTTCCTAGCAGCAGACCATCACCCCACCGTTGGATGCCACCCATCGCCGCCGCCCAATTTCAAAATTTTTTATAAGATCCAGTTGGCTGAACTGCGGCTGGCTTGATCTTATAATTAAAAAAGTCAAAATTCCGCCGGCGGCAGGAGGCGTCCTGTGGTGGGTTGGTGGCTTGCGGCTAGGAGGGAGGGGGTACTTTTATAAGGTAAGAATGAAATGAGAACAAAGTTGTAAAGTATTATATATCTTTTCCCGCATTTAGGGGGAAAAAAAAAAAAAAAAAACTTTCCTGTGTGTAGCACCCAAAATTAAAGGCAAAATCTCTTTAAGATTGGATGGGAATACCTTATTATACATAATATTCATTTAAACCCTTAATATTTCAAGTCCATAAAGTTACGTTTTTGTCCAAAAATGCACCCTCTTGTCGATCTGCCTACCAATAACAACAGTACTAGACGACGCCGAGTAGGCCAATATTCATTCCATTTCGCAAAGGTGTACAAGGAGAGGCACATGCATATATTTGTCCTACATACTTTTTTCAAGAATAGAACGAAGCAGATTAAGGTTTTTGTCTCCTTAGCCAAGGTCGCTTCTTTTTTCAACCGTACATTTTTAAATTATTTTTAATGCGACCTCCATCCCACTAGAATTCGAAGAGTTCGGTTTCAAAATATACAAATTTTTATGTATTACAAATACAATACCTAAAATTATTTTACACAGTTTGTTTCATTAATGCTCTTATTTTTTTCAAGTGTGAGTTAATTGTAGACCGTGCATAATTATATTAGCAAGAAAAAGAGGAGTAAGAAATTTAAATCTGGACTCGATTATTGGAACAAGATTTTTTTTTTTCTTTTGAAAGTGGACTCTTCTAATATTGGAAAGGAGGGGGTACTTTTTTTTTTTTTGGTTACTTTGCTAATATTCTCTCTGTTCCATATAAAGAGTCTTATATTTTTTTTATTGATATAATTATTTATGTGTCGTAAGGTACAACACATAAAATAAATAATTTGACATAGTTTTTTTCACTTATACTCTTACTTCCTAACTACGAGTTAATTGTGAATAACATAATATCATATTATGTATGCAATGTTAACAAATAAAAACATAACTTTTTTAATGGAATTGAGAAGATACAACTTTTTACATTTCTAATACGTTTTAATATTTAAAAATTGACTTCAAAACACACAACAACAACTAAATCTTTAATTATCTTCCTACGTTAGATTAATTATATAGATCAATGTTCACTATCTTGTATAGTCTAGACACGTTGACTAATTCATTTATTAATTTGAAATCTCTTATATATTAACATTTATGTAAAACGATACAACTATTTTTAATTCATAAAGTATAATTCGAAATATGAATCGGCGAGGGAGGAAGTACTACATTATTGCCGGTGTGGTGATTTTCAATGGAAAATGAGTGGTATATATCAAAATTGCATGGCTCCTGTTTCAGCTGGTTGTGGTTGGTAGTTAGGCGCAGGCAGGCCATGCACGCATGTTCCATAATTGCAATAGTCATTTTCCCAAAAATAAAAAAATAAAATTCAAATAGAAAAGTACTACTGATTTATTTGTGCTTCATATTAATTTACGAAATAATTATCACCTTGAATAAATAATAAAATGAATATTTGAGGTCACAAAAAGACTTGTGCTATACATATACACGTATCACGACAGGCAGGTGGTACTTCGCTTTCACCTTGGTGTACGGACTGCATCCTCTCCATTAAGATACACACAGAATTATTGAAAAAGCCAGGCATGGTTTTAGATAACTTTTTATACATCAATTTCCTTATCAAGTGAAGTTATTTCCTTTTTTTTTTTTTTTGGCCTATTTTATCTGGTGGAATTTAAGATCTCAGTCTCAAAAATATCGAGTGATGTTAAATACACGTATCAATTTTAGCATATGATATATTGTGTATTTAGTTTAATATCTAATATATTGGGTTTTGCTGATAATATATCGCAATTATGAGCCAACTATTGAAATATTGTCTATTCAATTTAACCTCCAATATACTGTGTATTGAGTTTAACCTCTAATGTATCGTATATCGATAATCGACTTTAGCTGCCAAAATATCACTGTCGAACCATTAAACAACCGGATAAGAGACTCCCACTTTTCTATTTTGTCCCTTTTCATTTTTCTTTATGGAAATCTGTTATTCACTCTCCCAAAAAAAGAGATTAGACGCCCTTGTATGTTGTTGTATTTCAAAATACATTGTGGAATAAATATGATAAGGTCTACAACAAAATGTTGTTTGGCATCTCAGTTATAAAATTGCACTACTTAAAAAGGACTTTATATCTAGATTTGGAAAATAATAGTTCAAATAACTAGTCAAATCTTATTAGACACTTCCCTATGCACGTGATTATTGTATTAGTTAATGTGAATAAACTATAAGTTCTTTTTACTATAGACATTTTTTATAACGATGATTAATAGTTTAATACAAACACGTTCAACAAATTAAGGTCACGTTCAGGGCGTAGCTAAGGGGGTCTGAAGAGTATGAAAATACCTCCAACCTTCACCTCGATCGCCATATATATTTATAAACTTGTGTGAGAAATTGTTTTTTACTATACCTTCTATATTTTTTTCGACTACGCCACAGCCTCTAATGGTAACTTTAAGTTATGGGCATGGATAACTTTTAACCTATAGTACTAGTATTTAATCCATATAATAAATCACTTAATAAATAATAGTGGTACTAAGTTTTTGTGAATAGTAAAAAATTAAAGTTTGAGCGATGAGGAATATTAATTAATTCGCAAAGGGGACCACCATACTTGCATGGTCGTTTTGAAGGCCTTGCGGTGCCTTTGTGTTGGCTGATTAATTGTTTATTTTCGCCGCTGTTATTTAATCGGACCACGTCTATTCCGATTCCGAAGAACAATGAAAAGCTAAAAGTGACGAAATCAAAAACTATATTTTTAAAATTCCGAAAAGGTCCAACATATAAATAAATTGTTCTTACAATCAAATGCATTATAAAAAAAAATTATTTAATAAAAAAATATACACTACTAATATGGGTGCAAGAGGGGTCCGAGGACCGCTCCACCCCTTAGATCCGCGCATGGCGTAAGGCACTTTTCCGTGAGAAACCATCGCAGTTGTTGGTTGCTTTTGACGAATTTCGACGATTCCAAACTCTTTTGTGTCGTTTAAACATCACTAGTTTAATTTTTTTACCTTCTCCATTGTTTTGCATATTTGGATTTATTAGCGTAGTTTTATTTTTATTTATTTATTTTAAGGTAAATTATAAAAAAAAATTGTATTTGAAAGTCTGACGAGTTAACGACGGACCTATCAAATAAATTTGTGCAAATGAGTGGTAACAATCTGTCGTGCACACCAACGGCTCTGTTCTCTTAGTCACTTGGATAGGAAATTTTTTGGTTAGGGAAGAAATTTGTTTTGGAGATTTGTGTAAGAAAGAGAAGAAAAGGTGTAAATGATTATGTTTTTTCTGAATTTATGTGAGTGAAGATTTATATAGAATTTTAAATTTTGAATTGTGAATTTAGTAAAAATGATGTTGTTTCTTTATGTAATATTTTTGAGAAAAAAGTAATACTTTTCTTGAAACTGAATGGAAAAGAACAGAGCCGAATCAGTTAACCATAAAATTAAAATTCTCTTTCTTCTACGTTTCATCAAAAGAAATTAATTTATTAAATTATTTCATACCATAAATCATGATTTTGAAGAAGTTATAGAAAGGTTGACCAAATATATAATAAAATATAAAGTGTTCTCACTTAGGTGATTATTGATATAGAAAATTATCGTAAAAACATGTATCTGACGTATCAGAGATGATTCAGCGATGCTTTTATCGACTTTAAGTGTCGTAATATTGAGTCTAGTCTCTAAAATACCGCATGTATTCAATTTGTGTGATGAAGTATTGCATGTTTAGAATTTAAATAATGAAATATCGCTTACCGTTATTACGTATGATTGAAACAACAAGTATCATGTATCAATTTAAATTATTGAAATTGTATGTGGGACGACCATGATCAAATATAGGAAACTTCCCCACAAATTAATTAGGTTATAGGTTAGGAAATATATATATTCTCTTTACATTATTGTCATATCACCTGAAGCTGAAACGGTCTAATTTCTTAGAAAGATAGAAAAACTAAAATGAAAGGCACCTATCTAATTAATTAACAGCGACTTGCGAGTGGTTATCTACACGTAATTAATTGTCTTTGGTAAATTCTACGCAGCTATTAAACTATTCAAATTGTTCATTTTCGACTGCTAAACTTTTTTGGCGTTTACAAATTAACCACTCACTTTTTTCAAATGGTTTGGATTGTTTTTCCACACATGAAAAGATTATAATCTATTTGGTGATCAAAAGTGCCACTTTCAAAAATAAAAATTAAGGGACTAATTTGCCGCGCTATAAAATTAGCGGCTAAAATTAAATTATTTAAATGTTTAAGTGGCCTTGTAGGTAATTTTCGGTTAAATGTTAAAGATAGGATCATATGACTAAAATTTTATGTGCGATGATATTCTCCCTTTTCAAAAGTTGAATAATTTGTGAAGATAATATTAATGAAGAACATATGCGAAAAGTTGGCCAAATCCACAAACCCAGTAATAATTCCATCCACCTAGCTTACACAATACTCCCTAACAATGAAGCAACAAAAAAAAACTAGAGCCAGGCAAGATCTGGTGGTGCTAGACGAGCTCTTATAAGGAGAAGGTGCCGGTGTTAGCGCCGTTACCGGAGAAATTTTAGTCGGCGGTGGGGTGCTGGGGGTGGTCGGTGGCGGTGAAGTTGACGGTGGCAGTGAAGTAGGCAACGAAGGAGTTGGAGCATGAGACAGTGGAGGTGGGGTGGGAGAGGGAGAGGGAGAGGGCGGCTCGCTCATCGGCGAGCTGCTCGGAATATTACCTACAAGATTATTATCCATGACGAAACGAGTTATTCAATCAGTGATTTTGACAAAGCGAAATTTTCTAATAAAACGGAAAAATGATATATCATATAGCACAAATGTATGAGATGAGCCATGGAATCCTCCCTGAAAATATCACTTTTGGCAGACATGACACAAGCCATATTCTTTATTGTGATAAAGCTATTCAGATCGCATTCTTTATTCTCTTATTGTGTATCAAGACCATTTTAGTAAAATCTACCCTTTATTTCACAAATTTATTATTAGCTTCATCCCAAAAAATATAAATATTTTTGTTTGAAGTCGTATCTCGTAATTTTCTCTTTTCTATTTGAAAAGGTTCATGATTCCCCAATCTATATACTTTCTTTTAAAATACGGTTTCAAAATAGAAATTTTAAGCATTCCCAGATGCATATATATTCACAGATCAATTTCAATAAACCAATAAACTAATTAATGAAATAACTTTATGAACAAATTAATAAATATACCAGGAGGAAGGGAAGGCTGAGGAGCAGTACTAGGCGAGGGCGCAGGAGCAACCGCAACTGCATATGCCAAAATACAACAATTAAAATTCATCGAAACACACCGATCAAACAACTGATTTTTTTCGAGTGAAAATCATCTATACAAATTACTATATTCGTTCCACCCTAAAATGAAGTGATTTCACTAAAGTTCCATAATATTGTACAAAATAGAACAGAATAACTTGTACAAGTAATTTTTTTTCTCCGTTTTTTGTGTATCCCTACCTCCATTCACCGCCATCGATAGAGCAATAAAACACAGGAAAACTGTAATCACGCCGCATTTCATCATCTTCAAAGCTAATTAATTAATCAATAGAGTATATTTTGGATATGGGAATTAATTAAAATGTTGTTTATTTATGTAGTGCATGAGGATGGGTTCATAGTAGTTGAGATATTGTGGGTATATGGAGTATATTATGAACGTTAAGATTGTCCTGTTGTTAAGATTTTCTAATATATCGATCCTTTCTATAGATTTCTTAAGAAATTCAAATCGTGAAAAATTTATGTTTGATGAATTACCGTGGTATAAATTTTTCTTCCAAATTTCAATTATCTGTCAATACAATACAATCCTACAATTTATAACATATTATTTTATGAAATTTTTTTTTTTTGTTGTAATTTTCAAATACATCCTATTTACATATTTTTGTCAATGCGTGTGTTTTAACATAACATTATAGACTAAACTCAATATGATATTTTAACCGTGACCTCGATACATCAGAGGCTAAATTCGTTATAATATATTTCAGAAATTAAATTTTTAACCATAATATATCAGAAACTAAACTCAATACACTATACATCAAATACTAAACTTGATACACGTGTTTTCATACCCAAACACTTAAAAGACTTGAGATGGTTTTGTATGAATTGGGCTTCACTAGTCACTGGAAAGTGTGACAGTGGAGAAGGACAGGGATTGGGCCAGGTTTATTCGTTTATGGGTTGGGCCCTTGCTAAATTAGGTTGTTGAAGCTGGTCCATTAGTTCATATATAGTTCGTTTGGTTAGGCCTTAAAATCACATGTACAGTTGCTGATTCCTAAACTCCCCCGTCTCAATGAAAGAGTCTTGTAAGAAAAATGTACAATTTTTTTATAAGTTTGAAGGTAAAACACTTAAAATAATTAGTTTACCACCATTTCTTTCATGAACGCCCTTGTTTTTTAACTGCAGGTTAATTATAGATTACGCATAGTTATATTAGTAAGGATATTAAAAGTAAAAAAAATAAAAACATAAAACATGACTTTTCCATTGGGACAGAGAAAGAATATTTTTATTTTTATTTTGTTTCGGAAGTATAGAAATTGTATCTAGAGGTTTAAAAGTGAACTAAATTGCTAAAATATTATTTTTAAAATAAAAAATATAAAATCAAATGATTGTCTATTTGACTCTTGATATATTTTCATAAAAGTTTAAAAACTAAAATACATTTGCAATTTTTTGCTTATGCTACAATAAAAATTCTGCAAAGTAACAAAATAAAAAGAGGTTAAGCAAAAGAAATAATTCCAAATTAACCACAAAAAATATCGCCATCTTTAAGTGACTCGAGCCCTCTACAAGATAACTACAAACTATAATACATTTGAAAATCATACAATGAATTCAAGGTCATAGCTAGAGTTTTTCCTTCATACGAATCTAATCTTGTAAGTCCTCAAAACTCAAAAGGGGTGATTTTGTAGAGAAAATATCACTTTTAATTCATAGAAGATTACAATCTCAATGGAGTTAATGAATCAAATTGATCTTTATCAAATCAAACCCCTATGGACATAAGTAATCTTTTTAATAAATGAAATTTTAGGTAGAGATATTTTAATTATAAACTTTGAAAAACAGGGGTGGCACCAATGGGTGGGTGGATCACAGCCCCTCATTCACTCTTATTAGCAAAATATATTTATTTATAAAACTACGTATGTATTTACTGTTAAAAAAAACTATTTATATATTAGATTCCTTAGTATTTTTTTTTTCTAGTTCCACCACTGCTGATAAAGTACATAGATAACCAAAGAAAAAAAAAAAAAAGAAAAACTCCAAAAAATGTTCACCAAGGAATGTGATTTATGATGATGAGAGCAAATCCTCCTTTCATTGGTTATATGTAGGATCTACTACATTTGATTTGATTTGATTTGCATTTGGAAACATAATACAAATAGTTACAGAAAGTTAATTAGGGGCTGTGAATAATAATATTGCAACATTATAGTCTTTGGAGATAGTGCATATATATAAATATAATATATAGCTTTCATTTTTTTTTTTCCAACTCTTATATAATTACATGAAGCAATTATTAAGGGGTGGAAGGAGAATTTCAGAAATGATATCAAAAGCCATTTTTTGTCTCTCAAAAGAACTACAAATTGAGTGGAATTACATGATTATATGCATGCACTATATATATATATATATATATATAATATATTCATGAATAATATTTCCTACTTCATATGGTCCCCTTGTCAATGGAAATTATGAAAGATATTTCTTAGGCAAATTATTTGTTCTTGCCCAAAGACTTCAATGACGTGTTTGGTAAGCCTATCTTGACACATCCCTTTTCTTTTTCTTTTTCTTTTTTTTTTCATTATTTTTTAACCCATATATATCTTTGACATATAAACAACCAAATTAAAGAGGGGACGACAAAACTGTTCTTTTTTTTTGGAGACTATTTCGAACTTTGAATCTTTTATAACACTTTTGTACATCTGTTACAATATTTATCTTGGTGAATACACGTCGATGGTGCATAACAATTTTTTGTCCGATCTTGCGCTACCTGACGATAATAATTGAGGAAAGTGATTTTTTTTTTTTTTTTTTTTGACCTTTAGTTTTCATTTTGTTGGATTTAAGAATCATAACAAAATAGAGATGTGAACTCTTCCAAATTGGAAGGGGCACCAAAAATGGCCAAAATAGGAGGTGGGGCTCAATTTTTATCCCCAACAAGTAGGAACAGAGAAATTTAACATTGTAATAAGTTGAGAAAACCACTTGTTGGCCCTTGACATTGATGGCAAGGCATTTGGCAAACCATTCAATTGACAATTGAGAGAAAGGGATACAACGAAATCCTTCTAGAGTAGTTGGCCACCCAAGAAGAATCGAATCGCCGTCATTTCTGGAGTCGCTATACAAAATACGCATTGTGCGCCTATTAGTACAAATTTAGATTAAAGAGAGCCTCATTTCGTGTTATGTGAGGTACAATACATGTATACTATACAAGTGATTGATTCCAAAAAAAGAAAAAAAAAAAAAAAGGAAAAAAGGGAGAGAGAGCTTAGGTGTAAAGACTGCAAAAGTTGCAAGTTTGTGTGAGAATTAATGTGAGGCTCTCCAAAAAGGCCCTACCCATTTCTTTGTGTCATTTTCCAATCAATTTTGTGTGTCCACAACAACTGAAGAAACAATTGGCTGGAAAAGAACAAGAAATGGGGAATTAAGAATAGATATATGTTCTTGATGAATGATAATGATGATCATCGTTTCGTTTGTAGAATAAAGACACCATACTAAGGAAGGAATGATGCAGCTACTATTTTCTAGTTGATTTGGGCATATTTATATACTCTCTTCGTTCTATATAAAAAATTCTGTTTCATTTTTTCGATCAAATATTTGAGTCTTTGTTTGTTTACCGTTACTAATATAATAATGTGTGGTTTAAAATTAATTCTTACTTAAAATATAAATATATATAAGTAAAAAAATGATGCTAAATTGTTTATTATAAGTACTGTATTTTTTAAAACTAAACTGTTGTTAATGGAATGAAAAGAATATATAGCTTACTGGATTTTACAATGTCTTTCGATGAAATTCTTTAGGCTATGTAAAGGAGGGTTATTAAGACAGATTTATTATTGGCCTAACCGGGAGAGTGTTGGGGAAAGTGGTTAAAAGGAGGATTTTGCAATTTTGAGATCTTCGATATGAAACTTGTAATTTACAATGATTAAAAATGATTGAAAGAGTGAAAAAGAAACAAAAAAGGCAAAAAAACTTGTGGTGAGGTTTGAGATTTCAGGAAGGTGCTACCTTATACTCTCCGTCTCATTCAAAGAGTCTATTTTGTATCACTAAAAACACTAATATAAAATGGGTGTAGTCTTTGATTGAGACAGTGAGACTATAGGATTAGGAATTGTTTAGGTTGTCTTTGATATGAGATGCATAATTCGTTCGTCTTCTTTCGTCCGTGTATTTTTACCACATATTTACTATGGTTAATCCTATATTGTACTCTCTTTATTTTGTTAAAAAATTTCACTTTGTAATGATGTTCCAATAATATAAAGTAAACTCCTTTAATGGAGCGGCAGAGTAATAAAATAGTATATTTCGTATTTACAATTTTTAGGTAGGAGGACTGAATATATTGTTGATATATATGCTGGAGTTTATATAATTGGGTCCATCTTCAAAATTAAATTTAATAGTGTATCAATTGCTATAAATAAATCGTCAAGTTCCCTTAGACTTAGACCACCTGATCAATTAGTGATTTGGTAGTCTAAAAACAAAGTTTGAAAGTTGGAAAACTAAGTAAAATTGTTAGAGAATTAATAATTTGGTAGTCCAAAAATAAAGTTTTAGAAAAACTAAGTATTTTTGTTAGATCAATCGCAATCTTTGAAGAATACTACCCTTTTAATATTATTTTAGCAAAGCAGATGACAATAATGATTAGAAAAAAAAAATGACAATAATTATTGGTTGGTGGGAAAAGGATATATATATATATATATATATATAATTATATATGGCATTCTTTTTGTCTTTGTGTGGTCTTCTTACTTACCATAGCATAATTTCCTGATTTTGAATTCTTGAAAACACATTTTTAGCAATTGATATAATATAAAAAATTGGTAAATCGTTTTGTTTTCGCATTTTCTAATTATAGTTTGGAGATTAAAATATAAAGTGAAGGATATAAATGTCTTCGCACAATTAAGACCAATTTTTTTGTTAGTTCAAATGACAAAAGTCAAAACACAAGAGGGAAAAAGACAATTAAACCTAAATTTTATCAAATTTTATGTTTTATTAAAAGTTTTTCAATTTTTTGTCTAAATTACCTAAAGGACCCTAAGCCATTAGAAATAATTTACCAAATGAGTCCTAAGATTCTAAAAATCCATTAAATAATTTAGACAAATTTCATGGGGGAGTTTGTAACTTATCCCAAAAAAAAAAAAAACAAAAAAAAAAAAAACAAAAAGCAGAAAATTTGGGGTTGGCATCCTCTAGTTACAAATATTTTGAGATTAGAGTGTCCCAACATTTTCATGGGGCAAATTCCGAGGGATTTGGTGGCGGTGAGGGTAAAAGTCAAATTTCCCACCACCATCCTGTGGCACTCTCCCCTGAGCTTGCCTATAAAAGTTTTGGAACACTTTAGTTTCAAAAAATTTTAAGATTAGTGGATTCTAACCCGAAAATTTGACCTCGCACATCAGATATGGTTCGTGACGCTCGAGCAAATAAATATTGGGGAATTATTGTGATAAGACCTCCTAACTTCTCCATGTTTCCTCTGTCGCGCAAGAAGTTTATGGAGCTAACAATGATTACCATGTGGTTGATAAGACAAGGGAAAGAGAGAAAAAAAAAAAAAATAAATAAAAGCCCTTTTGAATAATTAACTTCACTTTTATTTTCTCACTTATTTTCACTTGGAGTGTTTTGGAAAGAATGATAATTGGGTTAAATTAACAGTTAATGTAAAAATAAATAAATTTTATTAAAGTTCATGATATAAATAAATAACAGCAAACACTTGTATCTCGTGATGGTCCGCGGCGCGAGTGTACACGTAAATCTTTTTCTTTCGAAAACTAGCATATCGATTGTAACGAATTCTATCAATATCGAATTTTTAACTTTTGAAATACCGTATTTAAGTAAGTTAATAAATATTGAAAACACGACTATTAATTTAACCGTTGAAATATCGCGATTATATTAAAACAATAAGTATAAAAAATATGTGCATCGAGTTAAATTGTTAACTTGCAAAAAAAGGTAATTAGTTTGATAAATTAATTGTGAAGCCAAAGGGTTTGGCGCTTCCATTCAGGTGATATTGGGATACCACTTGCACAAGTGGGTTATAGTTTTTCCAATTGGCAACTTGCATTAATTGAATTGAAACCTAAGAAATTGTGAACAAAGCAATATTCACCAAAAGTACCACACATTTGTGAGATGTAGCACTTGTATCCGTGAAACTCTTTACATTTATTTATTTATTTATTTATTTTTTAACTATTCGATCAACTTTTTCCCCCTTTCTTTTTTGGGTCTCTTCGACCAAAATATATATATATATATATATATATATAAAGTCTTATAGAAAAGTGGTGTTCCTTTTTTAACCTTTTGTAAGCTGATAACTGATGTAATTATGTGTGATGACAATACTTGAAATAAGCGTATGATTGAAAAATAAAAAGTATTTATTTTAATTATTATTTCTTATTACTTATATATATATATATATATAAGTTACATGAACATTGAACTTTTATTTATTTATTTATTTTTACCCTCTTTTTGCACTACACCTTAAACCTGTTCAACAAGTCAAGCTTGGTAAGCAAATTGAAAAGGGTAATAGTATTATATGTAAAGTCATCTCTTTAGCTGTTAAAGGTCAAAATCATGGTGTTATTCAATTCCAAAAGTAACATATATATATATATATATATATATGAATTGTTATATATTTACTCGTTCCCTTTTATGATCTCATGAATCACCAAAATCTTCAACTTCATCTTTTGCTGATAATGATATGCCCCCCTGTTTGAGTTTGAGAGATCATGAACCAAAAAATAATACTTTTAATAAAAATCAGAAATAAAATTTTTTCATTTATGTGTAAGACTACAGTTTCGTTTAAAATATCACATTGTTATTGAATAATGGTATATATAATTGCGTATGTAATAATATTAGTCATGCATCCAATTTTAAACTTAACAACAGAATAATTTACTAACGAAGACTATAGTTTTTCCCTTCGTTAAGTTAATAGGGAGAATATAAGTTAGAAATTCATCATGAGACTCTTTGGATATTCGTGGTCATAATTGGATTGAAACAAAAGTAAAGAAAGCCCATGATGATGAGCAAGTGGAAGAGAGAGTGGATTAAAATAATAAAATTTCATTACTTACAATGTTTTGTTGATGGGAAAATAATACTATAGATTGTAATGATAATTAATTTAAACCACAAGGGTAATAATGGATGACTTGGATCAATATAAGTCTAAGGTCTATATTGTCATCCAAGCTATATAATAAATAAAATAATAATTGTAATATATATATATATATATGTATATATATTTTCTTTTGAACTCACGAAATAAAGTATAGCTCAAGTATTTTAGTAGAACAATTACTTCTTTTTATATTTAAAAGGTTGGTTTCGTAAGAAAGCATCTGCCAATCAATATTATATCCATCGATCCCAGAATATTCTTTCCTAATTACTCATTATACTCTTTCACATTTGACTAAAAGATTAAAATTTAACGAGTTCTAGAGCATAATATTTTAAGAAAATTGTTTAATTAATTTATTATTATCTCCCATCGATTAAAATTATACTCTTTCAAATTTACTTTTTTTAGTTGTATTTATGATTCTAGGATCAGAATTTCACATGTGATCAATTTTTTGTGTGAGATCGGGATCCTAGAATCATAAATTCGACTAAAAAAAGTAAAAAAAAAAAAAAATCGTGATTTATTACTCATATATATGAGTAATAAGTATACTTAGGGCATGTTTATTTGGAGGTTTGCAGATTGGTTTTGCAGGATTACGAGTTTCAAAAATTATTTTAAAATCAAAATCTTGTTTGGTACGAGTTCAAAAATTTGTTCCGCAACACCTTGTTTCAAAAATAAATTCTTGTTTTAAAACCAAAAACTATTTTCTTAAAACTCAAACCTTTAGGGCCTGTTTGGTTCACGGGAAAGTAAAGTTTTTTGAGAATATGATTTCTGGGAATTTAATGATAAGGAAAGTAAAGTAAAAAAGAATACTTTTTTGTGTTTGGATTGGTTAAGAAATGTATTTGGGAATTTAAATGTGAACTAAACTAAATATCGAAAATGCCCTCTCGAATTATGGTTAATGATTTTCTCATAAAAATATTATTAACCTACTAAATAAGAGCTAAATAATATTTAATTTTAAATTAAACTACAACTTTAAAACTAAATTACATGCCAATTACTCATCCAAAATTAATTTTAAATTTTAAAAATTATATATTTGATTATTAATTGATTTATAATGTAGTTATTAGTCTAGCGAGAATTCAGATGAGTAAGAAAGTAATTGAAAAAATAAATTTTCTTGCTGTAAAATAAAATATTAAATTTGTCACTCGATTTTTTCCAAATTTAAAAGGAAGAGAAATTAGAACTTTTAAATATGATACATTAATTTTTATTAAAATATTATTTAGTTTTGTAGCTAATTAACTATAAAGAATATTATATATGAAAAGTATATATATTGTTTTAAGTATATATGTTTGGACATAAAAATTAAAGTAAACAAAGTTAATTAGATACAATATATACTAAAGTAAATTGTGATATTGTGGACGATTAGTTGCAACAAATTAGTTAGACAACTTTTATACATAGACAATTTTTTACCTTTTTCAAGAAAAATTATATATATATATATATAATTCCTTTTTTCATTTTATGGTTTTTTTTGTTAATTTTATGGTTGATATAATAGAAATATAAAATATTTGAAAATAAATAACAGTAAGGGTAATGAGTGTCTTTTCTAAAAATTTGTGACTCGGGAAAAAGAATACCAAATTACAACAAGGATTCTTTTTCCAGAAAAATAACACTTATTTTCCCTGCATCGCGGATTTATTTTCCTTTCCCAATCAATTAAAATCAATTCCAAACGAAGGAATTTAATATTGAGGAATCATATTACTTTCCTTGACTAGAATACTTGTAAACCAAGCAGGCCCTTAGGGTATATCTTGTTTGCTACCTACTACCATACCAAACAATATTTTGAAAAAAAATTTAATTCCCAAAATTATTTCATTAAACATAGTTTTTGAAAACAATTTTTAAGAACTTGTTCTGTTATTTTCTTTTGAAAACTTATTTTCCAAACCTCCCTTATAACCTTTTAACGAACAATGTCAGTAGATATTTATATATTTCGTAATTATATATTTGATCCTTCCAATACTCCTACATCATCATCTAGCTAGTAGCCTTTTGGGGTTGATGATGAAATATAGCATATATGAATTCGCCTTTGATGGCTTTTTTATTATTTTTTTTGGTTGGCCACTTTGGTAGAATAATTTACTTAAGTGGTGTAAAATTTAGCTACAAGAATAAGAGACAGCGATTGCGGTTGAAGGTTGCTCCACCAGATGTGCCCTTTGGAACCGCCCAATGTGGTGCATTTTGCCATATTGGGCACTCAGTGACATTGAAATGTGATAGGACAATGAATTTTACTTTAAAAGATTGAATTAATTCATTTTATAAGAACCTAGTTTGACATCCGCGGAGCGGATTGGATGCAAATTATTTAGGAAAAAAATCTTGCACTCGATTTCAATCTGCGGATTAAATATCCTAGCTGGTATGATTGGAAATTTAGGATTTGTTACGAAGTGGATCCATTATTCGATCTGAACCGCGAATATTTTTGTTCATCCCTAGTGTATCCCCTCTTACCACTTCTTTTCTCCCTAAAATTAGAATTAAATTTCAGGTAATAGCGTGATAGTTGTAACTTATGCGTTCATTTTAGATTTTAGATTTTGAACCATATCAAATGCAGATTGCGATAACTCTATTATCTTTCTCTAACATAAAAGAAAGAAAGAAGTGAAGTGTTATTATTTATAGTCGATACCACCTTTGTTCTAAATATAAAAAATAAAAAAAAAATTAAACAGCACGGCGAGAGACTTAATTTTCCATATTACTTTCAATATTATAAAACAAAACCTTTTTTGACAGCAAAATGAGTATCATTTCTTTTGTTAGGAGTTGTATTTTCACTACAGTTTTTTTTAAATATAAAATTGGGAGTGATTACCCTTTTCATTAAAAAGCATATAAAAATAATTCTAGCCGCAGAAGTTTACCTTCTGTTTATATACTTTGAATAATCTACTTTTGGTGGTTGCTGAAGGCGATATTCATGATGCGTGCTACTATTGTCACTACAAACTTTTTACATTTTAAAGACAAATATTTGTATGCACTATGTAGTACTAATCCATATCACATTCATCACATGTTTTAAAATATTTTTTTTACCGTTCCATCTGACTGGAGTAAGAAAAAATGATTGAGTAAATAAAAAAATTCAGTATCTTGAAATTAAGAGATCAAATAAGTTGAAGGACCATTTGATCATTAATTTTCCGAAAAAGATAAGTTCTCTAAAAAAACAAATTGGTGTCAACTTTGAAACCCTTAACCTTCGAAAGAAATACATAAAAAAAGGATTTCATAATCAGTTTTTCCACTATCGAACTTCTCCGAAAACATAACGTTAAATATTATTAATTCGTCCAAAAATCAAACGTGTGACCAATCAATGTTGCGATTATTGGACTAATTTTGTACACAAGTTACAATTATTGAGCTGCCCTGCTGTAGCCATATTGTGAAACCATACGTAAGAGTACAAAAGAGATTTTTAACGTTACAAGCCACGATAAGGAAATTGAGTGTTACATTATTATAAAAAAATATTAATTTTTATTAATTAATTAAATAACCATTTCTTCTCCATTTTTACAACAACTCTAGAACCTATATATAGATATATATCTGCTCGTCAACGTCTTATGTTGTCATGCTAGAATAACCAGACAAAGGGATTGGCAACATGACGGCAGGAATCTTATAGGAATCACAGTCATCCACACTGAGAGGTAGAAAATAATTAAGGATTAAAATTAATTTCTTTTCATAAAAAAAAGCAAAAAAGAAAAGAAAAGTGGATTTGAATGATATGAAATTTATTTCTAGTAAAAGTTCGCATGTCCCATCAAAATAGGTCTATTTTATTTTTCTGTCATGATAAACGAGTTTTGTTTTATTTTTATTAATATGATTATATATTTGGTGTAAAATTAGATCTTTATTTAAAGAGTAATTGTATAAGTAGGCACGATCGTGACAAAAAAAAAATTTAGTTGTTATACTTTATACCTCGTACAAATATTTATATACTATTTTCGACAAGTTTTTAGTGACGAACTTAATTTGTGCATTTTGTCACTAAATTATCACTAAGAAATTGCAGTTTTAGCGAATCTGCAGGATTGGAAGAAAATTAATGTAAGATGAGACCAAAAGTGTGTTATGAAATGAATATTGGTTACCTTTAAAAAAACAAATTGCATATTTGGCGACTCCCGCCGTCTCATGTTCCTCCTTTTCCTCGACTCACTCCATTGTTGCGTAGAACCCACAATACCATTGTTAGTCTAGTTGCTTATGGCAAAGCCAACTACTTAGCCTTCCAATACTAAGAGCAACCCCTAGCTAACATGTATTTCTCATTGTTACTAAAACTACATAATGAATTCTTTCTTTTTCGTCTTAAAAAATAAAATAAAATAAAAATTCACACATTAGAATAAAAAAGATAAGTGAACATTGTTTCTTTGGTAGGATCTCCGATTCATATCAAGGAAGAATAGGACAACACTAAACTTGATTGTTAACTTTTCAATTAATGTACTACTAATTTTGTACTAACTATATATCACAAATTTAAAACACATATATACTTTAAAGACAAACTTGAAACGCGTCATGTTTTAAAATTGTAATATAGTATTAGTGGTAACAGAAGATCTGAACTCGAACTACATTTGACGCTTAGTTCTTTGTGTATGCTTTTTCCTTTCTTAATTTCTTTTTTTTTTTTTTCATATATTTTTCTCCCCTTTACCCTGTTTGTTATGTAACTCTTTCTAAGCGAATCAACATAAAATTCTTAACACTTTATTTCAAGAATCTCAACAGCTTTTCACCGAGCGTTGTTGGAATCATTATATATAAATAAGTATAAAGAAAAAGCTTCTAGCAATAATTGAAATTAAACATAATGGGATTTCGGTTGGAGGAACAAGAACCACATAAAATCATATTCCAAAACTCTGCCCACCACCATCATATACATATACATCGATAGAGAGTACATATAATTGGCATGCCTCCACCACCCCCCTCCCCCCCCCATCACCCCACCCCCACCCCCACCCCCAGATGTACACTGTGACAATTATGCATTTGTAGAATATATATATATATATATATATATATATATGATGGTTGGCATAATATACATAGATAGATAGATACATGATTAACAATAATAATAGTAATAGTAATAATTGGTGTGTCCGATTTGGCAGAGGCGATTCCCAGCGCTCGACTGACACAGGGTGCAATAATCGTAAAAGTGGGGATGGGATCTGATTAAATTCCAGTGTGCTATACTGCAGCCACTGTCTCCCCTTTGGTGGAGATCACTTCAGATCCTGAGGCCATGGATGCACCTTCATGATTAATATTCTTAGATACCACCAATGAGCTCTTTTCCTTTCTTTCATCTTGATTCATTTGCTGTTGTCTACATTCTAGACTGCAAAATGCACTATCTCCTCTGAAAAAAAAAACCCATCACTAAATTAAAACAAGAATGGAAAATTTTCTATTTATATCTTCTCATAATGAATATTAATAAATACGGGATTAAAAAAAAAAATACTTGTATCAAATGTTGAAGGGAATAATGTTTATGGGATTTGGTTGAATTTTATGAAGATAAAGTAATTAAAAAATATTTAATGATAGGACCTCCTTAATTAAGGTAATTACTCTCTAATGGTAGTAATTAATCTAAGAAAATTAATATATAGAACTACATGGAGATATATAATTAATTTGCTTTTATTTGTCATAGTTTGTAACCACTTTTCTTCCTTTTGGAAATTGGAACAAAAAACATGCTTACAAGCTATAATCATATAAATTAATTTTTCCTCAAAATTCCCTAAATGAATTTTTCTCTGATCACTTTCACAAGACACACAACAACATCTTCTTTTTCATTTTTTTTTTTTTTTAAAATTTCTCCAAAAAAATAAAAATATTAATAACAAAAACTAGAATAATTCCATACATTCACAACCCTAAAAGAACTTCCATTCTCTAATTCTCCCCATCCCACCCATGGCAAGGATAACCAAATATATATGGGAAAAAAAATTACAGTTTCGTCAAACAACCATTCACTCAATGGATTCGCCCAACCATTCAATCAAATCCAATGAAAGATTCAATTAACGGAACTGTAGCCTCACCCATATATGTATATAAAAGGAAAAAAAATTTCCCATGAAATTTCTGTAGAAAAAGTTCGCAAAGCTTGGAGTTTCAACTCATCAAAACATGAATATATAACCAAAAAAAAACTCACACACACACTGACAAACAGAATAAAAAGTGAAAAAAGTTAAGATATAGTACCTATACATGTAGATATCACGGCCGGGGATTAAACGGCGTTTGCAAAGGGTACAAGCCCTCAAGAAATGGCCATAATCACTACTACCATGAAAGTCAGCTGAATTCCTACGAACACTTCTCGGCCTTGGTGACGGCGACACCGCCGTCGCAGCCGCCGGGAACCCCTGATCTAATCCCTTAAAAGGGTTGTTCGGATCAAACTGCCCCTGAGAATCCACCCCTCCACCACCACCGCCGCCCCCCTCGGGTTTATTACTAACATCCAAACTAAATTCCGTCAAACTAGTCGTCCTCTTAATCGGCGGACGAGGCCTCTTTCCTAACAACATTTTTAACAATGGAATTTTGGTTTCTTTAATTTTCTTGGCTTTCTGAAGAAAGAAGGAAGAAATGGAAAGGGGGAGTGAGAGTGGGAGGATTGCTGGGAAGATAAACAGAGAGCCAGAAAGTGGGGAGAGAATCTGAGCCGTTGGATGTTTTCATGATGGATGGATCGATCTTGGTGCGGATTGCATTATTATTTTTATTATTTATTTATTTGTAATGGGGAGGGGAGGCCATGTCAGCTGTGAGCTGTCACTTTTTTTTAATTTTTTTTTATGGGTTTTTAAGATACCAAAACAGCTCAGTTAGGACGAATTCTTATGTGGATTCTTGCTTGAGAGAGTTTTATGATTGTATTCTAATCAACCTGAAGTTTATAAATTGGAAAGTTGAAAATTACTTTCATATATTTTTTATATACATCTTTCTTCGTTTCTCTCTTGAATTGTTACTGTTTCACAAAAAAAGGAAACTAACATTATATAGTATATTCACATTTTTAGCAATCTAGAGAGCAAAAATGTAACTCGAAAACACACAGAACAAAAGTTAAACTATCATATAAACATAAGAAGATGAAAAGACTTTTGATATTCATTGTCAGAGTGATCCAGTATGTACACGGGTAATAATTCGTGTTGTGTCCATGTTACTAGATTTGGGTAGGCGGATTCCCTTGTCGACACCCCCTTCAACCTTAATTTTACCCATTTAATTATTTTTGCTATTCGTGTTGGCCTATTTAACTCACAAATATTTCGATTTCGTGTTGTGTTTTCGTGTTGTAGTACAAATTACTTGTGTCGGGTTCAGGTCGGTGAGTTAACTGTCGATACTCTCAACCCTAACCTTTCCCGTTTAGTTATTCATGTTATTCAAGTCAACCCATATAACCCGCAAATCCTCCAAAGCTCAACCCTAATTGTTTATATCGTGTCGGGTTCGTGTCGTATCATAAATGGTCATCCGCAGGTATGGATTTATTCGTTAAATTCTTCATGAAAGATTTAGTAACATCAAATTATCGACCAATAAATTTATGTCACGTCATTAGTTATAAAAAAGTGACTATAAATTTGTTAAAATGAGTATCATTATTATTCGTATTAGATTTAATCCTTATTTAATTTAATCTCAGTCCCAGATAGCTCACTCACTATTAATAGTAATTAATAATGGGGTATGTCTTACTTCACTTGGTGACTTAGATTAAGCTGTCTAGACTTGCACATGATTGGTTGTAACTCCCTTTTTTAATACTAATATAAGGGCAACTTGTCACTGTCAAGTATGATTATATAAGTTGACCTATTCGACTTAATTAATTTATT
>CM028752.1:36633765-36733765 GCA_016801395.1 Leptodermis oblonga
CACTCAATTTTCTGTATTTGATTAACACTATATATACATACTTAATTAATAATACATTTTGTTTTACAATGCCACTTATGATTGGCTCTTGGGGGGTTGGGAAGGGTTTTTATTTCAATATATTCTAATTTTTAGAACACTGGTGTCACTTTCACCCTTCTATACGTGTGTGTCTATATATATATATATATATATATATATATAATTTCTTCGATCCATTATAAAATTTAAAAAAAAAAATCAGTTTCAATTTGTTTACATTACATACCTTTACTAACATAATAATATGTAATCTATAGTTATCTCTTAGAAAGTAGAGATATAAGTGAAAATAGTATATTAAATTACTTATTATAGATATTATACCTTACCAACGCTTTATAATAAGTTGTACATTTTTCAAACTAGACTCTACTAGTGAAACAATCCGAGTATAGACTACAGAGGATGTCATATAGACTATAGAGTAAAGAAAAGGAAAAAAAAAAAAAAAAAAAAAAGAAGAGGGTAAACAACTAATTCTATTGCAAGTTACAAGGAAGAATATTCTTCCTAATTTTCGAGTTGGTATAATGAAATCTGGCAAGTAAGAATCAAAATCTCTATCTTTACTTAATTTTTCTAATTATTGAGTGTATTTATTGTATCCTTATTTATCCTAAAATAAACTAAAAGAAAGCATGAAAGTTTTACTTTTACCTTGTATTTTGATGAGCCCAAATTTGTCGGTCCACTGGATTGATGGCATCTTCGCCTGTTCTTGGGGCTTGAGAACGATATCATGCAAATAGCGTGGCTGGTTCCCCTAAGTAACTCTGATGTCTAAGTCAATAAGCAGTTAAGAGGAGAGATACAATTCGGGTTGCAGAATATTTGTACTTCATAGTAGATATCACTATATATATATAGCTGAGTGTCTGTCAACGTAGGAGAATATATTCAATAGTATGGAAAGTGATCCTCAAAATATCGATGTTGATATGATCTTGAGGGAAGTAGAGTTCGAGGATACCTTGCCTACTTCTTTCCTAGTTTAATAAGCTACTTGGGCTTTGCTAGGGGCTTGGGTCGAGGCCGGGAACTCGAGAGGCGCTAGGGTTCTCCCTGTGGGGCTCTGAGTACAATATTGGTCAAGCCAGGTGATTGGATTAACCCCTATGTAATTGGGTTGGTCTCCGTTCAATCCGTATTCCATCAAGATTCTTATATATATATATATATATATATATATAATTACACGTATCATTAATAATGTTATGCAAAAATTTATATCTAATGTGTCTGACTATCAAACCGTGTGCATACTGAACAAAAGACACGCGTATCAAATTTAGTTTTAAAAATATCGTGTGTATATTATGAAAACATGTATATTAAACTTAGTTATTGTTTCTTGACCACTGATATGAATTTAGTTAATGAAGTACCAAGTATAGCCTTTGATCTATCAATTATAACTAAAAAGATATCATATGTTTCAAAAGGAAAGAAAAAGTATTGCCTATGAAGAATAAAACGCACCTATTAATTTCAAAGACACCAAACTTATATACCTACTATTAGATTGTTAGACTGTTAGACATGAAACTCCAAGCGGAATTTACCAAATACATTATCCTTAGATGATTTGTTGATAGTTTACTGGAAGTCCAATACGGTAAAAATCTAAAATCTTTAATAATTTCTGACAAGCTGCTGTGAAACTCAGAACTGAATCTACGGAGATAGTAAAATCATAAATCTAAACATAGTAATAAACAAATAATCTAAAACCAACTAATAATTGCACTGAAAGTCGTTAGATCTGCTCGTGTGGCAAGTGGCTAGTTACAAGCTTCAGAAACTATGCTGACACAGCATTCATAAGTCCTGGGGCCTACGGGCCCACTCCTTATCCCTCGACTTCTATTTTTATTTTCTCTTTCATTTTTTCTCCAGGTCTTTCAAGTGCATCCGTTGATTGGTTGGTGTTACATTACTATCAAAATTTTTTTTTTTCTTTTTTCACAAAGAGACAAAAATTGTTTATAGTAAGCCAATAAAAAGATGGAGTAAATTCTTTCATTTAGTTTTCTAAAAGTAAGAATATATACTCTTCAAAAAAATTTTATTTGGTTTTCTTTTATATACTCTTTTAGTACTATTAAAGGATTTCAATATCGAGAAAAGAAATATTCCCTTTATTTTACTAGAAAAATTCAATTTCACAAATGTAAAACTTTTTAAATGTTAAGGTACAATATTTAAAACAATTAATTTAACACCGCTTGTTTTATTAATGTTCTTATTTTTGAAGTGTGGGTTTGTTGGGAACCACACATAAATAGATTAGTAAGGTTAGGATGAGTAAAAATTTTGAGAGTGGAATAATATATATATATATATACATATATTTTTAGAAGTTGACTCTTTTAATGAAACAGATGGAATATAACTTTTTATGAGCCTTTAAGTTATCATATTTAAATTAAGTAATTTATTATATATATTTTTCACTTATACAATCTTAATTTACAGATGATAAATGAATTGAAAATCATATATCATCACATTAGCAAAGATTAAAAAAAACAATAATAATAAGCATGATTTTTTTATTCAGGTAATTTTTAAAATTTAAATATGACTATTTTAGTGAGTCATAGACATTATTATTTTTTGTCTCAAATAGTTATTCATATTTCTAATATTATTTTCCTTCTTAAAAATTTCTTTGTGTAGACTATTTTATTAGGTTATCAACTTGTAGTATTCTTTAACGTAAATTTAGGAGTAATTTAGCGAAAATACAACAAAATAATGTCTCTTAAAAACAATATCATTATTCTAATTAACAACTAGAGATGTTTCAGAAATCTCATCCTACTATAAATTCATTATATTTACATTTTTCATAAATACGAGAGATTATTTAGTGCATATGGTGCACCATGTAAAATGGGGCAGTCTGATATATTTTAGGTTGAGATAATATTTTAGGGGAAAGCGATGTACATCTAAGTGTGCTTGGCGCACGGGAATGAGAATGAACATTTAATTCCTAGGATTGAAATTCCTATGTTTGGTATATATAGGTATATGATAATCTCAACTATTATATCCTCTAAAAAGCAATTTAAAATTTCTTTAATGAGAAATTCATCGATTCCCGAATATGAGATACCCACCATTCCTATTCCGATTCTGATTCCCACACGCTAAACGCACTCGGGACTTATCAATAAATATAAACTTGTGAAATGCTGGTTTACCGTTAGATTCTACTATTTTTAATGATATAGTCGATGCATCTAATAATTTTTCACTGATACAATCGATGTGCCCTCTACTTTAGCTAGCTACGCACTATCTTTGTTCGTTAATAAAAGTTTTTAAACTTAAAAGCACATTTATTAGATATATAAAAAGATATGTATCCTTAATAAATGGTAAGAAAAGAAATTTCAATAGTAATATGGCTAGTGTTATTGCCAGAGGTTTTTTTAACATCTAGAGCAAAATATTAATCTTGTTCCCGAATTGCCCTTGTTTACTTTTAGTCTTTTACTCCCTCTGGGTTTCTCTTTTTTCCTCGGTTTCTTCTCGATCCATTTTCTCTTTTTCTTTTTTCCCTCCGTTTCTTCTCTCTCAATCCTACTTCATCCTTCTCAAATCTATGAACCTTTTTTGTCACAAATTTCATATTCTTCCCTCCCATTCTCTTGTATCTCCATTTTTCTTCACCCTCAAAGAATAACTATGAAATTAGGCCATCTCTTGATTCTCTGCTTTTTTCTTCTATTTATTTTCTTTTAACTCTTAATTTAAAGTACAAGAGAGAAACAAGATGAATCATGATGAATCTTTTTAATGTTTCCCTTCAGCTGCTTCCTCTGGTAAAAAAAATCACATATGCTGCTGAATAGATGGAAGAAAACTGACCACCTTCAAAATTAGGAGACCAAACTCTTCAACTGATATGAGATATTTTTATGATTTTTTTTTTAATGAAATTACAATGAGAGAATAGAAAAAAATAGGAGAATGTTGATTTTAACCAGCTTGAAGAGACTCGCACTTTCGGTTTGAGAAGAAGATTTTGGGTGGAGATGGCCGACGGGATGCAGGAGAGAGAGAAGAATATGGAAATACAGTCAAAATTGAAAAGATTTGATAGACACAAATTGTGAATGGGATTAAGGGATAAGATCATGAGAATCGGAGAAAAAAAAAAATTTTAAATAAAGAAAGGGCAATTTTGGAACAAAGCAAATATTTTGCTCTGAATGCTAAAAAGAACTATGACAATAATCGTAGCCTAGTACTATTTGTATTGAGAAAATCTATATGAGGGTTAAAATTGGAAATCTTTGTATTTCTTATATTAAAGTTATAAAAGGACGCTTATTAATTTGAGGGTCTAGCCATTATATACCCCCTACCCAACAACAAGAAATCCCCAAACCCCTCCCAAATTTCCCCCCACCCCCTAAAACCCCTATTCCATTTCCCAAATTCCTCACCACATTCTTTTTTTCGTCTTCATTTTTTTTAAAATTTATGTTTTAAAGCATAAATTTTATTCAATTACTTGCATTTTACATCACTTAAAAATGTTTTGTAAATACTAATCCAAACACATTTTTAAATATTCAAAAGTTTTTATTAAAAATTTGTGCAAATGCATATTTGTAATTAAAAAATATTTTTGAAAAACACATCTTGAAAATATTCGTCCAAACAGAGCCGAAATCACTATTCTCCTTTTTCAATCATTAGTTGGTTCACCAAGGCGGCCCTTTACGGCTCTACCAGCTACAAATAAATAAAATAAAATAAAATAAATCGAACATTTAGATTGTAATGATAATTTCTATGAGGCTCTGTTCTCTTAGTAATATAATTAAGAAAAATATCAATTTTTTTTTAAAAAATATTATATAAAAAAACAACATTATTTTTACTAAATTTACAATTTAAATTTTAAAATTTTCTCTAAATATTCACTCACATAAATTAAAAAAAAAACAAAATCATTACACATTTTCTTATCTTTCCTACACAAATCCCCAAAATAAATTTCCTTCAAAATAAATTTCTTCCCTAACAAAAAAGTTTCCTAGCCAAATTGACAAGAGAACAGAGCCTGAAAGAAGTAAATGTAATCGACCCGATGTAACTTTATGTAAGAGGATATGATAAAAATTTAGATAAAATTTGATGTAATGATCGATAAACTCTCATTGACACATTCCCACATATATATATATATATGTACACCACAGTTTCGGCAGATCGCTTAGCCCCCATCATCTTCAGTGCAAGAGTGCTCAAAGCCATATTTTGACCCGGATGTTTTCGGGATGCGTATTCTTGAAATAAACAACCCGCACACACTCCCTTTCCAAAAAAGATCAATCCTAGTTATTCTTCACGACGGGGTGGAAGGAGGGAGGGGGTTCTTGAATGCGGGAAAGGGGAATAAACCGAAAAAAAAAAAATCTCATATAATCTAATATGTCTGACAAGTCACAGACATGAGACAACTTGACGAACTGAAACATCGCCACACCGGGGAACACGGGGACGTAAAAAATATATTAGTAAAGTAGTTAAGATGAGTGGGTGGGAAAAAGAAAAAGTCTGGGTATAGTTAAGCCTGAGAAATTTATTACCCCAAATGAAGCACCATATAGCTGTCTAATTTCGATCGACATCTAACCACTAGCTATTGTTTGACGATTTTAAGATCCAATTTTCTCCTTCTCCCTTACTTCAAATTCAACGGATTCGAATGGTGGGAAACAACAGGGCTAAAATTAAAATTGGACCCAATTTTACCCGAAACCGCGATTTTGAATTAAAATCTAAAATCAAACCCTAATCTCGGTTCGGATCTGTAGAATAATTAAACTAAGTTTCCTATTAATTTTTATTTCCTATTCGTTTGTTTCCTATTTGGTTTCATAGTTGTTTTAGGAAACCTAATTGTTTTAGGAAATAGTTGTTTCATGTTTGGTTTCATATTTGTTTTAGGAAACCTAATTGTTTTAGGAAATAGTTACAATCTGAATCAGTGTAGGATTCAATAATAGTTTAACTCATAAATACATGCTTTGGGTTGCCATTGTAATCACAGAAAAAAAAAATACAAAGATTAAAGAAAAGCCTTTCGGTGTATTTCGGCGTCGCCAGTTTCCGCAGCCTTTTATTTGATTATTTTATTAGCTTGAATTTGTTTTAAGCTTTGATTGGTTTCTTCGGTCCTAATGCAATTGAATTGCATGGTTGTTCTTTGACTTCGGTGCAGCAAGCCAAAATCAATTTGGCTTAGTTGGTTTGCACTTTGATTCGCGTGAGCAACTTTGCATCCTTATTAAATTGATCAATTTGAGATCAGCTTTGAAGCTAATTTGATTTCGCCATAAGCTCTGTTTCGGAGGTATTCGACGATCGGAACTTTATTTTGATTGAGATATAGTGGATTTGATTTATTTTGGGTCATACAAGTCGTGTTCGGATCAGATTTCCTATTTGAACGGCCTAATGTCGATGTGTACTTTTGGTTAAAAAGAAAAAAAATTACAAAATTCAGGCTAAAGATAGAGTGGTGCATTATAATCAACTACGTACAGAAATTAGCTAGCGTCCATATCTTTGCTTAATTGTAATATGAGTAGTTCTTTAATTGATTTAAATTTCGATTCTTTCATTTATTTGAAAAGACAATTACGAAATTGAAGGGTTCTTCCTAAAAACAATTTTGAATCATGACCGACCCACAATTTTGAATATTATATATATATATATATATATATTCATATTTAGAAATTTCATATATAGTGTGATGTGTCCATTTATCCACAATATGTGATCATAGTTTTTTCAAGATTCTCACTTTGATATATATATATATATTGTTAATCTACCAATATTATCAAGGCTTAATTATATTTTACTCTCTTGGATTATCAATATTTTATCACTTATTTGCTAATATTTTTAAAACTAACACTTTGCCTTTTAACTATTGGTTTATGCTAAAGGCATTTTTCATTGGTTAATCTATGCCATTCCATCAAGATCAAAGAGGTAATTAGGTGTTAGCTAAAGAAACGGAGGTGGTAAACCATAATGTTAACAATACAAAAGATAATTAAAGCATAGTTTCATTTCTCTTTTTTCTTTTTCTTTTTTTATTATTGATTCGAATCAACATCATCACACATTTTTACTCTTTTATTATAAAATACAATGGCGGACACAAGGTCAGGCAGGCCGGTGCCGACGCCCTGCCTTCCATCGGGAGCTAAGGGTAGTAGTACTACTACTACTATTACCGTTTAGCTAGGTTTCAACTACGGCCCGATGGTGCTGCGGGATGATGAAGAAGAAGAATACAATTCTTCTTCCTTTTAATTTTTTTTTCTTCTTAGTAAAATAATGTCGTTCTACAATACAAGGGGAAAGAAAAAAAAAAAAACACAATTAGGGGCCATTTTTGAAAACTTAGAATTTGCAAATCAGACCCCCCCAATTCTAATCTAACCCACCCAAATCCGAATTGGAATTGCTCAAACCCTTCATTTCATTGTATTTGCTGAGCCTGCGCGAACACCCATCCCTCGCCTCCTCCGCTTCCCTTCAACCACCGTCGAGCCACGACCACCACTAGCTGTCGCCGACGCCCAGCACCACTTCCCTTCGTTTCATTGTTGTACTAGTATGTATTTGCTTTCATTTTTATCATTAAAGTTTTTTCTTTTTTAACCTATATAAATATGGTTATTTTGATACTTTAGTAGTATATATCTTATATAATGACGCCGCAACAAAAAAGTTTCCATTAAAACCGCCTGTGCTCATATTTTGTTCTGCTTTCGCAGCTGATCATAAAATACATGAAAAATGTTCCTTTAACTTTTGACAAAGCACATCATAATTTCTTCCCAGGACCAACGACAAAAGATAGGGAAAAAAGAAAAATTAAAGTTGTGGGTAATATGAAAAATATAAAGTTGTGTATGTGCAAATGAAATGTAGCATCTGTTTCCATAGTAGTAGTAGCAGCAACGAAAGTAGTGGAATTGTGGCTAAGTGAGTAAGCAGCAAAAAAGTATAATAATGGACCGATACATCGCAGTCAATAAAATTGCAGAATATATAGAGCATTTCCAAAAGCTGATTGATTTTGATTTTATTTATCCAAAATATTATATTTAATTATGTTTTAATTAGTAAAAAGTTCTACGATGAAATCATTTTACTTGATATTCTAAAGTAAAATGATGTCGTTCTAAAATGAAACTACTTTGTTGTTTTACAGATTTGAACGTGCAATCTTCACTCCTCGAGTCCTCTTGCTCGTTCTCTGTTTATTTTGATGGATTTTGTTTATGTAGCGAATGGGAAGAACAGTGCAAAACGTCGTGAAGCATTTGGTTTATCTCCAAGCTCCACCCACCACCAACACTGAGGTACTTTTATAAAGGCGGTGACGATAAGATAGATGCCTATATTTGAGCATATGCACTCGTGAATGTACAGTATCTCCATTAATTAATTACTTTACTACAATATATATTGAAAACTAAATTCAATTTTAGGTAATTAACTAAAACGAGAAATGCCAATTGAAACAGATTCTAAAGTTTCTGGTGGATGTTGTTCCTGGAGATCGAGGTAACTGTACATCGTGGGATCTTCTTTACGTTTTTAGGCGAATTGAGAGGTTGACGGACGTCACTGCAAAGATCTCAACCTTAAACATATTTATTGGGAAGCAAATGCACCGGCAGACTTCGCTAACACAACTCAGTGCCTGCAACACTATGTTGAAGTTGTTGAACGGTTAAAGTTTGAGATATGCAACTTGTAAAAAATGGTTTTCTATCAATTGAGGTCGTAATATGATATGATTGCACGACTTGAATCTGTTACCTTAAATAACATGTTACTACAAAAAAGAAAAAAAAAAAGGAATTTTTATGACGCTTTTAGAGGTATACTATAGCGGATTTTAAAATTTTGACATCACAATGTATGTGAGTCCCTTAATAAACCACTAACTTACTATGACAGTTACACCCTTCATAGAAAGTACTGTCTAAGACGGGTTAGACAAACACGTCGTAGAAAGACATTACTTTCTATGGTGGGTATAAAATAACCGGCCTTAAAAAGTGCTGCACTTTCACTACTACAAAATGGACTTTCTACGGCGGTACTTTAAAGGCGGAAAGACCAAAACCGCCATTAAAAAGAAAGTACGGACTTTCTATGGCGGTTCTATATAAAACCGCCGTAGAAAAGGACTTTCTACGGCGATTAGAAATAAACCGCCGTAGAAAAGGACTTTCTACGGCGCCGTAAAAAGGGGACTTTCTACAGCGGTTAGAAGTAAACCCGCCGTTGAAAGTAGGACTTTTTACGGCGGTTTTTGAAAACCGACGTAAAAAGTCCTCAAAAATCGCCGTAAAAAGTCCTACTTTCAACGGCGGTTTTCAAAACCCGCCGTAAAAAGTCCTACTTTCTACGGCGGGTTTTGAAAACCGCCGTAAAAAGTGGACTTTCTACTGCGATTTTATTTCTAACCGCCGTAGAAAGTCCCTTTCTAGACGGTTGTATTTCTAACCGCCATATAATTAATGAATATGATGAATTTTTCTATAAAAATTGATAAATAGTATAATACATATTTATTATTAAATTTAAAAAAATTTGGGAGTTAATTTACAAAAATAGAAAAACTAGAAATCAATAGGAATAGAAGAACGGACGGGAATTCACAATTACGGGCTTTCTACGGCGGATTTATTAAAACCGCCGTAGAAATGGACTTTCTACGGCGGTTGTAATTGAAACCGCCATAGAAAGTAACTTTCTATGGCGGTTGTAATTAAAACCGCCATAGAAAGTTACTTTCTATGGCGGTTTTAATTGCAACTCCCATAGAAAGTTAATTCTATGGCGGTTTTTAATAAAACCGCCATAGAAACTTGATTTTGTTTGAATTTTTAGGGTTTCCCTTTGTTTCCATCTCCAACCAGCCGCGGCTTTCCCATGTTTCCATCTCCAGCAAACCGAAGCATTCTCTCGTTGCCGACGCCCATCCTCTTTCCGTTGGTTTTCTCTTGTCTTCCCCCGAAGTCGTTCTTCCGGTAGCTTTGATAACAAGATCCGCTGTCACCCAACTCTGGATATGGTTTCTTAATCGGCCATCACCCACCACTTGGAGTTAATCCCCTATCATAATTTCACCACAATCGGTCCTTGTTATAGGCTTCAAATCATAAAAAAGGTAATATAAAATAGTTTCAACTTTATTTAAGCTTTACAAATTTTATTGTTACTTGATTATTGTGATTGGCCTAGGGTTTATTATTAGTGTTAAATTCGGGTTTGGTGAGATGATGAATGATTAAATTCGGGTTTGATTAGTGTTCTATCGGTGATTATTGTATTGTTCTTACTGTTAATGATTAAATTAATTAGAATTTGATGGATGCACGCAAAATTTTTTTGAAGTTTGGTGGTTGTTCGGTTTATTAGCATGGAAGTTTTTGATATATATATTTTGAATAAAGTTGAAATATATATATATATATATATATATCAAAACCTTTCTAAGGTTGTTCCTACTGTTTTTAATATATATTTTTTAAATGTAAAGAAAAAAATGAAATATTAAATTTTTTTTTTACAAATTTTTTAACTTTCTATGGCGGTTCACAACCGCCGTAGAAAGTCCGTAAACTTTCTACGGCTGCCGGATAGATGGCGGTTCAAAAATGCCAAAAGCCGCCGTTAAAAGCCCTAAAAAACCGCCATTAAAAGTCCTTTTTGTAGTAGTGTTTCTAAGGTGGGTTAAACAAAACCACCGTAGAAAGTGCATTACTTTTTATGGTTTGTATAAAATGACCTGATTTACTTTTTACGGTAAATGTAAAATAACCCGTCTTAGAAAATACAATACTTTCTAGGGCGGTTGTTCCTTGAACCGCCTTAAAAAGTGATATACTTTCTAAGTCATATCTCAAACCGCCTTAGAAAGTATTTCACTTTCTAATTCTATTTGGAGCAAACCTGCATCATTAGAAAGTTAAAATATATATACGCAAGTACAACAGCGATGGAAATCTAACAATTAAAGTTAAGACATCTAGAAGCAGTTTTTGGTTGGCAAATTGTGATGGTTTTTCTTCCAGCCATTCGAGATGGCCCTATCCTTGGTATGGCAAATTGCTATGAAAAGAACAAGACTGGAAACGTCAAAGTATGGCATTAATGTTTCTTATTATGGAAAGGGAAAATAATAACAACAAATTGGTGGGGTTGGGAGGAGTAGTCATATTAGGCCATTACTACCAAAAGTTTCTTTTTGTTTGGGCAATTGACTTGGTTTGTAAATTGTAATTGTAATACCACAAATGGAGAGGGATCATTAATGCGAATTGGCCTCATTAAAGAGGAGTTGTCCAGGTTTGATTTTTCGGACAACTTGGTAGAATGCGAAATTGTCGAGAGTCCAATAGTTGGTGTAGTGGCGGAGCCAAGCCCCGAAGGTCTGGTGGGGAAAAAATATTTCTTATAAATATTTACCCCTATTATTTTAATTTTTGGTGGGACAAAATACAAAAATTTTCAAATTTTATATACCAAAAAATAAAAATTTTAAGAGTGCTGGTGGGGCAATTCTCTATGTGGCTCCGCCCATGAGTTGGTGGCAAAAACTTCATTTTGATTATGTGTATCTAATTGCCCTATTCTACGTGGTGCAACACAAGCAATAAATAATTTCTTCAAGAGCTTATAAGATAAGTATTATGTGCATACGCGTGCAATGGAATTTTGAACAGTAATCTATCTGACAGAAATCTCATCATACGTGGTAACTTCGTGCCGTAGATTCATATTCATATATATATATATATATATATATATACACACACATACATATGTACCCTTTTTTTTTTCTTGTGAGTTATCTTATGAACCTTTTTGGAAAGTAAAACTGAAGAAGACAAGAGTTTGCTGCTGTAAAATAAATTAATATACCTGCGTTCCTAACATCAATGGCGGATTTAAGAGGATCTAGATGGGTCTCAAGACTCCTCCAACCCTGACATCATCCCATATATATATATATATATTTTTTTTTATTTTTTATTTATTTACTTTGTGTGAGAAATTTTTTTTATATTAGACTCTTTATATATTTTTTTTTTGCCTACGCCACCGCTTGACATAATAATGGCTGCAAGTACAGTCCCAACCAAAATAAGTTGAATAAATATAATGAGGTTGCTAGCAGTAGAAGAAAATAAACATCTTAGAAAGTTAAGGGATCGGAGAAGATATATATTCATGCCAACTTATAGTGGAAGGGGAGGAACGAGCCAGTGTCCTAACGATTAGTGCGCAGAGCGAGCCACCTAGATATCGAGGATTCGATTCCTACCTCTGTCACTTCTCATTATTTATAGTGCAAAATTGAATGAGGAATTCATTAAAAAAATAATGGAAGGGGGAGTAATTTTTATATTTTTTTGTTTTGGGCCTTGCAGACCTGACAAATATTCAAAAACTAAAAGAGTAACAGAAGCCCAATTCAGAAAACAACTGTTTTATACTTTTCTTTTGGGCCTTTCATATTGTCATGTTTATATTTATAGTACATTCACATCATTATTCAGTCATTTAATAATAATATATGTAATTGCATTATTAATGCATCATAAACCATTATTCAATTATGTTATTTTTTATTTTTTCTCGTGTGATATATAGTATCTCATGATAATTCTTCAATGACTGTATTCATACACAAGTTTCATATCTTGCGCACGGTTGCAAGATGCATGTCATGTTCAAAATCGTTTATTTTTTATGATACGTAATCTCATGCTTCGTGTTGTACAAAACAACAAACCTTTGCACCATATTCCCAATAATTTATCTTTTTACGATTCTGCTAGTTTTATGTTTCGCGTCATCCTGAATAAGCTTGCAGTAACGTTGCATTCCAACGTTGAGCACCGTACGTATCCATGCCATGCATATGGGACTGAGCAATGACGTTGATAGACCGACTCAGATAACAACTATCACGATTTAGGGTCTATTTTTTTTTTTTTTTCTTTCCAAAATTTAGGTTAAGAGGATTAAGCACCTATTTATTATGACCAAAAAAAGAAAACAATATTAAAATATTAACAATTTAAGATGTGTAGTTAGAAAGGACACGCACAAGGTGCAACAACAGATTTTTTGGACATGTAAATACAACCTACGTTAAAACACTTTAGACATTACACACTAAAATGTCTTCTAATATATTTGAAGCCCTACACTTAAAACACTAACATTTCTAATATATTAGAAAACATTTCCTTCTTTTTTTTTTTCTTTTTTGCTTTCACTGGAGCCCCTAATGAATCTCACACCTTACAATACAACTTTTGTGACCACCGTGAGGTTTAATCGCGAAATACATTTTGCGATTTTATTGCCAGATTACCCTTTTCATTTCATAATAAACTGAAGAATGCGTTTCTTTTTATCATTCTTTTAAGACTCCACATCCCATGTTCAAAATTGTAATAGACATCATAATTATGTTCCAACACTATTACAAAATATGCTATTGGAGGCGGGTTTTACGATGCTCCCGCCTCCAATACAGGCGCCGCCATATTGTTTGCACCCGCCTCCAATACGCAGAGTATTGGAGGCGGGTTTAGAAGGACCCGCCTCCAATACTCTTATTGGAGGCGGGTGCCAACAATATGGTGACTCCCGTATTGGAGGCTGGGGCAGAGCTAAACTCGCCTCCAATAACGTGTTTTGTAGTAGTGCAACAATTAAAATTGGCACGCGGCAAATATTAGTTGATTAAAGTGTTTTTTTTTTCCTTCTTATATTGTTAAAGGAATTAGTGTTTTGAAGGCTTGGTTAGGAGTTGGATTCTTGTATTCAATTGAAAATTTCTATTTCTAACAAAAAAAATCTTTTGAGGTATTTTTTTTTTTACTTTGCTTTCGTGTTTTTAAAATTCATCTCTTATCTCTTTGTATTCTTATTGTTCACCATAAATTGACAGCCTCACATTAAAAAAGTTTTGCTGATATCAAGAAAAGTAAAAATGATTGCGTCAATTCATGGTAAGCAATGATAATGTAAACCGGTCAAAGTACTTTAAAAATACAAATACATTAAAATATAAAAAAAAGTACAAATACTCTAAAACAGAGAGGGATAAAAATAATTAAATCACCCCCTTCCCAACCAAAGGAAGCAACAAAAAAAAAAAAAAAAAAAAAAAAAAGAAAAAAAAAGAAGGAAAAGTGGAAAGCTCAAAGCTTGAAATAACCATTACTAATCATCCATTCCAAACTCCAATCGTTGTATATAGACTTAAGAGGATTATAACCCCATCCAAAGGTTGCTCTTTCGTACACTTTCTTTTGAACTGCAGCAAACGCTCCAAAGTCCTCGTTTTCTGCTCCCAGAACTCTCCATTCAGCTGTCCATTCTCCTAAAATACATAAAACAGTACGTGTATTTTCATAAATAATATATTATTATCAATCTCGACTTGTAAAAATTGATACAGAAAAATATACGTCGGTAAGTTAACTGGTTAACCGATTTCCCTATTTAACCAAAATTCGTTAATCGACCAGTAAAATTATTAATTGATCGGTTTCTATTAACCGGTTTAGCAACCGATGGAATGATTTAACCGATAAGCCACTTTGAACATCTAGTGATTTATTTTTGATTAAAAATTTTTTACTATAAATTAATATCTCTACCCATCCACTTGTACATACCTACAAAAATGGGTGGCCCGTTTGGCTTGATCATTTTGGACAGCTCCGCTGAGCGGTTGGTTTTGATGTAATTAATGTTCTGCGGAATTGTGAAGAGGCTAAAATCGTCGCTAAGGCTGTAGTAATGAACGTCGATGACTATTTTCGTGAACTCGCTGGCTAAAGGAAAGAGCTCCGTGCTATTTGGAGAGTCTAGCCGGTTAGCAAGAATCACATAAACGGTTGATGTGTGCTTCCGAACCGTGTCATAACCGGCTTTATAGTACTTGACAAGTGTCGCTAAAGAACCTCCGGGAGCAACTGGCTCGTTGAGCAACTCAATTGCTAGGAGACTCGCGCGTTTTGCATACCTATAAACCATACCAAAATACATAAACAATTTGGATAGGTTAGTAATGATACTTGTAACGTTAATAAATTTATTGGTTAACTAATGAATAAAGATCACATCGTTTGATTATAAAAAGTGATTATGAATTTATTGCTACGAGTATCATTACTGTTTACGGGATTTACCTAGCAGCAAGGAAGTCAATTACAGCTACCGTTTGTTGAATGTTCTTATCGGTTTGACCCCATTCATGGAAACCATCTCTGCTGCCGCTATTTTCCTGGCCATTTTGTGAACCGGGTGCACCATGTAGATCAATTATAACCTTAATGCCATATTTCCTGCAAATTCAACAACAACATCATCATCATCATATTTAATTTCCTTTTAATCAATTCTTTTTTCTTTTTAATTTTTGGTAGATAATTTAATTATTTACTAAGGCGAAATAAAACATTAGAGGAAGAAGAAAAAAAATCAAGAAACTTGACATACTCAGCCCATGAAAATGCCTTGTCCAAAAACTTCAAAGATCCACCGACGAAAGGCTTAGGAGGGTTTGGGTCACTGGCAATCCACCATCCAACTGGGATTTTCACTGTATTCAGTCCATTCTTTGCTAGGAATTTGAAGTCTTCCTCTGTTATAAAGCTTTTCCAGTGTTCCTGTAAGTGTTCAACAATGAAAATGTGCATAAATTAACTTCTAATTTCATTATTAGTTTTCACATACTTTGATTATAAAATAGGGTAAATCTCAAAATACTATCGAGATTTGGTATAGTCCCTTTATGGAACCGTCCAGTCACTGAATAATGGCCTATGATGGATTACTAATGCAGTTGCATAGACCATTATTCAGCGATTGAATGGTTAGGTGAAAGAACTATAGTCGGACCCTATATTTTGATGTTTTATTGGAACATAAAGTTGGCCATTTAAGGGGGTACTTAAGTCCCCTTTGGAGTGCAAGTTTTGGGTTTCAAATCGAGAATAACATTTTTAAAGTTGTCAATCACAAAAAATGTACAATACACGCACCAAATTAATTAAAAAACGAAATCATTGAGATTGATTCAAACCCAAAAAATGAATAATTTAAAGTTAACCCCATAAAAGACAACTTACTTGCATCACTTGTGGTGCTTTGCGTGGACCATAGCCGTTTGTAAGTTGATATTCTCCATATAATGTTAATTTCGGCCACGTATTAAGTAAGAAAACTGAAGGATCGTCATCTCCCCATGTACCATTTCCATGAAAATCAACGGTAACTAAATTCTCTGTCTTTACCTGCAAATTCATTGATTTTAATTTATTTACTATTAAACATATTATTCAAGTGGAATGAAGATAAGTTTTACAACCAAATTCCCTATACAGTGTACAAAATATCAATTAAATTAATAATTTGTATTTTCTTTGCTCCTAAAAAAGAGTTTACACAACGAATTTAGTAATATATATGAGTAGAGATCGAGTCAATATTCGATTGCTTAAAAACATAACTATTTTAGTGGGACTTATCTAATACCAAAGTCAAAAATAGCATTTGAGGAAATCAATCTGACCCGTAAGAAAAGCGATGCACTAGCTTAAATAAAAGTGCTGCACTTACACTAGCCTTTAAAAAAATATGTTGCACTAAATTAAAAAGAATGTTGTTTTAGCTATCCGAAAAAAACAGACAGCATTTTGTACAGTGTGACATATTATAAAAAAAAAAAATGTAGCATTAGATTTATATAGCCTCACTTATTTTAAGGTGATGCATTAATTTTCCTTGAAGATTTTATTCAATTGAACAATTTTAAAATCATGACCTACAAAGTAATGTTATAGGCTCAATTTGTAATAGTGACAAAATCGTTCAAACCTGTAAAAAAAACCCGTTGGCTGCCTTGATGCGAACCCGATTCAAATCATCGGATTTTCTCACGATCTCAAAAGTCTCCGATGAACCTGGAGTGACTTCACTGGCCACTAATCTTGTTCTACTTCCATGGCTGCCCTTGTCTAATCCCATAAACCGTTTGTTAAAAACCCTAAAATTGAATATGGTCTCACTTATCCTCCACAACTGCCATAATCATTCCGACAAAAACCAACGGTCAAGATGGAATCAATACTAATGATCATCATTGATTCTTCAGAATAATCTGAATTTAATTAATTACCCTAAACATTTGCCCATCGGATGGAAGAATTGCTTCATTTGGAACTAGTGTGATGTAACCTCCAACATCTTTGGCTGATAGATAGTTACCATACTTACCTGATTGAAGGCATAAGCCGGCCCCATCCTAGAATCCAAGTAAAAAAGACATGTTGAATAATTAAGAGAAACTATTCTATGCATTTGTCCTACAAAATTAAGTTGCGTCTACAATCTGTTTTAAAATAGTCGTACACGTGAATTTCTTATAAAAAGAGCCGATAAATAAGGGTTATACTTTTTCACGCACGTATCAAAGAACCAATAAGAAATGTTAAATCACTTTTTTGGTTATTTAATTTGTAAGGTAGTTTTGCTTTGGTTCCTCACTTTACAAAAGTTTTATTGTTATCTCCATCTCAGTTTCAAAAATAGCTCCTAAATGACTCCAAACTCGAATTTTAACAGGATTAGAACTATTTCGACTAGCAAGTAATAAATGAAAAGAAAAAAAAAAGAGTAGAAAAAATCTTCTTTGACTAGACGAATGTCTAAAACAGCTCACATGCTAACCGAACACAGCTCGGATATTGTCTAACCTTAAGTTCGAGACCATTTAAAAACTCTTTTGTTAGACAAGAGACGAAAATGAAACATTTTTCACTTGAAAAATTAAAACAAATCAATATATATATATATAGCAAGTTTAGAAGCCAATGAAATGATTTAAAGAACAATTATTATAAGATTAATGATGTGCATACCAATAAATCGTTGTTAGGGACGCCGTCGAAAAGGGATGGCGTATTGGATTCTATAACCAGCCACCCTGCAAGGTTGGCAGCTCGGACTGGAATGATAGGTTTCTGGGGAGTAGCCCTTCCAGGAGAAACCCAAAGTATGCAAGAAAAAAAGACGAAGAAGATGATGAATAGTTGGCTGCAGGAGGCCATTAATTTGAGCTTTTTTCTTTTAGTGTTTGCCACCCATATTTATAGTCGAATTCAAATGACCACGAGTTTCAAATCAATCAAGACAGTTTTTCAAAAAAATCAGACAATCGATTTTAATATATACATTTTTTTTTCTTTTTGTGAGTTTAAGTTTTAGTGTTTGCCACCCATTTTTATAGTCGAATTCAAATGACCACGAGTTTCAAATCAATCAAGACAGTTTTTCAAAAAAATCAGACAATCGATTTTAATATATACTTTTTTTTTTTTCGTTTCAAAAAATATATATGTAAAATTTTTAATCATTATTTCCATCTTCCGAGATAAGATCTGAATCATGGCGTACTATGATTAAATTAATTCCACATTGATCTTAATCATGTAATATAAATACTTCTTTCCCGCTGGAAAGGGAGAAAAAGTATTGGTGCCAGTGCCACACTCTTTCTTTCTTTTTTTTTTTTTTTTTTTTTTTTTTTTGTTGTGCGTATCATCCTTGCGCAGGGCCATGTAATCTTCTCTGTATCATTTCAATTTTATCGAATGTACAGAAGGGACGCCACACTCTTTGATATATGGGATATATAGTATTATTGAGGGGGTGGGTGATTCAAGTTCAATCCCTTTTCTACAGCTGGAAGTGGGTGTTTTTGTTTTTTTTGCGAAGCCCAAAACATATTTTATCAGATCAAGAAGATTTGCATAATCTTCAGCCTGGAGGATTTTCTACAGCCAGGAGGAATATTCCGGCCGGCCCTGGAGCATATATGGAATAGAGGTAGTTTCGTGTCCGAGGGTCGACATCCTGATCCTGTAATCTGCCGCTAAACTCGATAATCATATTTTTATAAATACACGATACATCAGATTACATTCAATAAGCGGTATATGAGAAGTTAAAAGCGTGATTCCACGCCGTAACGTGAAAATTAATTAGCCATGCCGCGTTGCGCGTGCATTTTATTTATTGATTTTGAGCCTTTACATTTTGAGTGACATTTGACCATATTCAAAAGCTTTCAAAAAAAAGATTAAAATGTACACTCATTTGCAAGGCTTATACAATTTAGTTAAGTTTAATAAGACCTCTTTCAATCATCCTTCTAAGACTCCACACCCCACATGGATCGCATTTGTATGACCAATAAGCCCATCCAAATGTAGCTCTTCCGTACACTTCAATTTGGGCTTCCGCGAATCTCTCGTAATCCGCGTCCGCAAAATTTATAGCCGTTGCAGCTGTCCACTCCCCTGTTCAAAATTACAATAAACTTATATAAGGTGTATCACGAAATTGGTCTATTAACCTAACGCAGCATTCCCAATTATTCGGATTTTAAACCGAAATGGGACAAAGTTGTAAACTCACCAACAAAGCTCAGAGGAAAACCATTGGATGAGGTCACTTCCTGCAGCTGTGCAGACCTTGTGTTGTGGACAAAATCGATGTTTTGTTGGATGTTCATGTTGTTGAACTGGTCTGAAAAGAGGTTGTAGTAGTGCACGTCGATGACTGACCGGTCCATGGCAGCGGCAAGGGAAAGGAACTCGTCGCTTCTGGCAGATCCAAGTCTATTTGACAAGATCACATATGCTGTACTACTGTACTTCCTCACAGCATCATAACCTTGTTGGTAATAATTGCTCAGTGTAGAAACTGGGACGTATTGGTCCCTTGGTTCATTCATTAATTCAATTGCTCCTAGACTTGCGCGATTACCATACCTGGAGATAAGCAGCATTAAAAGAGTCGTGTTTCTAATAACGGCAACAAACTGATGATCATCTAATGTTGAAATATTTCTGAATGAACTAAAATTAACCTTTGTGCAAGGAAGTCTATGACTTGAACAGTTTCCTGTATCCTGGATTCCCCCCATTCTGGATTTCCATCTCTTGTTCCGCTGTGTTCATCCGGATTTTGTGATCCGGGAACTGCGTGAAGGTCCACTATCACCTTCATACTGTACTTCCTGCAGCAATCAAAAACCAGATGAGCATATTTTTGTATCTAAGTACTCAAGAGAAAGAACCAATGATGTTGTAAGGTGATTCTTTGTAATGTTGCTCACTCTGCCCAACCGAAAGCGCGATCTAACGCTTGTAAAGATCCTCCAACAAATGGCGGTGGGGGCGTCCGATCATATTTGATCCACCAGCCAACCGGGATTCTTACAGCATTCAGGCCATTATCAGACATAAACTTGAAATCCTCTTCTGTAATGTAGGTGTTCCAATGGTTCTGTAGTAACATACAATATTCTTAATAAGGCATACTTTCATGCCACATATTGGCACCCGAAAAATATTAGAAACGTGACTCTTTAGATGATGCGGGTGAAGTAATTAGTATGCTTATCATTGTTATCAAAGGTTTACCTGCAAAACTTGGGAAGCTCTCTCTGGTCCATATCCATTTGTTAGTTGGTATTCACCTCTTAATGTTCTGACTATATTCATTTGGAACACAGATGGATTTTGATTTCCCCAATCTGAAGTGTCACCATAATCAGCTACCACACTGTCTCCATTTGGAGCCTTTCACAACAAAGAGAAGTAAGAAAATAGCACTTTGGCAATGCACTGGGACGGATCATCTGTCCCAACTTTGTAGGAGCAAATATCTGTTCCAACTCCGTCTCAGTAAAATTCAGGGAGAGGGGAGTCGAGGGAAAATGAAATTTTCATTTTTACCCCTGGTTTCTGTCAGGGATAGGTGTCCGTCCCAATTTTTTTAGGACAGACAACACCTGCCGTGTAGATGAGTGGCTAAAATTAATAGTTTAGATTTTCTGTCTAATTTGTCTTGTTATTACTCTGTCCAACTAGAGTAAACTATGCTAACTTTGTGACTCGCTGGATAGAATAAGACGCGACAAATTGGACAGAAGAACCGAAGTGAAAATCTCAACATATATAAATGGCAACGTTTTCATCAAGACTGCATAGAATCAATACCTGCAGAAAGAGCCCATTTGAAGCTTTGATGCGTACTCTCAATGGATCATCTTGTTTCCTCACAATCTGAAAAGTTTCAGAATTTCCAGGAGATGTAGAAACAGAGACTACATTTCTCCCGCTGCCCTGATCACTCAATCCCACGAACTGCTTATTAAACACTCTGAGGTTGAAAGTGTTCTCATTAATCCTCCATAACTGCAACAAATACACAAGTTCCATAGCTTGTCAATGAGATTTCACTTCACTTTCAAAAGCTATACTCTCTCTGTTCCATTAGAATAGACTTTGAAGTTGTACTTGCAACTAATAAACAGTTATACCATTCGACTTTTCTAATAAAATTAATTTGGACCAAAATTGGAAGTCCTACCGTGAAAGTTTCCCAGCCAGATGCACTATCACGATTAGCCACTAAATTGGTTCCGCCGCCGTTCTCTGCCGCCAGAAACTTGTTGAGCATAGTGGACTTGAGTTGCACTTGAGTTCCATCCTAATTAATCAAACAACACCGGTAAATTCTTTCTTTCCCCGCCATTAATGGAGGAAGCTAGAATTTTGAAGAAATATCCTTTGAATTAAGGAAAAAAAGAAACTTAAATTGTACCAGTAAATCATTGTTGGGAATCCCATCGAAGAGAGACGGAATCATCCAGCCTTCCGTCACCAGCCAACCACCCAAATTCGCCGCCCTGAACGGCACTTCTTGGCAAACGATTGGGCCAAACAAAACTGAAAATCCCAGCAAAAACCACCAACAAAACACAGCAAATAGATTCTTCATTCTGTAAATTCTCCCCAAACGAATCAGTTTTCTGCGACCAAATCAAGAAAAGTTGCGAGCTTTATAGGGCTAAAAGTAAACCCATCCCATGTTGCCGTGAGCGGCGCGTCGGTTAAAGCTACGCACCCAAACCAAGTCAATTAAAGTATCCGCCATAATGACTCTGACTATGAGGGACGGCCAAAATCTAGGTTCAGAACGAGCTCACACTACATTAATTTCCACGAACTCGACGATAAAATATGCAGTAAAGCGTTGATTTTGCTGCCGGAGATTATTAATTTCTCCACCCCGCGTACGGCAGAGGCGACTCTGAGCAACCAATTACTAAGTCAGAAGATTGAGGTTCACAACTGGGCCAGATGAACAGAGTAGCCCAAGAACGTGGAAATTTGGGAAAGTTTTTATATCTAAAAGTGATTAGCTTAGGATTGAATTAGTTGAGTGGAAGAGACTGAATTCATCAATAAAAATGCAGCAAACATTAATTATTCCAACATTCAAAAATTGCTCCCAAATCATACAAATACATGTTGTTGAGCTGTATGATTACCAACCTCTCCCAGAAAAGAAAGAAAAAATGACAGGCAAATTTTATTAACCCCTTAGGTTTGAGAACAGTGAAATCACCCTTTATTTTTAGCACTGATAACTGGGGCATTGAGACAAGGATAAAAATTTGTGTCCGACCTGAGGAACAGTCTGACAACACACATTTTTTTAAAAACACAATAAGTATTGAATATAGTTTGTCTCCTCTTATTTATTGCTGGTAGTGAAAAATCACAATATCGAGTTTGAAGATTGAGATATCGCCTGTAGGCTGTCAACTCATCATGGAATGGAAAAAATCTGTGTTAGAAATGGCTCTCCATCTAACTATCTAAGCAAGATGCGAAGCTTCTCGCTCTTTTCTTGCCTTTCTTGTTGCTTCTGTCTCTATCTTACTCTGCTATAGCGACTTCCACTTCTGCTACTTGCTTTGCTACTTTATGTAGTGCTACTACCTTTGCTGCTACATGATTTAAGACTAGTGCTGGGGAAGTTTATTCTAGATATACAGTGCTTGTGAGTGAAATAATAATTATCGATTTCAACCGTTTTAAGTATCGCATGTAAAAAAAGTATCATCTATTTTATAAGTGAGCAGAAAATGTATAGCTTATAGTGAAAAATATATATGTGTCAATTTTAAAGGCTAAAGTATCGCCGGTCTAACGGTAAGATAATCTGACAAGAGACAGACTTAAAGACAAAAAATATCATTTCTGTTCTTTATTATTACTATTAATAAAAGAGACTTTTTGTTGATATTTTTGGCTTTCATACAAATTTAGAAGGTATTGTACTTCTCCCAAATCTGAATAGGGTTTTTGAAAAAAAAAAAAATGCTTAACTAAAGCTTAATATAGCCATTTTTGATCATCCATTCCAAACTCCAGTGCTTCTGTTCATTCTTAAAACACCAGTAAGCCCATCCAAATGTTGCTCTTCCATAGACTTGCAATTGAATTGCAGCATACCTTTGATAGTCCTTTTTTGATGCTCCTTTAATCATCCATTCAGCCACCCATTCTCCTAAAAAATATATCAAACATACACGATACGATGTCAAATTACTTAATTTAGGTGTTGTTATTTATCATCGATAATAAATTATACATTTTTCAAACCAAACTTTTTTAATGGTACAGAAAGAATTTTATGTACATACCGACAAATACGAGAGGGCCGTTTGATTTGGTGATTTCAGCTACCCGCGATGCGCGATCGGTTTTGATAAAATCAATGTTTTGCTCAACTGTGAAGGATTTGAACCTGTCCTCAAAGACACTATAGTAATGAACGTCAATGACTGATTTGGTGAAGCCGCTGGCTAGAGGAAAGAGTTCAGTGCTATTAGAAGGGCCTAATCGGTTGGAAAGTATCACATAAGCAGTTGATGTGTGCTTCCGAACAGCTTCATAACCAGCCTTATAATACGCAATAACATTCTCCACAGAAACTCCAGGTGAAAGTGGCTCGTTAATCAGCTCAACTGCTAGAAGACTTGGCCTTTTTGCATATCTACAAATCAAACAAAAAAAAAATATTTAGGATCATTAACATTGTAAGGAGCCCTTCAACCAACCTCTATGTTGTGTAATTAATTGTGGAGTAAATTAACTACCAAAACCCCCTAAGTTGGTCCAATTTACAAAATGACCCCGTAGTTCGTAAAATTACAGAATCGGCCGTAAAATTATTAGTTTTTGTGTGAAAATAAGGGATTTACCTGGCTGATAGAAAGTCAATTACAGCTACGGTTTGTTGAATGGTTTGATTAGTGAGACCCCATTCTTGAGAACCATCTCTACTTCCACTGTGTTCCCATCCATTTTGAGAACCAGGTGCACAATGTAGATCAATTATAACATTAATCCCATATTCCTGCAAATTAAATTTACAAATTAACTTAATTAGAGAATGCATGCTTATTTTTACTTAATTTAGGTAAGAAATAAATTAATTAGAGTGATAAAATTTGACATACTCAGCCCACGAAAAAGCATTGTCCAAAGTCTTCAAAGATCCACCAACGAACGGCTTAGGAGGGTTTGGGTCACTGGCAATCCACCATCCAACTGGGATTCTCACAGTATTCAAGCCATTCTTTGCTATGAATTCGAAGTCTTTTTCTACTATAAAGCTACTCCAATGTTCCTATAAAAGTTGCATCTCAAATTCTCAATGTGATATTTTTGAAATGAAAGATCTTGCATCCGCTGTGTACTATTTAATGGCAAAATCGTAAATTTACCATTGAGGTGATGAGGAATAAAAGGGTTGTGTTTACTTATGTTAATTCTAATTGGTGTACTGTACCAGAAAGGTGAATGCAGCAGTTGTATGAAATAATTTACCAGATGAAGGATCACAAGAAAACTTACTCTCATGACTTGTGGTGCTTTCAGTGGACCATAGCCGTTTGTAACTTGATATTCCCCTTCTAATTTTCCATTGAATTTGATCAAGAAAACTGAAGGATCGTCATCTCTCCATGTACTATTTATAATAATCTGCAGTAACTAATTTCTCTGTCTTCGCCTGCAAATTCATTTTATGATTAACTCTAATTTAAAATGTAATACTTCCTCTGCGCTATTTAAAGAGTTCGAACTTTTTGAATCCGCCACTATACACATATCAAATCAGTCAAGCCAAAAAAAAAAAAAAAAAATGGAATTATTGAAGCTTTGTCTGTACGTATGTCTACTTGCTAATTGCCCCACCACCACATGGTGAATTAACTTATGAAAAGAAAAGAATGTCTACTTGTTAATTGGACTGTGGCATACCACCAAAAGTTTCCATTATTCCTTGTGTTTCTTGACAATGGTGGATATCAATTATTTTATTTGTCATTCTTTCCTTTTCAACTAAAGAAAATTCATAGAAAATATGTTACTTGAACCATGAAAATGCTTTTTATATTATTATTTTCATTTGAGATTAAATATAATTATATTGGTAATTAATAGTATTAAAAGTTAAAAGTTGCCTTAATTTCGTTCTTTAAAGAACATAAAAAAGAGAATGGAAAGGAACTTTTTGTTTTTAATATATTCACTATTAAAAACTCTAACTTTAATTTGTCTATAATTGGAATATATAATATATTCTAGTGATTTATGAAATAAAATAATGCTAATTAATTAACACAATAAACGTGGTTAATTTGGGCAAAGATCAAACCTGTAAGAAATATCCATTAGGCGCCTTGACCCGAATCCGGTTTTTATCACCGGAATTTCTCACAATTTCAAAAGTCTCCGACGGACCTGGAGTTGTTTTAGTGGCCACTAGTCTTTTACTTCCATGGCTGCCCTTGCTTAATCCCACAAATTGTTTGTTAAATACCCGAAAATTAAACGTGTTCTCATTAATCCTCCACAGCTGCCAAAATCATACAAACAAAGAAATAATTAATAATATTCTTGATAATAAAGTTAATTAACTTTAACTATAAGCTTAATTACAAACCTTAAATGTCTCCCAAGTCGATGCATTTGCTCTATTGGCAACTATTATGCCACCTCCTCCATTTTCGGCCGCTATATACTTACCAAATTTAGCTGATTTAAACTGCAATCCGACGCCGTCCTAAAATCAAGTAAAAATTTAAATCATATGTCCCACTTATGACCTGTGTCTATAATAAAATGAATGAAACATAAGATTTGAACTCGTCTTATTGGGAACTATATATCCCACCATACATTTGCAAAATCGACAATCTCCATAACACTGCTGATGAACTTATTTATCAAATAAAACATGAGAAATTGATGTCTCTACAAGATTGACGTGCATACATACTGTTAAATCCTTGTTAGGGATGCCGTCGAAGAGGGATGGCTTGATCCAACCTTCTGTAACCAGCCATCCTCCGAGGCACACAGCTCGAACCCGAAAGCCCGGTTTTCGAGGATGAACGTCCCTTCCGTGAGAAGCAGAAAGCAAGCAAGAAAAGATGATGAAGAAGCTGATGGAGTGAATGTGTATGGCCATTTTTGAGCTTCTGTGAGTTTTACAACATCAATATTAATTAATTTACAGCAAGGGTTGGGGTTGTTGGGGCAATAAAATACTTCATAATTTGTTGGGGTTTACAATTAATCAGATCGTATGTGTATTAATTTACTCCATAATTTCCCCATCCCAATATTGCCCCCTGTGCGTAGACAAAATTTGAATTATTGCACAACGGCTATGCATATGACACTTATTTATTTATTTCATTTTATATTGTACTTTATAATTTTTTATATTTGCAAGATAAAAAATGATTAAAATATTGAAAAAACTCAGTGATTGATGTGACATTTCAAACCACTTGACAGTTATAATTTTTACTGTATTATCCAATACTTCTTTAATTTATGTAGTTGTCCATGTTAGTAAAATAATTTATTCTACATTTTCATTACTTGTATCTTCAATCAAAAATAAATATTTATAAGACATATGTTCAAGATCCCCTATATGTTATACTTGTCAACAATTTTAATTAATACTCAGTTAGATCAGGTATTCAATAGAAACATAATTAGTCAAATAGGATAAGACAAGAGTAAGTTAGAAAAAAAATTTATATTTTTTGCTAAAACGTTATTTGTTATTTATTTTGAAGATTACTATTCATTCTAAAATGACCTTACAAGCCACAAATGACACAATATCGTACGTTAGACCATCACATTTTGATTGGTACTCTTTCGGAAAAAAACTAGCACAATACTTAAAAGAACACATCAAGAATTGACGGGGGGGAAAAAAAAGAGAAGAAAAGAAAAGGAGATAGCTGAAGAGAAGGAGAAACAACTGCAAGGTGAATCAATGGAAGAACGGGATTCAAAACAAGAGTTTGAATTATAACAATAACTGAACATCATAGAAGATGAGGAAAAATTCCTGCCAGTGATCTCGGAAAAATCAAAAAAACAAGAGGATCATTCATTATCTGAAAAAATCATCGAAACTCGACCACTTCTGCGTAGACCCTGATCGATTCTGGAACATACGGATAAGACCTTCGTTTCTCCACCCCACCGTGGTCCTATGATCCTATCCAGACTGAATCCTCGTTTTTTCTGCAGAAGAACAGGGGAGAGAAAGACGATTCAGAGAACAAGATATTGGTTTATGCATCTGTAAGAGATTCATAATTCTGTATTGGGCTGGCTTCAAGTGCCCATATCGATTCACAGGAGAGATCAATTATTTTCCAGTATTTAATTGGGAAAATGAGAACTGTTTGGGCATGAAAACCTTTTTTGCTCTCAAGAACTTATCAGTTCAATTGGTATGAAAAGGGGTTGTACTAAAAATAAAAATTCAAAAAAAAAAAAAATCGAAAAACTAACTAAACTAAATTTCCTTAAAAAAAATTAAAACTAAACTTCTACTATTGGAACATATAGAAATAAATTTTCTTTTCACCTACCTCCAATATTCCACATTTCTCTTTTCCAAACTATTTTACAGTAGGTTTCCCAGAGGCATTTCACCCTGGTACTGGTAGGGCAGCGGTGGGAATCTTTCCCTGTGATGGAGATTGGTAGTGGCTTTATGGTACTGCTAAGAGAATCGCGCCGGTGTTCTCGGCTGAGGAGGCAGAGGCAATGGCATGCCTAGAGGCGATTGAGCTCATTGGCAGGTGGCGATGGCGAGCTTGCTCGGTAGTAGGAGATGTGGCAACAGTGATATTGGCAATAGTAGGTGACCACACCCCGATGATGGGGACGGAGGAACTCATCGCGACCATTGTGGACAGGCTTCAGAATGTTAAGGTGTGAGGCCTCCATTGGGTAGAGTGGAATAGGAATGCTATTTCACATGAGTTAGCTAGATTTGGGTCCATTGGGCTAGATTCGGAGTAATGTTGGGGCGCGGCCCCACCTTTTGTATCTCAAACACTGCTGGACGATTTCCAACGTTATTAATATAAGCACTAGATTTTCGTCTAGAAAAAAAAACTATTTTACAGTAACAACGACTAGTTAAAACGCCATTTAGTTAAGAATGGCTTGCGAAATGGCCATCTATATACATTTTTATTGCATTGTGGGCCTGTTCTTTTTTATCGTTTTAAAAACGGTTTTGAAAATACGTTTTTGGAAAATAATTTTATAATGTAAAAAGTGTATTAAAAATGTAAAAAAGTATAACTGAATCGTAAAAAGTTGTACTAAAAATGATGAAAAATGATTATAATATATTAAATTTACTGTTGAAACTAAAACCAAAACTAAAAGAATACGCGTGTTAATATTTTTATTTATAAAATTTTTTATTTGAAACAAAAATAAATAAAAAGTGTGCCTACCCCGGGTAGTCCATTTTGTCTTGGACAACTGTGAACTTAATGGTTATTGGGGCCTTCTTTCAAAAATAAGAAAAAAAGTCCTAATTAAGTGATTTAGCCATCCCCCGGGGGGGGGGGGGGGGGGGGGGGGGGGGGGGAGTGGATTTTACCCTGTTTCAAATGTAGTCAACAATCTTTATCCCTATTTCAAATGTAGTCCACAATCTTTAGTAGTATCAAATGTAGTCCACAATGTATCCGTTTTGTTTCAATTTCAGTCCACAACAATTTGGAAAAAAAAATCAATAGTAGTCCACAATCTTTACCCATGTTTCAGATGTAGTCCACTATCTTTGGGGGTGGTTTCAGAAGGTCAAAATCGCTTTTGACTGACGATCAAACGCGCTGACCGTTAATTTGGTCCAATTTCCGTCTTTTGGACTGAAATTGAAACAAAACGGATACATTGTGGACTATATTTGATACTTACTAAAAATTGTGGACTACATTTGAAACAGGAGTAAATATTGTGGGCTACTTTTGCAATTTTTTCATTTTCATTTTACCTTTTTAAGTACATGTGTTGACACACTTGTTCATATATTTTTTAATCAGTCGTATATTTTTATTTTGACCGATAGAGGCCCACCAATTGTTATCCAAGAGCTCCGCTAATGCTCCCAAAACCCATCTATGACTCGTTGCATTTGAATGGAGAAATCTAGGATGAACCCTGATGTGATCGGAGCCGCCGGGATATGATTCCCAGTTACCACCACTGGTCAGTGCACCTTCATAGTCCCCAGCCTTCCAAAACTGTCTACAGGTATTAGGCTCCGTCGGTGGTGCACCTTTTGGTTGTCGCTACTGATTTAGATGGAGGGGAGCAGGTGAAAGAAGTGGTTTTAGGGGCTAAATTTCGCACATAAGTGGTTTTAGGGGCTAAATTTCGCACATAGGGTGGTGGAATTGCGGGGTCGGAGGTGGTGGTGGAATTAAGGCGGTGGAGGTGGAGGTGGAATTGCGGCAGTGAAGGCGAGTGGTGGTGGAAAACATGTTTTGAAAAAAAAAAAAAAAATGAGAGCTAAACAATGTTTTTAAAAATTGTTTTTGAAAACATTGTTTCTTTGAATAATCTGTCTGAAAACTTGACTTCAAACTAGTGAAAAGAGCAGCCCTTAAATATTTTAAAAATGAGTCAACATGTATGAATGGAGTGGGACGATAGAATTTTTCTTTGATGACAAATTTTAAATCCTCAACCGAGCTATTTCATTCTATATTTTCTATTTTATTTCTAATTTTAAATAATATTTTATCTGTTTAAAATAAAACCAAAGTAAAAATCTAAACGACAATACAGTCATAGATATGCTCATAGGCATCCTGCTGGAGCATTTTAATAAAAATATTATTTTGAGAAATTTGAGTGATTTGCTTTTGCTGAAAAAACGTTTCAGTTGAAGAAATGTGTTATGATTATATTAAATTGGGTTTTATGAGAAACGGTAGCTAGGGAGTTACTCGGTTTCTAGCTAATTCAATTTTTTTGTGATTTAATCATGCATCAGTTTTTCTAATTCATGAAAAAATTGCTTGCATCCGTTTTCTTTTTTGAGTAATGAGACAATTATTATATTTAATTGCATGCGTTTAGCAAAATAAATTTGTCCTTAGTTGGTTTTACCTCATCCGTTTATGTATTTACTCTGTTGATTTTAACGTTGCTAGCTACTTGTATATATTTGAGTTGAATTACAAGGTTTCATACGCAATCTTTTATGTTCTTTCAACTCCCTCTAAAATATAGCTTTTGACAAGGAAAATAAAGGTTTTATTTCTTAAAGAGTTGTGCAAATTATTAGGAAAACACAGCTAACGTGCTGGGTTATTGTATCCTGGGAGTGACAAGCTACGATAGTTCTATTGCATTAAAGATACTTCTTTGCAGAAAGGGTTTGAATCACCTAAAGATAGCAAATACGCGCCTAGCCCTTTTACATTAGTTTTGCTAACAAACTTTTTTGGTTTGTCGTTTCTTTGTTTTGTTGTATTTTGCAGGTCGATTGTTGCTGTTGGAACAACACATCCTAAACTACATAAACTCACATTGTGTGAAAGCCAAGAACCATAACTTGTAGTGGACTTTTTCAACCGTGTAATTAGTTCAACTAATTAAATCGAAATTAATTAAAAGTCCCACAAATTAAATTAGCTTATTCTATATTCTGATTTGATGAGCTTTATATTCTTGTGATCAATTTAGTGGACTATGATTCATCTCAACTAAATTAGCAGTCAAAAGTCGCCCATTATCCCAAAAAAAAAAAAAAAAGAGAGAAAGAAAAACATATATAATGGAGTCTGGTAAAGCCCCCCTCTATATTTCTAAAAATTTTAAAAAAAATACAATGTTTATGAATTTTTTTTAAATACTATAATTAAAATAAGCTAATTTATTATCGTTTTTTGCACTTGTATCTCACATTTTATGTATGGAACATAAATACCATATGATTCTAAATATATGAAAAAAAGGAGGATGGTGAGGAAAAATGTACAACTAACAAATGTCAAATGGATGTCAAATGTCAAAAAAAAAAAGAAGTACATTTAGCAAAAATGTAGAAAAAGATGGACGTAACAAATTATATACTTTAGGTGTTGTACATTTAAATTCATAAAAATATACACTTTCGAAAAATATACGACTCTTTTAATGGAACTGAAACTAGGGAGATCGAGATGAGTATAGTTTTCTACACAATTTTGATTTTCTACTACACATATTATTATGGAGGAGAAAGACCAGCAAATATAAGTCAATAGTCAAACGCCAGTAAAACTCAACACCGACGTCGTTTATGTGAACCTAGCAAAGCAAAACTAAATATTAAATAATCCCAGAAAAATGGTCAAAGGTTTCTAGAGATTGACTAAGATGATCACATCGCCATCGGCCACGATATATTACCACTTCCTTTCCCACCACGAATGGACAATGGAATATCTATTTATTGCCCATAATATTGTCTGATTTGGACATCCAAACATCGTATTCCCCAGTTGAACTAAATTAAGCTCTTCATAACTGAGCAGGAAGCTCAAATGGGAGTGCTCACTGTCTTCTTCTTCATCCTTTCTTCTTGCTTACTTTCGGTTTCTGAGGGAGGAAGGGTTCGTCTTCCTCCCCAAAACCCGAGTTTTCGAGTTCGAGCTGTGAATCTTGGAGGATGGCTGGTTACTGAAGGATGGATCAAGCCGTCCCTCTTCGACGGCATTCATAACAAGGATTTCTTGGTATGTCATCAATCTTATAATCTATATATGTGGTTAGAGAAAAAAGCTATAGATATTGCCCATTTTAGTTGTTTAATAACACGCATAATGACAAATTCTAGTAAACTGTTCTAGTCAGTGGCGAGTCACATTAATTTGGTAGGGGCAATTCACATATTAATCTAGTGGGGCAATTGTGACAATTTTGTGAAATAAATATATAGTATACTCTACTCTAACAATTATATAATTGTCACGTCAGTCACTATAACACTTCAGTGTAATTTTTACTATAAATATCATTTCTCTTTAAATAAAACTAAATAATTTATCATGCGACAATTCCTAGATTAATTAATCAATACGACTATGATTATATATTCTTACAAAATCTTTAATTAATTTGCTCTATACTTGGATTTTAGGATGGAACCGGATTGCAGTTTAAATCAGTCACCGTTGGTAAATATCTGGCAGCTGAAAATGGTGGAGGAACCATAATAGTTGCAAATAGAACTAGTGCTTCCAGTTGGGAAACATTCAAAGTAAGTCGACTTATTTACAACCTTAATTATTCTGAAGGATTAAGATTTAACCATTAAACTTATTAATATTCTTTTATCATTTATTTTTGTTTGAATTATTTTGGTAGTTATGGAGGATTAGTGAGACCATATTTAATTTCCGGGTGTTTAACAAACAATTTGTGGGGTTAGACAAGGCCAACCATGGAAGTACAAATTTAGTGGCCACTGAAACTACTCCAGGTCCGTCGGAGACTTTTGAGATCGTCAGAAAATCCGATGATTTGAATCGGGTTCGGATCAAGGCACCCAATGGGTTTTTCTTACAGGTTTGTTTGATCCTTAATTTTCTCAAACAATATATGTAGAGCGACTTTTGTTATTTTTTGTAAATTTATGGTTTCTTAAAAATCAATGATTTTGCAGGTGAAGACAGAGGAGTTAGTGACTGCTGATTTTAATGGAAATAGTACGTGGGGAGACGATGATCCCTCAGTTTTCTTGATCGAGTTTAATGGAAGATTAGAAGGAGAATATCAAGTTACAAATGGTTATGGTCCATTCAAAGCACCCCAAGTAATGAGGGTAAGTTGTAACTTGGTTTATACTATATCTATTTCATAATTAATTAGAAGTGTACAACTCCATGACTATTTTAATGAAACCAATGGAATATTCACATTAATTATTTTCAAAAAGTCACTAAAGGGATCCTAATGAAACGAGTTTATATGGAGGAGGTCCTTAATTCGAGTATCAAAACTATAGTATCTTCTTATATGCATGACGGTAAAAATGTAGTTTACCCTCTATGTGAGATGATACAATTTATCGAAAGATTTTGATATAGATGGATCTTCTTTTAGATTCAAAATTGTTAATTTTAAGATTAAAAAAAAAAATCAATCTGTTTAGTTAGCTTGTTAATAGTATTTTAATTATGTACAAGTTGACAAAAAGAAATGGAGGGACCAAATCCATTAAAAAGCCAATTTGTTGGTCCATTAAAAAGCCAATTTGTTGAAAGAAATGAAGGGACCAAATCCATTAAAAATCATCCTAAGGTTTTTTTTGTTTTTTTAAGCATCCCAGAATTGGTGTTCAAGTCGGCAACGCCTTGTAAAAATTATTAGTGAGCTGCTTTTGTTGACTGATGACTCCCCCCACAAGCTAGTTGACAATGATAAGCAGAGTGAAAAATTGGGAGGATTTTTTTAGGGCATGTTCTTTTTGTTCTGTTTTGAAAACAGTTTTGGTTTCAACAGTAAATTTAATATATTTTAATCATATTTCATCATTTTTAATATAACTTTTTACTATTCAGCATCTACTTTTTACATTTTCAATATACTTTTTACATTATAAAACTATTTTACAAAACTTATTTTCAAAATCGTTTTCAAAACAATGAAAAAGAATAGGCCCAACTGTTGTGGACCAATCAAACGTCTAAAATAAATTTGTCAATTATATAATACTATAAATCAGTGTTGTTAAGCCTGAACCGGACCGGCAGGTTGACCCGGTTCGACTGCAACCCGATGACCTGTCCGGTCCAAGTAACACCCAGACCCGGAAATGAATAAAACCGGGGTTTGACTAGTCAAATCCGGGTTTACCCAGGACCCGGGTGAACCGGTCAACCCCAGTTTTATTAATTTTAAAAAAAAAAAAAATTAACTTTTATTTTTATTTTTATGGGCTAGGCTTCCAATCAGCCCATTAATTTAACCCTATAAACTAATGATAATCTATGACACACATTACTTTTAACTATTTTTCCTATGTGGGACAAAAGTTGTTCTTTTTTCTTTTTCTTTTTTTTTTCTTTTGCCCCTTTCCGCAAGCAAGCATCATAGGCATGACCCTCACTATAACTTTGCCAATTAGCCACAGAAAGAAAGTCAGTGAAAGTTGATGACAAGCGTATGATGCTCAAGTAATTTTAGGCATGAGTCTTTTTAAAAAAATAATCATAATTTTTTAGTAGTTATTCTCTTTTGAAGTAAAGTTTGTTTAAGTTTTTAAAAATAATAATTTAAAATACTTCCGTATTTATTATAATATCAAATTTTATTTTTATTTTTTAATAAAAATGCAGTACTATAACTTTATATTTACAAAAAAAACTAATATATTCTTTTATTTATTTATTTATCGAATTCTTTCTTTAATTTTTATTTTATAGTAACAAATTTTGATGTTTAACTTAGTTGTAAATTTTGAAAAAATATTTAACTGTTATGAAAAATATATTTTAAATATTAAAAATGATAAAATTAAAGAATATTAATTATTAATATATTAATTATATTAGTGATATCATCCGGGCTGACCTCTGGTTGACCCGGGTCGAGTGACCCCTTAGGCTCACCGGGTCACTCTCCGGGCCAGGTCTAACAACATTGCTATAAATAGAATAATAAGGGGAAATTGTGGAGTGGTTAATATCAATCATTTTTTTAAAATTCTGATTTTTTTTTGCGCTCTGTTTATCACCGCTTCTTGTTTAATTTATATGTAACACTTAATTAATTGTTACAGGAACACTGGAGTAGCTTTATAGTAGAGAAAGACTTCGAATTCATAGCAAAGAATGGACTGAATACTGTGAGAATTCCAGTTGGATGGTGGATTGCCAGTGATCCAAAACCCCCAAAGCCTTTCGTTGCTGGATCTTTGCACGCTTTGGACAATGCCTTTTTCTGGGCTCAGTATGAATTTCAATCTTTTTCTTTTATACTACACTTTTTTTTTTTTCTTTTTTTATCACTTGTACTCATATTTTTCTAAAAGTGAAGTTAATTATGAAGTATTATCATATTAGTAAGGGTATGCACTCTAAGAAGTTATAAATATTTCTCTTTTACTATGATAGAAAAGTTTTAGGACTATGACTCTTTTAAAGGTACACACCCAAATGTTATTTATTTTGGCTTTTTTGTCACACAACGTCTTCAAAACTTAAATGCTTAAAGTTTGTAGATTGATGTGAGAACTGAACTCTCAAATTATATGTGACTTTCCCCAAATTTCACATCGTTTAGACATTGACTCGTTCTTAAATTTTAGTTTTCACTTGTAAATTGAAACTCTGTGAGGGCGTTGACTTTGCAGGAAATATGGCCTTCATGTTATAATTGATCTACATTGTGCCCCCGGTTCACAAAATGGCTGGGAACACAGCGGAACTAGAGATGGTTCTCAAGAATGGGGTCAAACCGATGAGACCATTCAACAAACGGTAGCTGTAGTTGACTTCCTAAGTGCCAGGTAAATCCCATATATTAATTGCAACATAAATTTTGGTAGAAGAGAGATCCTAAGTTTCTAAAATTATTGGGACAAATTATGTCCCTGAAATTTGAGCCAAATAACATGTTGAAGTTTTATTAAACTACCAAAACACCCCTGTTGGCACCGAAACTAATGTTATATATACTCCTTCCGTTTCACTAAAAAAAAAGTCAAGTTTCTAGTATTATTTTCCTTATTAATGTAATGGATAGAGTATATAAATTACACATCGGTCTCTCACCTGTTTTGAAAGTAACATTTTAGTATCCCTCTAAAGACATACAATACTGCAACCTACATGAGGATGTTTTGGTAATTTGCTGAAACATTGTTAATCGGTCTCTAATTTGACTCAAACATTAGGACCAAGATGCAATTTTTCCAATTAATTATAATCCAAACAATTTATCAGCTTTTTGTTTGATTGGCAGGTATGCAAAAAGCCCGAGTCTTCTGGCAGTTGAGCTGATTAACGAGCCGCTTTCACCTGGAGTTTCGTTAGAGAATGTCGCCAAATACTATAAGGCTGGTTATGAAGCTGTTCGGAAGCACACATCAACCGCCTATGTGATTCTTTCCAACCGGTTAGGCCCTTCTAATAGCACAGAGCTCTTTCCTTTAGCTAGCGGCTTCACCAAATCCGTCATTGACGTTCACTACTATAGTCTTTTTAGCAACATTTTCAACTCCTTCACGATTGATCAAAACATTGAGTTTATCAAAACCAACCGCTCAGCCCAACTAACCCAAATCACTTCATCAAATGGGCCTCTCACTTTTGTAGGTATGTACAATTATTTCTTTATAAAAACTAGTAAGTGATTAGTGATACTTATCTGTAGTACTTTTGGAGGAGAAAAGTATCATTTCACGATAATTTTTTTTCTTTCTCTCTACGTGAAAATTAAATTTTGGAATTTGTTATATTGTATACTTTTTAGGGGAATGGGTGGCTGAATGGCAGATTCAGGGAGCATCAAAAGAGGATTATCTAAAATTTGGCGATGCTCAATTGCAAGTGTATGGACGAGCCACATTTGGATGGGCTTATTGGACACTTAAAAATGTGAACAACCACTGGAGTTTGGAGTGGATGATCACCAATGGCTATATCAAGCTTTAATTAATTAATTATGTTCTTTGCTTATATTCACATCTTTTTCTTTTCTTTCCTCTTAAAAAATAAAAATAAAGATATAAGTAAACAAAATATATAATGACAAGTGTTGATGTCCAGGAATACCGAAGGGACTCGCGGATGGCCTAAGGGGGTCTGCGAGTTCTGAAGGGTCCCGGATGTGGAAACATGTAAGATGAACAATTGTCAGAGTATCTCGAGATTATTTTCCGAAAATAAACTCTCATGATCTTGTTAGAGCAGTTCATTGAGAAGAATAAGCGTATAATGTAAATGTGTATAAGTAAAAGGGAAAATTCCTCTAAAGGGCGTGCTAAGATTTGAAATTCCTAAAAAGGGCGTAAAAATTTTGTAATTCGTATAAGGGCACATAACTATTTTTAATAATTTAATGAATTTATAGATAACCATTTCACCCTTTCTCTTTCTCTTTCTCTTTATCTTCTCCCATATTTAGGCACACATCTTCTCTCTATGTTCAATCATTCTACGGTTTAACACTTTCTACATTATGCCATTGCCCCAATCTCCTCATCTCGGTCGAGAATTCTTCATTTTGTCATGAGAAGTTCACGAATTCGTAAATAGGCATTAGGTTTTAGTTGATGATTAGAATTCACAATTCCGAATTGATAATATAATGAACACCCAATGATGGATTCTTCAGTCATTTTACGCAATACAAATTCCCCCTTCTCTTTGATTTGCTTGTGGCAAATCTGTTTATTGTAGACGCAGCTTTGTTGGCGTTGACGACGAGGAGACTGCTGTAATGGGAGACTAGGTATTTGTCTCTGTTAGAAATTAATGGTGGGTTTGATGGCGCAAATTTCCAGGAAGAAATTAGCCGGTCTTCTAAACTCAGTGAAGTTCGACTGCAAGCTCATCCATTTGCGCATGCTTAGTCGCCAACTTTCGAATGTCGACTCTGCTTTGCTCTCTGGTTTACGCCCACCATTACTCGAACTTTTTTCCGATTGCTTCAGACCTGTGCGCAAATAACAATTTAGGAATAATTCAGTCTGATATTGTGTGTGCCATGAATTTTTTTCCATTAAAAATGTATTTTTAATAATAAATTCCAAAAATAGGGACAATTTTCGGCCATTTCCCGATTTAGAGAAAGCAAAGTTCCGAAGTTCGCTTTCTTTGAAAACGATGAAAGCGAAGTTAACAACTTCGCTTTCTGTAGAAAAAGGGTGAAGCGGAAATTTCCAAAGAAAGCGAAGTTGAGAACTTCGCTTTCTTTGGAAAACATTCAATTTGGCGACTTGGTAAGTTTTCAAAGAAATCGAAGTTGAGAACTTCGATTTCTTTGGAAATAGGGTGAAGCTGAAAAAAACCCCCCTTGGTAAGTTTTTGAAGAAAGCGAGCTACTGAATGGGAGAAAGGGAAGGAAATTTTTGGTGCAGTGGATATGGAGTTCTTACACTATAGATATAATTCACCCCACTTGTTCTATATGGATGCTTTACTAATTTGGCCAACTTTTATACACTGCACAATCATACCTATTTCCTTGAGTTCATACACTTTTATCTCATGTTTGTGAGAACCATATTCAGTAGTACTGCCGCAGCTGAGTTTATGCAGGTGGAATCCCTCATCCAGAAAATTGATGCTGTGGTATATGATATTGGGAGGGAGTTGAGTTTCTGTGATAATGATAGAATTGTAGAGTACAACCATCACGAATTGCAGAGTCTGTTCATGAACATTTGATTTTTGGAGAAAGTTTGTTAATGATTTATATGGCTTACACAAGTCAATCTGGGATGGTGGCAATGTTGGTCTCAGCAAAATCTACCTAACATACTAGCAATATTGGCCTTTGTAACAAAATACTGTTTCTGTTAGTATAGCTGCAATTGAATTGAAGTTTCGTATTCCTTTGCTTTCTGGAACAGAGAGAAACTATGAGAGAAAAAGAAGAAATGAAAAATCAAAGAAGGGAGAAGGGAAAGCAAGGGGGACTCTCGGTTTGATCAGTAATCTCAATACTCACAAGTTCAACATCACCAATTCAAGGTAATCAACTTATTGTCTTGAAGATAAATTACGAAATTACATTAAATGATGAAACGAAAACTCTGACCATGTAAAAGTTTAAACCGTAGTATGCATGAGTGAATTTACATGAGATCAAGGTTTTTCTTTAATGATAATGGTACAATCTCCAGCTGATTTGAACCTCAAACTTTCTGCAAAATCATCTATGGATGCTCTTATCTGTTTGGCAGTGAACTTCCTATTTTCAAATCACAATGGCATTTTATTTTTCTGCATAACTCGATGCTTCAACCTTAAAAGTGAATGAATATCAAGTTCAGGTTTCTGCAATGGCATGGAGCTGTAAATTACAATCAATGAGAACTAGAAAAATGAAATGAAAAAAAAAATTAATCAATTATTGTGCTAGTAAAAACAGCAATAGCCCATTCAGCATTATAAATTATGAGCAAAGCAAGAGTCTCATATTTATTGAATAAGAAACGTTGTGAAATAGACATACAAATTCAATTCATACTTGTCTGATCCTTAACATATGCTGTAAAAAAGGTGACTCCTTCTAACTAACCAAGGGGGTTTTTTTTTCCAAAGAAATCGAAGTTCTCAACTTCGATTTCTTTGAAAACTGACCAAGTCGCCAAATCGAATGTTTTCCAAAGAAAGCGAAGTTCTCAACTTCGCTTTCTTTGGAAATTTTCGCTTCACCCTTTTTCTACAGAAAGCGAAGTTGTTAACTTCGCTTTCATCGTTTTCAAAGAAAGCGAAGTTCAGAACTTCGCTTTCTCTAAATCGGGAAATGGCCGAAAATTATCCCTATTTTTAGAATTTATTATTAAAAAATACATTTTTAATGGAAAAAATTCGTGTGCCATTTATGAAGCATACAGGATTAAAACTCTTGTGACTTGGGTTATGGTTCTTTGTAGGATAAATTGGTAGAATCGAAGAAAATGTCCGTTTGAACCAAAAGAAGATAAACAGAAAGAAAGAAGGGTAAAATTGTTATTGCGCAAATTTATTAAATTATTAAAAGTGATTATGAACCCTTTATAATAATTATAAAACTTTTATGCCCTATTTAGGAATTTCGAATCATAGCACGCCCTTTATAAGAATTTTTCCTAAGTAAAATGAAATCCCTACCTTGGGTGTCTCTGGACCTATTTATAAGGTATGAGTCGAGGTAATTTAGGGACAAAAGTTGGTCCCCCTTTTGCTGGCGTGGGTTTTGCCTCTTGAGTGATGCGAGGCGTTAAGAATGAGCTTGTACCCCAGCGGTTAGTGTGCTGGCCGAGCCATCTAGATATCAGGGGTTCGATTCCTACCTCTGTTCCATACGAAAGGGTGTGAGAGCCACGTGTCTGTGGGAGATTTGGCTTAACAAACACAAATTTTCTTACAAACTTAACATTTCTACCATGTACCAAATAATAAAGCCCAATTCTTAACGGTATTATTCGGTGTTATAATTATGTGATTAAAAAAATTATACATAGGATGGAAGGATTAAAAATAATGGGGTATTCATAATGAATATTTATCTCCAAGCGGAGGAATACTTTGCTCATGCCTGAAAAAGTTGTCCGGGTCGACCCGATGCTTAATTTGCACCAATTTCTTGAAATTGTCTTTGAAATACGATCGACCCCAATTGACGGCTTCTTCATAAGAATCATCTCCATATTTGTTCTTCCCCAAATCCAAATCCCTGTAATTTATATACCCTGTTCTGGGTTTTTCAACATAATCCGTCATGAATTCGTAAGTCTTGTACAGCCAATCCAGTCTCTCCATCTTGACGGCATCATTCACCGACTTCCAGAAAGCGGAATAAGACAAAATGTACAGAGCTCCAACTCTGTGAGGAAAAGCTATGGCGTCGTTCGGGATTTCGCTCATTTTCCCACCGTAAGGTTGCAGAAGCAAGTTTCTTCCCGCTGTCCTTCTACCATCTTGAACCCTATCGAATATTTCTTCCCACTTGCTTTCTTGAATTGCTCGCGTCACGTAATCCGCTTTCACTTTGAATTCTGACCTGATGAAGTGGTTCCTGTCGAGTAAATCCTCCAGGCTCTTGTGATGCTGCCCGAAATCGAAATATAATGTCGTGTTTATCCAACTCATTTCTTGGCAGTGCTCACTCCTGAGTTGTAATTCTGGAAAATCCCTTTTGATTAGATCTAAAAGCTCTTGTGTTCTTCCTAGATATAATCCATAGAATTGCGCAGACACGCTGATTTTCCCTGACGGTTTTTCGGATGGATATACCATGACTCTCATTGTGAGATTCTTGGGGAATACTTTTATGGTTTCTTGCCATCGGAAAACAAGCCGACTAGCGTTTTCTTCCCGCCGTTTCGTCACAGAGAACACGGTAACTACAAGGGGAACTTCCACCAATCTGATCTTCCATTCCAGAACGACGGCAAAACTCGACGCTCCGCCGCCTCTGATCGCCCAAAACAGATCCTCGCCCATTTTCTTGCGATCCAGAACTCGTCCCCGAGCATCCACGATTCTAGCATCGATCACGTTATCTGCCGCTAGTCCGAAATTTCTCATCATCATACCTTGTCCGCCGCCACTAACGTGACCTCCTAAACCCACCGTCGGGCAAACCCCGGATGGGAAAGTATGGGTTAAACTTTTCTCCGCAAGGCGGTAGTAAAGCTCTCCAAGTGTCAGTCCGGCACCAACCCATCCCGTCTTTTTCTTCCAATCTATGTGAAATTTTCGTAACCTTACGGTATCTAGAATGATGAACGGTTTAGGAGATATGTAGGAAAGTCCTTCGTAATCATGGCCAGAACCCAAAATTCGGATCTCCAGATTATCCCTTTTGGAACAAATTATTGTTGCCCTAACATGATGTGAGTTCTCCGGGGTGACTATGAAGTAAGGCTTGGGCGTCGCGGAGGAATTAAACCGCAGGTTTCTTATTCCGTCCATAAGCAGAGTGGGAAACGACGGCGACCAGAAATTGTGGGTGATATTGTCAACTCCAGTGTGAGGGTGAGATTCAGAGGACAAACAAACCTTAAAGCTTTCGAGTGGTCCATGAAGGGATTTGAGCAACTGCTGCTGTTGTTGTTGAGAAAAAGAACTGAAAACAGGAGAACATATGCAGCTGCGAAGAAGACCATGAAAACTAAAGGGTTCATTTTGTTTCTTAATGTTGAATTTGTGAATGCTGTTTCCCCATACATATAAAGTAACTGTAACTGAAAGATAGAAATAAAAGCAACCTAAAGATAAGAAGAGGCGTTTACTTCAATTAGAGTAATGGCTAATTAAAATTTTTTTTTTCTTTCTTTATTACAGAGGAAGGAGAAGAAGATTAATTATGGCTAATTAATTAATGTGCATCCCAGAATGAGAATATCCAACATTACAGTATTAACTATGTTTCCTGACGTTTGGCAAATTGGCATGGAAAATCTTGCAGGAACCAGAAATCATTGTTTGCCAGGGTCTTCAAAGGAAAATACTGTTGGAAAGAAGGATTCCAACGGCAGTAGCTCTTGGCCGCAGAGCATCAGCAACCAAACGCAAAACAATGGCTGACAGAACGGGTACAAAATGCGCCAGAGGATAGCGATCTCTGCGAGTCTCTGTTCTTTCTCTGGCAAATTAACAATTCAGTAAGGCCAACAGAAATTTGTAATAGAGAAATCCAAGAATATAATTTCAATCTTCGCCCAAGTCCAGAAAGAGAAATCAGCATTCAAAAGCCAACCTGAACTCCTGCACTTTCAACCGCAACTCTTATTCCAAGACTTGGCCACGATCCTCATCGATGGGTAGATACATTTTAATTCACTTTATGCATCGTGCTTAGTCCTCGTGATTCATCCATTCTCATCACAGTATTACTTGTTTGTAATACTATATGTTTGTGATTTACTACGTTACGCACCAAATGAATTCGAGCAAAACTTTAACTAAACCGATCCCGAATATTTTTGTGGACATTCGTATTTGTTCTGTCTTAATGAAGGGTAAATTTGAAACTTCTTTAAAATAATATTATTAAAACTTGTGAATGAACAATTATTTAAAAATGAAAAAGTTGATTAGTTAAACCATTTATTAAAGCCGGAGGGAGTATATCTAGCTATTTAGGTTGTTCTTACCTAATTTTTGTTTATATTTTTCTAGGATGCAACCAAGTGAACTAATCAACTTATCATGCCATGTCTGGGCAAAAGTAAAACCAATATAAGAATAAGGTGGCTGTAAATAAATTGGGTTATTCTTCGTGGAATGTCCGAAGGAAATTATTGGGAATAAATCACAAAACCAAAATTTCATAACTTTTTCTTAATAATATTTTTTTATGTACATTTTGGACGTAAGATGATACTATGAAAATTTGGTTAAACATATTTGCTATGTTCTCTATAAAAAATCGTTGAGAAGAAATTTTACACATATTAAGGAAAATACTAAATTGTTTTTTTTTACCTTTAACTAATATTGTATTATTTTATATCTCTCAATTAGTTATTACAACAATTTGTGTCATTAATCAATGAAATTTTTATCTCTCTTAATTTATTAGTACTACATGGATAAATGTTAAACCTTTTTATTTTTTTTGCATAAATGGTACACTTGTTATAAAACAAAATTTTGGAGGTTCAATAACTATTTCTGAGAACAAAAGTTTAGAGGTTTAATAACGTTTTTAGAGAACAGTTGGAGTAAGTCATTTAATATTATCTATGTATGTTGCATAAGCAAAATGACAACCTAACTTAGGGTACGCTTTGTTTTCAGATGGTAATAGAAATGTGAATGAGAATAATAGTTGTGGAAAATGATACTAAAGATAATCATTTTTTTGTTGTCTGATTTGTGATAGCAAACGACTATCAATATCATTGATGATGGTTGTTTGATGATGGTTGGTTTACAAATAATTCTTTTAGCAACAATTTTTTTTATTTTAATTTGTTTAAATTAAACTTTTATTATATTATAACCTATATATGTTTAAATGTATTATAATTATAAATTTTACTACTTACATTTTTTAAAATAAAAAATGTACACAAAAATAATTTCACAAGGGAATGATTCGCATTCCACCCAAAATTAGGGTTGACAATTCGTGTTGTATTCGGGATATCGGGTTCTGGTTAGCGGTTTTCCGTGTCAACATCCATCAACCCTAACCTTACATGTTTAATTATTCGTGTTATTCGTGTAAACTCATTTAACCGGCGACCATTTCGTGTTTGTATCGTGTTTTCGTGTTGTAGTATAAATTTCTTGTGTCATATTCGGGTTTGTGGGTTCACATGTCGACATTCGCAATCATAATCTTACGCATTTAATTATCCTACAAGAAAAGTTGCCACTGGTGACACTATTTTCGTGACACCTTCACATATGTCACCAATTTTGCTACACTTAGAGGTGTCATTAAATTTTAGTACACTTGTAGGTGTCATTATCTAAAATTACTACTTAATGAAATGTCATTAAAATTTATTACACTTATAAATATAATTAAATTTCCAACATTTTTTGGTGTCATTAAATTTCGATACCCTTACAAGTGTCATTATCTAAAATTACTACATAATGAAATGTCATTAAAATTTATTACACTTATAAATGTAATTAAATTTCTTACATTTTTTGGTGTCATTAGATTTTGATACCCTTACAAGTGTCATTATCTAAAATTACTACATAATGAAATGTCATGTCATTAAAATTTATTACACTTATAAATGTAAGTAAATTTGTTACATTTTTTAGTGTCATTAAATTTTGATACATTTAGAAGTGTCATTATCTAAAATTACTACATAATGAAATGTCATTAAATTTTATTACACCTAAAGATGTCATTAATTAAAAGGGTCACATTAAAAAATATCAATAAATTTTATTACACTTATATATCATTTTAAATTTATTACTCCTATAACTAATAGTAACCTACTGTACATCGCAATTTTATGGGTCGTTTTAAAAATCAAATTTTTGCACTTCAGAAAAACAGAAGCCAGAGTCCTTTCTTAATTCTCAGTCGCTCTCAAAACCATCACCACAGCTCCGATCGTCACGGCTCCGAACGCCACCGTTCTGTCCCCGCCTCCAGCCGTGGACGCGGTTTTCTCATCAAGCTTCCGGCGATTTTCAGGCAATCCTTCCAGGTATTATTATTTTTGAAATTTCTGCAGTCACGTATTCAATTCGCCTGTGTTAATTTCCCCCTTTACTGAATCTCAATTCTGAGATACAATTTGTTTCCATATTCATGAGTATATGGAATTGTTTACTCCCATTGTTCGTCTCTTCTTTTGTGCAAAATGATGCGGTTTCAACAGTGTGATTGCGCCAATCAAAGCGTTTCATATGGTGCTGTACTTGTTAGGGTTTAACTTGCAATTGGAGTTTCAATGGTTGCATTTGGTGTTTAGGCTTTAGCCACATTGTATTGTTTTGGTAATGTCTTACCCTTATCAATTACTTCTGGAAAAATAAGACCTCATTGATTAACATTATTGTTTAGCAGTGCATCTTCTTTGAGTTTTAAGAAAATTGTTATGAAGGTGGAACAGAGAGGTTCTATATATAATTCTGTTTCTAAAATATTTAGCTATTTAGATTCTCATCTTTGTAGCTGGACTCATTATGTGTATAGACTAAATTTGGTACTTTTCCTTGGAAAAGTTTAAGATTTCAAATAATGTAGAAACAAGGTCACAATGAAGCATACTTTCTTGGCAAGCTTTTTGTGCTCAGTGACGTCCTGTCACCTTACAGAAATGGCATGGTTATAGGCCGCTTCTATTAATTTTGCAACTGGTTCCTTAATTTTCAAAATTCAACATTTCATATTGCACTAGAATGTAAATTTGGAAAAGAATCCTAGATCGTATTTTGTCTGAATGAGAAAGCGGTTTAATAAACTGTGCATCGGGACATAGATTTAGAAATAAAAGTTGGAGGTTATCTAAGATTCTTGACATGATGGCACCATTGTCTATCAGTTTCATATATATAGCCGTGAGTATTTTGGATTAAGTCTTTCTGCAGAGAGAAATATGGTGATGTTATCTTATTACCTTGATATGCAGAATGTTCATCAAGGATAGCCAACTGAGACTCTTGTGAGGTCTCTCAAAGCAAGGGATGGGAATTTCGCCAAAGCTCACAAATTGGTCTGATTCAAATCAACCAGAATTGGGATGCACATGGTTATGTTAGACATGATAGTTGATTTGTCATCCCTTCTCACAATTCTACTATTTGCAGCTGACTGACTGCTAAAACTGGAGGATAGAAAGTGACATTGATAGCATTTTAGCGGTGAGTTTGATCTCAATCTAATCATCATTTCTCTACTAACTTATGTGTTATGGTTAGTTCGCCTGCCATTTGCTAAGATAGATACGAAAAAGCAAGCTTTATAAATCAGTATGTGATCCTAGTTCTGTAATTGAGCTCAGAAAGTGGTTCTTGTGTCTCACTTGTAAGTTTTGTCCATTCATGGAGGACAAGAGTGTTTATTTTGTCCCAGTTATGGGCCTGATTTTGTATCTTGTAAAGTTAATATTGGTTGTTTGTTTTTCTTCTAGCTCTACTACATTTAATCTTACATGTTACCAAAATGTCAAAAGTAAAGGTTTTGGTAAATTTGTTCTCCTGGTAGATTTGCAGGTCCCCTTTTGTGCTCACATATCATGTATTAATTAGTAGCTCAATCAAAAGAATAAATCATTGTGAATTGAGGAATTTGTTTCATTTCTAATAGGTAGTATGTATTTTCAGAAGCCAATTATCCCTCTAGATTTGTACAGAGCAGTACTCGATTCCAATCTCATAGGAATGTCTTGATACTCAAAAGAGGTACTATATCATGTGGTTATTCTCTGGAGAGGTCCCATTATTATCCTTTTTATGTTGTTTCGAAGGGCCCAAAAATGCTTCACCAGTTCATTTGGAGCTTAGATTAATTTTGACAGAAGTATTTTTTGTTCTAGGCTCTTGATATTCCTTGTTAACTGCCAAATGCTTAGGGTCTACCTGTCATTGCTATTGGAGTCGTGCTCAGCACCTTTGCGAAGCATCTGTAAGATCCCCTTATTCTGATTTACCAACTTTCTTGTTTATTATATTTTGTTCATTCACGTCGGTTGAATGCATGTACCAAGTTTTATATTCCCCTTCTTTTTTGCTTGAGATTATTGCCAGTTCTTCTTTCACTAAAGCAAGTCTATAACTAAATTATATGTTTCTAGTTGAATGCTATGGTTGACTGAGAAATGAGCATATGGTATTAAAACTTATGCCACCCAAAAAGAACCCTAGGACATTTATTGGAATAGCTTCACAGGAAAAATGGGAAGAGGGACAGTTGAGCTAAAGAGGATAGAGAACAAGATCAATAGGCAAGTGATCTTTGCAAAGAGAAGAAATGGGATTCTGAAGAAATCTTGTTTTTTATATGTTCTATTTCGATGCCTAAATTTGATGCTTCTGTATCTATCTGCAAAGAAATTCTAGTTCTTGTTTACTTGAGAAACTGAGAATCTGATGAAAATATTTGGAATGTAAAGATGTAAAGATGAAAATCTCTTTGAATCTATTTCTGTATTATTATTATTATTTTCTGCCTTCCCCTCTGATTTGAATTTCCCCTTTTCTTTCAGTCATTGAGGTTAGTTTGGTTCTTCTTACAGTGACCACACATGACCAAGAGGTCTTCAGCTTCCACGGTGACCATTCTCTTTGAAGAAGTTTTGGCTTGTTACAAGAAGATAACTCCCAATAGCAATTATCTGGTAGGAGGCTACTCCCACTTTCTATTGATTTCTTGGGAACAAAATTGATCTACTTTCAAGAAATATTTCACCCCAAAACTTTTAATTTTTGATACATGTGTTTCATTAATAAAATGAAATAATTTTATGCTAGAAAACATGAACAGTTCAAAATTTATTTGAAAAGTGATAACCATATAGGAGATTATAAAAGATGGTAAATTTTTGTTACTCCTGATGTGATTGGTTTGCTACGCTAAAACAGTGGGTGCAACAAATGTATAGAATAATTTATCAATACAGTGATGCATACTAACAACTATGCACACAACCTATTTGATTGATGTCCTAAATGTGTTGAAGGGCCAACATCATCTGGACCTGTAGTAGATGTTGCAGTAGACATAGTTGAGAGAAGTGGTGGGCAGTATCATGTTTTGGTTATAATTGCTGATGTCCAGGTAACCTCTGCCTCTTTCTTTTTTGTGTATCCGAACATTTTTCTGTTCCCTCTCTTACTCTGACATTGTTTTCAATAGTTTCTTGTGATGCAAAAGTTACATGAAGTATTAATACAAGTGATCTAGACCTCAACCCACAAGAAGAGAAGACCAGCAACTCTGTTGTCAATGCTAGGTAGTGTAATGTAGTACTTGAAATGAGGTGTTTGATTTCTTTTTCATTTTTCTCTATTAAATTGTTTCATGAAAATACATGTTTTTGATCCCAAGCTTATCAAAGAATCTATACATATAGGCTGTTGGAACTAACCATTGAAAAAGGTTCTATTTTTGGAAGTATCTATTTCCTTTCAATCTTATTTGAAGGAAGCATTTTAAAAAAATCTTGCAGGGAAGGACGGACGTTTGTGAATCTGCGAGTTTTGCTTCACGTTCAGATAAAAAGCTTCAGAGTGTCTTCAATATATCCTTTTGGAAACACAGCTCTTGAGAGTTGTAAACAGGTAAAGTTTCTTTTCTTTTTTCACCCCTCCTATATTGTTTGTTCTTTGACTCCATGAATTGAATCAACTGCATGCATTGGTAGTACCTTTCTACTGCTGCACAAACTGCCTGGGTAAAATATTGTACAGAGAGAACTAGCGTCTAATTGTACAAAATTTATTTTATGCATAATCCATTCATAGGGCATGATGTATAAAAGAGAAAATGACACCTACTTGTGAACCAATGAGTGCTTTAGAAAGTAAGATTTTTGGTTAGTGTATGTTTAGAGTTTTATTGTTGAACCTGCCTGACACGAATGTATAGCGGTCAAGCAGCCAAAAAGCCTAACAAAGAGTACATGACGCCGTTTATACTCTTGCACGGTCTTCTCAAAGAGATTTGTTCATGCAAAAGTGATGCATAGAAGAACAAAGGTGATATCTGTGGCTACAACCAATGCCAAAGATCTGTGGAACACATTGCCTTCTCTCACCGACAACGATGCCAGCAGAGTAATTGGGAAGCTTATTGCAGAAAGATCAAAGGACGCTGGTGTCTTTGCAATTGCTATGAACCCGACAAAAGCCAGCGAATCGAAGGCAGACTTAGCATTGTTCTTGATACCATCCAGGAGAATGGTATCATCTTTGTTTAGACTTATGTAGCTTTAAACTTTTTGCTGTTGTGCCATCATCTCTTCAGTTACTTGTTGGTGAGACTTAAAGATGGATTGATGTAAACTTTTTTATATGAAATTAGAACCTTCATTAGATTATTAGATTGTAAATGTGAGTAATACATAATATTTATCTTCTCATGAAAATGAGTTTAGCAATTTCATGATTTTTTGTGCCAAATTTAATCGAAATAAATTTTCATATATATATAGAAATGCATTTATGGATTAGGGGGGAGGGAATGAAAAATAACAAATATAGTGACACTTCCGAATGTCACAATAATAATGACATCTTTTAATGTAACAAATATAATGACACCTTCTAATGTCATAAATATAATGACACATTCTAATGTCATAAATATAATGACACATCTACATGTCATCAAATGTCACAATTTTATTTAATGTCATTTAAAAATGTCATAATATGGCCAAAAACATGTCACTAGTTGCATCTTTTGTTGGTGTCCGTGTTACAGGTCGACCCATATAACCCGACAACCCGCCAAAGCTCAAGCATATCCCGCTTATATCATGTCAGGTTAGAGATTGTCAGCTCTATTCAAAATGAAGGGAAATGAATGATTGGAGCAAAGTGGGGTCGGGAGAATGAATTCCCCTAACCAAACACCACTTTCCATTCTCACTCCTCACTCTTAAACCCGCTACCAAGCACACCCTTTCAAATTCAATGATTATAGATAATCCTTGCTCTTGATGATTCATGTATGGTGTATTCCTATTCTAACCCAAGAAACAAATTAAGATGTTTGAAATAGATAAAGAAGCAACCAAGATGAATAATATGTAATGATTGAAGAAGTATAATTTATTACATACAATCATTCAGTCACTTAATTGATCTAAAATGCATTACTAACGCAATTGCATAGATTTTTTTATTACAATAAAAATGACCTAATTTTTAATCCGTCATAGTAATTAAGAGTAAAAAATTGATTTCTAATCCAATTTAACATTTGTTTAGTTCTAACAATTTGGTTGGACAATAATAAAGTTGAATGAAAAGGTAAAATAGTAGAGGCATGGACACATCGATTATTAGTAGGATACAATCATACAAGTCTAGATAAGATTTTACCATTTACATGCGTAGATCCAAGTTTTGACGCTCTATCAATTCATTTTTGCTGCATTACATTTAAAATGGTCGTCCAGAATTGAACGAAGCAAGAACTAAAGTTAACATTCAGTCTATTCGTGTGTCTGTTATTTTTCTGCAAAACATGGAGAAATATTAATTGTAAGAAAATTGTTCTATAGAAAATTGAAAGGCCAACTTTTCAGAAAAAATAAAAAATCTTACTTCTAGTAGATTCATCCGAATAACACAAATAATTAAAACGGATAAAATTAGGGTTGAAAATATCGACACGTGAATTCGCCAACTCGAACCTGACATGAGTAATTTGTAATACAACATGAAAACACGACAAACATCACCACAAACATTAGACATCCCTACATGATCACAAACATTAGAGTCAACGTTTAAACGCATCGCAGACGAAGTGACTAAGATCCAAGCCCAACCACCTAGTATGTTAGGGACCAAATCCAAGACGCCTAAGCCTATCAAGCCATTGTGGTCCGATGTTTTTCAAGATACTTTAGAAGCCCCGGCGCGGGCCTCCCCAAAATTCGACAAGTCCTTGACTGTCCCAAAATTGAAACCGCTGCAAAATAACATTCACTCCGGTTGTTGCACAAAAGATACCCACAAATATTCAGCTCATCGATCGTATGCCGGTTAAGCTTCACATTTCAACTACATCGTCTGTGCCGCACTCGCCACTGGACCGTAGTGAGGACAACCAAGAAAATGATGGAGAGGAAGCTTATGGCCCTTGGAAAACTGATGACGAAAACGACTTTGGGGATGTAGAAGAAAGTTACATTATAGGGCCCAAAAAATTATAGCCAGTGGGGACTTATTTTGAGCATCAGCTTCGAAAACAATCCAAAGTAGATTATAGGAAATTACACAAAATGTAAACCGTGATGATCTTTATTTCTATTTTTCTTTCATGCAATTAATAAAATGGGTAACCAATCCCACGCTTAAATGTAGGATATAAAAATAAAATATATATATCCAAAATAATATTAAAGAGATTAACGCACAGCGGAATAAAACTTCTTTGTAATAACGAACAATAAACAAACCCGCACGCAAGCAGAAACTTGGTCGAGAAACAACCGGAAGGCTATTCAGTTTCTCTCTGTCTATCTCTATCTATCTCTGTGATTATAATGATCATCCAATGCCTCTATTTATAGGCTAAACAATCCCTGAATTCTACCATTAATCTGTATCAGAATTATTTCCTAAAACAACTAGATTTTCCAAAACAAACACTAAACCAAATAGGAAATAGACAAATAACAAATCCTACTACAATTATAATTACCTAATTAATACAAGTTTGGTTTAAATTATTATTTTCCAACATAGCCTCCCTTAAACCAAACTTGGATCAAAACAGCTCCATTGCCATCACGAGCTTGAATCTCCATTAAAATTTTCTTTGCAGTATAGACAACATGCAACATCACCTTGTAGTAGTTCTTCAGCTCTATTTTCAAACTCATTGTAAATACACATTTGTATGTGCCATGGATCTTTTGTGGAAACTCATCCTTATCAAAGAACTTAGTCATGTCCACCCATTCTTCATCTAAACAAGTTTTCTCGTCAACCTTGTAATCATCCTTGCAAATTTCAATATCAACCTCGCAAATTCGAGGTATTTTCTTCAAATTTGATTTGAATATAAACTTGTATTTTGAGCACATCTTATCAAATTTTTCAGCTTGATCAAAGAATTCACTGATATCTATCCATTCATCTTTAGAATAGAGCTTTTCGTCGACATTACTAATCTCATCAATGCCATCAAATCTAACAATGTCCTTGCAAACCCAAGGCTCCACTATCACATTTTTAACCTGGTCGGACACTCCACCAAATAAGAGTCGACTTCACTGCAGTTGATCTACCCCAATTTAAGAGAGCTTTCAACAATCCCACAATCACTTTTATCTACGTGATCATCAATTTCAAACGATCTCTTCTTCTTTGACCAAATTAACACCTTCAGTGCCATCATCCACATTCTTCAGACATTCATCTTCATTATTGACACAATCTTGTTCATTGCTCCTTTCACTTTTTTCATTCATAATTCTTGAAGCAATTTCTTCGAATACATGCTCTTGTAACTCCTTGATCACTAATTGCTTGCTATTAATCCTTATTTCATCAAGGAACAATATACTTAACAATTCTTCATGACATAACTTTGAAATATCTCTTGTCTCAATTATTAATGCCACAAAGTAATTAAACTTCCTAGGTAGTGTATTGAGAACATGATTCACAAAAGTTTTTTTTGTCGAGAAAATACCTATTTGATCTCATCTCACCTTGGATTTTCTCCAATCTATTAATATAATCTTCAATTGTCTCACATTTTCTCATATTGCTATCTCTAAATGTCTTTTTCAATTTTAAGACATTATTTTTCTGAGCTTTATCCATTCCTCTATAACTTTTTACCAGAATATCCCATGCTTGTTTCGCAGTTTTAGCATGACAAAATTTTCCAGAGATTGAACTATCAACAGATTGACGGATGAAAGATAATGTCAAACGTACCTTCTCCTTTGTTTCATCGTATGCATCATTTGCCACCTCCTTTTGAATGAATTGTCGCAAACCAAATACTTCGAGCTAACTATCCATCAGTGTTATCCAAATAGAGTAATTTTGTCTCCCAACTAACTTTGGAATATGTCTAATATAAGCATTCCAATCCATAATTAAGATTACTACTTTTTAATCAAATCAAAGCTGCGAGCTTCGAACCATTCCACCAAACCCAACAAAAGAATCAAACAGTACCGTGAGCTTCAATCTCCAATCACCGATCAGAACTTGAGCACAATAAGGCCCTGTTTAGTATCATAACTCAAACTATGGTATGAATTTCATTTTAATTTTATAATATTAAAATTATATTATGAATGTAAAAAGGTGTGTTGAAAATATAAAAAATTTTATTAAAAATGTAAAAATGCTTATTGGGAATGACGAAAAACTATTATAAAATCAAAATGAAACTCAAACCATAGTTTGAGTTGAGAATGTAAAAAGGTGTGTTGAAAATATAAAAAATTTCATTAAAAATGTAAAAATGCTTATTGGGAATGACGAAAAACTATTATAAAATCAAAATGAAACTCAAACCATAGTTTGAGTTGAGAATGTAAAAAGGTGTGTTGAAAATATAAAAAATTTCATTAAAAATGTAAAAATACTTATTGAGAATGATGAAAAATTATTATAAAATCAAAATAAAACTCAAACCATTATTTGAGTTGTAATACCAAATAGGGCCGAAGCATCAATACGGATCAAATCAAATAACAACAATTAATCTTGATCTCATGCATGTTGACGTCACAGCCACACACATAACTCACGCCACTAAAATCAATTCGAATTATATGGGATAACCACACGCAGATCAAGAGAGGTCAAAAAACAATTTTAGACTTTTTCTCCGCCGGAAACAATTCTCACGGCAGCACTCCGTTGTTCTGCAAAATCAACTTGACGCGCTCGTTTTTTTTTTTTTTTTTTCTGATACTATTTGTAGGATATAAAAATAATATATATCCTAAATAATAAAAAGAGATTAATGCAGAGCGGAATAAAACTTCTTTGTAATAAAACTTCTTTGTAATAACGAACAATAAACAAACTCGCACGCACACAATCTATGCGGCACACCTAAGCCGAACCTTGGTCTAGAAACAACCGGAAAGCTATTCAGTTTATCTCTCTCTATCTCTATCTATCTTTGTATTTATCTCTGTGATTACAATGATCACCCAATGCCTCTATTTATAGGCTAACTTATTTCTGAATCCTACCATTAATTTGATTCAAAATTATTTCCTAAAACAACTAGGTTTTCAAAACAAACAATAAACCAAATAGAAAATAGACAAATAACAATCCTACTACAATTATAATTACCTAATTAATACAAGTTTGGTTTAAATTATTATTTTCCAACATTAAATAAATAAATAAAAACACGACACAACTCCAAAATGTTCGCGGTTAAATGGGTCGATATGAACAGCACAAATAATTAAATGGGTAAAACTAGAGTTGAAGGGTGTCGACATACTAACCCGTCAATCCGAACCCGATAACCTCAACACGACACGAATTGCCACCCTCACAAATTTGGGTTACTGGCTTGAGGATATCACCGGTTCATGTCTATTTAGTTTGTTCTTACCTAATTTTTGTTTCTATTTTCCTAGGGTGCAACCAAATGAACTAATCAGCTTAGCTTGAGGATATCACCAGCTCATGTCTATTTAGTTTGTTCTTACCTAATTTTTGTTTCTATTTTCCTAGGGTGCAACCAAATGAACTAACCAGCTTATCATGCCATGTGGGAACAAAAATAAAACAAAAATAACCTTACTAAACAAGTTATATAGTGAGAACAGCCCTGAATTAGAATAAATGAGTTTATTTGCTTAGAGAAGGGGTCAAAGCAACCAAAACGAAAGGCCTAATTTTTAATCAGTCATAGTATTTAAGAGTAAAAAATTGATTTCTAATCCAATTTAACATTTGTTTAATGTTGGTTGGACGGTAATAAAGCAGAATGGAAAGGTAAAATAATAGATAAGATTTTAACATTTACATGCATGCATAGATCCAAGTTCTGACCCTCCATCTCTATCACTTGATTACATTTAAAATGGTCATCCAGAATTGAATTAATGAAGCAAGGACTAAATTTTTTTAATCTCATTGATCTTTGGTCATTGTAACCAACAAAATTACAATGATAATTAGTCTGATTTTGATTAGGCTGACATGCAATCATGCACCAGCTATAGCTAAGCTAGCTCATTTCATGAAACTGAATCCTTTCCAAAAAGATCACATTGTCCTTTTCATCCATTAATTGCATTTTGGTAAGCTGATCTTTTGACTTGTAATTCTTGAGAAACTCCAAGGTGGTGAGTTTTGTTTGCTTCTTCCTCATTTGCCTTTAAATAGTCAGCATATGTGCTGTGTTGTGTTGTGTTGTGTTCAAAAGCTGGTTACTCAAAACTCTTTACTTTTCTCATCTCCGGCCATTCTTCCTAACTTCGATCGTTCTGATCTCCCTTCTTCCGGCAGTCATGAAGTCTCACATACTCTTTATCATGGGACTCACGATTGTTTTATTTGTTTGCTTCCCTGAGTCGGAGTCAGCTCAACCACCGTCGTTCGCCTGTGACTGGTCCAACTCCGAGACAAAATCTTTGAAATTTTGCCAGACTAACTTTTCAATAGACGAGAGGGTGCGACACCTGGTGTCCCACCTAACAATCGACGAAAAGGTCTCACAGCTGATTGACAACGCGTCCGGAATTCCAAGACTCGGGATTCCGGCTTACAAATGGTGGTTGGAAGCATTGCACGGTGTCGCTCCTGGCGGCCGACTTGGTGTTTCATTTAAGGGACAGGTTACCATTCCAAATGTTACCAGCTTCCCTCAAGTCATCCTCATGTCCTGAAACTTTGCCAGAGTGTTCACCACACGTAGAGGTATGTTTTGAACGGTGGAGATCTGGTTTTGAGCATTTTAAGTCCGTCTGCTGTGCGTATAACAGAGACGTGAATTTGGGGAAATCTTTGGTTTATTTGCTATATTGATTCTTTTTGTGTTCCAAGATTGTGTTGTATATCTTGATGTTGTTGATGGATGCCTCTAATATCTTGATGTTGTTGATGAATGCCTCTAATCTGAATTAGAGAGAACTCTTGGTTGTACCCATTATTCATTTTAGTGGAGATTAAGTGGCCTAAGGTCCCGTGGATGTTTCCTCCTTGTTAACGGAGGTTTTACCACGCTAAAATTGTTGTGCTGTCAATTTGTTCATTTGTTGCTTGTTTCGTTTTGATCTCTATTTATTTGTTTCCTAAAAGATTCACACAAAGAAGGAGAATATGGTTGATTCCACTGTTTAGAGTTTGTTTAAGTTTGCATTGAAATAGTGGATCTTCCAATACCTCACTGCTGCTTCGTTCAATCGGCGACTTTGGTATAGCATTGGTCAGGTATATTTGGTTTCCGCCTGTGTTTACCCCATGAGAAACTTGTGTTTCTTGTCTACTAACATTTAATTATTCTATGATTTTAGGTGATTGGAACTGAGGCTAGAGCATTGTACAACCAAGGCCAAGCGCACGGGATGACATTTTGGGCACCAACGGTCAACATATTCAGGGATCCCAGATGGGGAAGAGGGCAGGAAACGCCCGGGGAAGATCCACTTCTAACAGGGGAATACTCAGTTTCATTTGTTAGAGGAGTTCAAGGGACAGTTTCTATGGCGGGAAGCTTAAGAACGGAGAGCTGGAGGCTTCTGCTTGCTGCAAGCATTTCACTGCTTATGACGTCGATCATTGGAAAACAGTGGATCGCTTCAACTTCGATGCTCGTGAAAGTTCTACCGTTATGTTTTTCTCTGCATTTCTCCTAGTTTGAGTAAAATCCTTTTTAATAGATGGTTGATGTGGCGTTGTAAATGAATAACATAGGTTTCGAAGCAAGATTTGGCGGACACATATCAACCGCAGTTCGAAAGTTGCATCCGGAAAGGCCGAGCCAGTGGCATCATGTGCGCGTACAATCGAGTGAACGGAGTTCCGAACTGCGCGAACTGGAATCTGTTGACAAAAACTGCCCGCCAAAGTTGGAAGTTCAACGGGTAAAGTCAAAGAATGTAGTTTTATTTTGGAGGATTACCAATTACCCACCAAGTGTATAAATTTTCATCAAGTAATTAATATACTTTTCAGGTATATCGCATCAGATTGTCATGCTGTGGCCTCATGCATGATAATCACACTTATGCAACAACACCGGAGGATGCCGTCGCTGCTGTGCTCAAAGCAGGTATCAAAATTATCACCGTAATATAGATATAAGTGATGATCAATGCTTGAAAAGATTGGCAAATTTTAAATTGATGTTGTTTGTTTCGCAATTTGCAGGCATGGATGTCGATTGTGGAATATATTTGCAGAAGTACACAAAATCAGCTCTTCAGCAAAGAAAGACTACGGCAACATCGGTCCCGACCAAGTCTGCAGCAAGAAGAATCAGCACTTGGCCCTCAAAGCTGCAAAAGAAGGCATCGTATTGCTCAAGAACTCTGCCAAACTTTTGCCGCTTTCGAAAAAAATCTCCTCGCTAGCTTTGATCGGACCCAATGCAAATATTTCCCGTGTTATGTTTGGAAACTATTTCGGGCCGCCTTGCATTGCCGTCGAAGTGCTCACCGCGCTTAGAGTTTACACCGGGAGCATTTCCTTTCACCAAGGCTGCGACACTGTCAACTGCACTTCAGCCGCCATTGATGACGCAGTCGAAACTGCCAAGGCTGCAGATGATGTGGTTTTGGTGATGGGTTTGAATCAGGCAGAGGAGAAAGAGGGCCACGACCGTGAGGTTCTGACGCTTCCAAGCCTTCAAGAGCGTCTGATCACAGCGGTTGCTGCTAAGAAGCCGGTGGTGTTAGTCCTGTTTTGCGGAGGCGCTGTGGATATATCATTCGCAAAGGAGAACCCAAAAATCGGAAGCATTCTCTGGGCTGGGTATCCGGGTCAAGCCGGAGGAATTGCGGTGGCTGAAACCATATTCGGCGACCACAATCCAGGTAAAAATTTATAATAATCTTAGGATGAAATTGTGCTCAAATTTTAACATTTGTTTCAATTCTTGTGCCGGAGGAAGATTGCAATTACTTGGTACCCCAAGGAGTTTGTCAAAATACCAATGACGAACATGAGGCTGCGACCCGATCCATCGTCGGGATACCCGGGGCGGACATACAGATTCTACACCGGAAAAAAAGTGTTTGAGTTTGGTTATGGCCTGAGCTACACAACCTACGTTTACAACTTTGCAAAGGTTGCTCAGGATACAATTTGCTTAACCAACTTGAACTTGACAGGCAGCAGCATTCAAGCAATCGAAACCTCGGGAGGAGGCGTTCGTTATCTCTCTGTTTCTGATATGAGTACAGAACCATGTGAGAATGCAAAGTTTTCTGTTGTTGTCCAAGTTGAAAACTCAGGGGATATGGCAGGGAAGCACCCTGTTCTGTTATTTGTTCGGCCGAAAAATGAGAATTGGAGCAGCAGTGGGAGGCCTGCGAAACAGCTGATAGGATTTCATAGTGTGGCTTTGAAAGCCGGAGAGAAATCTGAAATTGAATTTCCAGTCAGCCTTTGCGACCATTTGAGCAGCGCCACTGAAGATGGGGAGATGGTGGTAGAAGAAGGATCAAGGTTCTTGATGGTAGGTGTTATAGAAATTTTTCCCCTCTATGGAAAAACTCTTATAAGCGCCTACCCTTCCCGGAAGGACTCGGCCAAACACTCGAAGCAACCGAGGTTCCCGGAACCCGACTAAAACAACGAGCAAAGTGGAAGACTTGAAAACAAGCACTAAGGCACAACACTGGAACACTTAGCCAAATTGGCCAAACCTTGCTATATACAATTCACTAAGAATTTATACACACAAGGTCCTAACTCTCTCGGGACAGCACTCTCGTGGGGAAGACACAAGCCTAACTCCTCGTAAGCTAGACTCTCTCTCACTACACTTGAGTTTCTCTCTCTAGAACTCTCAAGCTAGCCAACTCGAAGACTCGAAGTCGTGCCTTCCCCCAAGTGCCCCTTTGCCAATTTATAGGCAAAGGCCTTGGATGACAACCCCATCCAAGTAGGTTCTAGAGAATTCTAGCGCCAAGCCTTGCCCGCACCTTCTAGCCGCGCCTAGAAGCTTCTCCGCACAAGCCCGCACTCTCATCTAGAATTCTCCAGCAGCATCCAGCATCCCCGCGCCAAGTCTAGAGCCTTCCAGTTCCTTCTCGCGCCATCCAGCTCCCTCGCGACCCATCGCGGCCTTTCTCGCAGATGCTAGACCCTTCGCGAAGATTCTAGCTGCCTCTAGAATCTTCCAGCGCACACCAGACCCGCCTCTCGCAGATCCCGCCATGCAACGCCCCACTCGAACGTCCTTGTGACTTCGAGCATTGCCTAGAGCATTCTCAACTGTTCTAGGGCTTTCCCGAGCCTTCTGACACCATCTAGGTCCTTCCGGACCATTCTAGAGAATTCTTCCTTAGTACTGTACCAAGGCAAAAATCCCAAGTGCCAAGCTGGGCAACCAGCACGTAGAAGAACCCAGAATTTCCCATAAACTTCTAGATCCTTCCCGAACCTTCTCCATGGCCCTTCCGCATGAAAGACCATCACGTTTTGGTGCCTCTTGCCCCAAAACAACCTTGACCTTGGCCCTCGTAGCCAAGTTTCGCACGGCGCGCCCTCGCAACACGCCCGGCGCAGCCTCCTGCCAACGCCAACGTTGGCCCTCCTGGCCAACAGCTCCGCGCCACTCCTTGGCTCGGATCAGCCCAGGGGAAAATCCCTTGGCCCCAACTCCCTTGGCCCTCGCTGCCAAGTTCGTCAACACGGCGCGCCCTCGTAGCACGCCCGGCGCAGCACCATGCCAGCGCCACAAAACCTCAGCGTTTGCCCTCCTGGCCAACATCTCCGCGCCACTCCTTGGCTCGGATTAGCGCAGGGGAAAATTCCGCTAACAGTAGGGGACAAAGAGTACCCTATTAAGGTTGTGTTCTGCGATGAAAGTAATTAGATCTATCAACTTTGTTCAGTCCATGATTAGGTTAAGTAATTAGTGTATGAAGGTTTTTCCATGAAAGCCTAGTTGCTCATCATGTTGAATTGGCTGTGTTTGTTTGTTTGTTGGCAGCAATTACTGGAAATTCTGTTCTGTTATTAAAGCTATTGACTGGAAATTTGGCTACCTAATTTTTGTTTCTATTTTCCTAGAGTTGGGTCTCATTCATTTGAAGTTTATAAGAGTAGACTTTCACAAATTAATTGTTTGAGATATAATACTTAAATACTCCCTTCATTCCATTAAACAATACACCAAAGCGAACTTTTCTAATGAAACAAAAGAAATAGTAAATTTAACTATATTTCTTTTATTTATGTAATTATATCTTTCATTTATGTACTTATATCTTTCTGAAGGAACAATTTTCATGGAAACAGTATTGACAGCAGAATGGTTGGAGCCTTGGAGGGGAGAACCTTCCAATTTCCAAATGGTCTTCACTCTTCACAGCCTGGAATGAATTGAATATTATTAATCTTCCTGGCTGATAAAGAGACAATTATTGGGAAATGGGATTAGTCATGAAACCAAACTTTCTTAGCTTTTTCTTAATATTCTTTATAAGTGAAGATAAAAATTATGGAATTGTAGTTAAACACAACCTGTTTCTGTTAATATTATGTTTAAAAAACTTCATTTGTTCCTTAATTTGATTTGTTATCTTCGCTTGGTTTTTACCTAGAAAACGATTTATTTTTGTGTTTAACTTCAAAAAATTGTTTTACCAGCAATATTTGAACTCACTTTGTTCACTCTTTAAGCCAATAATAACTTTGGCATGTTTGATAAGTGAATTTGAACTTAGGTTTAAACCTAAAGTTCAAGATAAAATCTGAACCAAGGCTTGGACTACAGTTTAAGACAAAGAACTCAACATTGGCTCAGATCATGGTTTAAGCCTGAGTGTGAACAAATACACTTGCTAAATAAAAGTTTGGCTGGACCTCTACAAAACTAAGTCCTAACCCATTTATCAAACAAGATCAAAATATTGTCACAATTTAGACTTTGAATTATTTCAAAACAAATTTTCAAATAATAGAGTAGTTGGCTCCGTTCTTTTTGTGACCGGATTGGAGAAATTTTGATTTTAGGGAATGAATATTTTTTGGAGGGAATTTCTTTTGAGGATTTGTGTAGGAAAGAGAAGAAAATGTGTAATGATTATGTTATTTTTTGAATTTATGTGAGTTAAGATATTGAGGGAATTTTAAAATGGGTAGAAAATGAAGTTTTTTTAGGTAAAATTTTGATTGAAAAAAATGATGATTTTTCTGAAATGGAATGGAAAAGAACAGAGCCTTAATCTAGTATTTTTCATGAACAAAACACCCAAAAAAAAAAAGAATCAGAAAATTATTGAGATAGAGAAAGAAAAACAAGATTCTTATGCGAAAAATAAGAGACGACCGACTAGATTCTTTCTCAAAATTAAAGCGAATGAGTCCTTAATAAGTCATCCAGTAAACTTTAATCGTTCTAAATAGGCAAAATTGACAGAGTTAGGAATCAAACCCCCGACATCTGGGTGGATCACTATACCGTAGGAATAATGGCTCGTTCATGTCTCTCTCTTAGTTTCTAATCGTCTCTTTAAACTCAAGAAGCATTTCCCTCTTTTCATATTTCTTTTTCCCATCTCCTATATAGAAAAAATAGTTTTTTTATTGAAAGTTATATGCTCTCCTACTATAAGAGTGTTTTTTATTTTTTTAAAAAATTACTACAGGAATGTTTCTAGATAAGTGAAAGTCCCGTCTCTCCATATAAAGTGGGACTTTCACTCTTTGCGAAGAAGATTCAATCATTTTGAATATTTCATCGTACTATTAGCGGTAAATTCGATATTAGAGTTATGTTCGGATTCGAGATTTACTTCATCTTAAAAAGCTCTTTTACTCTTCCCTCGTCTCTCGTAATTTTACCTATTTTTAAATTGAATACTGTTTTTTGCACATAATATGTGCAAGAATTTATGCACATAAAGTGCATAGTGTGGGCCAGCAAAAATTAGTTTCCAATTTTATCTTTTTATCTTTTAACCCCTTAAAATTTTAATTTTTATAATTAACCCCCTAAAATTTTATTTTTCACAACTAACCCCCTAATGTTTAAAAATAATTTTTTTTTAAATGAACGTTTAAAAATAATGTTTGTCGCACATATTGTGTGCAAGAAATTGTGTATATTAATGATAAAAAATGGGCCCTTTAAATTATATTCTATTTTTACCCTTCCAAAATATTTTCTTTCATATTCCTCTTTCTCGTTTCTTCCTCATTTCTCGCGGCCTGCTTTTTTTAGAGTTAATTGCAAAAAAAATCCAAACTTTTATGAAATTGCAAATTATCTAGGTTTTTTATCTAGGTTTAAATACACATTTTTCCTGAATAATGAGTTAACACGTTAAGTCAAAATAAGCCATGACTCAATAACCTAATTTACTTACATGAATTAATTTAAGAGATATTTTTAAATAAATTACATTAATCAATTATGCATATATATACGTGTATATATATTTGCAATGCAAGCATTACATATATAGTACGCATGGGGGTCCGTGCGTGTGCGTGTGCGTGTGTGTGTGCACGCGCGCATTACATGCGCGTACGTACGTATTTATTTAATTATTAAATTTATTTTATATTATAAAAATAATTTGTGGGTTAAGAAATGGTTAAAATGTGGGTCGAACAAGTTATCACTCGTCGGGTTAAGTGAATTTAATATATTGGGTCAAATAAATTAAACCGCAGGTCGAGCGGATTACAACCCAACCCAGACATAACCCAACCCGTATATGACCCATTAGTCAACGGGTCAGGTTGCGGTGACCCGTTAGTTACGGGTCAATCTTGACCCGATCCATAACCCGCCCAACCCACCCAATTGGCACCCCTAAGTGAAAGTGATTTTCTCTTTAGTTTATTTTTGAATATATATATATATGTGAGTGAATTGCACATTTGATCACTAACATTTGCCTGAGTGCGCAAAACACTATTAACCTTTCAAAATAGCACATTTGATCACTAACCTTTGTCTGAGTTTGCAAAACAGTACAAACCTTTTCAAAACGTGCGAAAAATACCACTCTGTTAGTCAATTTCGTTTAATCGAAAAAAAGATAGGGGCAAAATTATCATTTCACATGTGTGGCACTGTTCATATTCTTCCCAATATTTTCAATGAACAGTTCCGGACTGCTTATCTTCTCTGATGAACAGTTCCAGTACTGTTTATCAGGAATTTGATTTATTTATTTTTTACCTTCTTCTTCGGATGAAGATCCATGAGAAAAAAAATATAAATAAAAAATTCCCGATGAACAGTACCAGAACTGTTTATCGGAGAAGATGAACATCACCGAAACTGTTCACCGGAAATGTTCGGAAGACAATGAATAGTACCATAATTGTGAAATGATGATTTTGCCCTTTTTTTTTTTACTTAACGGAATTGACTAACAGAGTGGTGTTTTTTTCACGTTTTGAAAATGTTTGTGGTGTTTCGCGCACTCAGGCAAAGATTAGTGATCAAATGTGCAATTCACTCTATAAATAATAATATGTATGTATTAGCGTACATGCATACAAACATATATATGCACAATACGTACATTTATATTTATGTACATATTGTGTGCATAATTTTAAATGAAAAAAATAGTTTGAATGAGTTGTTAAATATAAGTAATAATTAAAAGTAATAATTAATAAAAATATAATATTAAATAAATATGGTAAAAGAAAATTAAATATTTTTTGATTCGGGTAATTAGTTTGAATTGTGAAAAGTAAAAGTTTAATTGTGAAAAGTAAAAGTTTAGGGATTTAATTGTGAAAAGTAAAAGTTTCGTGGGCTAATCGCTAAAATTTTTAAATTTTAGGGGGTTAGTTATGAAGACTAAAATTTTAGGGAGTTAATTACAAAAATTAAAATTTTAAGGGGTTAATTACAAAAATTTTAAACTTTAGAGGATTAATTACAAAAATTAAAACTTTACGGATTAGGATAGTGGGTCACACTAAAAAAAAAAGGAGAATAGAAAGGATGGTGGAGAGAGAGAGGAAGAATGCAGTAAGAGAAAGAGAAGGGAGGAGGAAAAAAATGATAAAAATGGAAAAGTTTAGGGAGTTAATTGTGAAAAGTAATAGCTTAGGGGGCTAATTGCTAAATTTTTATACTTTAAGGGGTTAATTGCAAGAAATTTAACATTATGGAGTTAATTGCGAAAAGTAAAAGTTTAGGGAGCTAATCACTAAATTTTTAAACACTAGGGGGATTAATTACAAAAGTTAAAACTTTAAGGGGTTAAAGAATAAAAAGATAAAATTGGAATATAATATTTACTGACCCACACCATGCACTTTATGTGCATAAATTCTTGCACATATTATGTGCAAGAAACATTATCCTTTTAATTTGAGTCTACCTAATCCAAATAATAAGATGGGTTTTTCTCTTTCAAATGAAATTTTATCCTATGATAATTTTATTACAGGCTACGGAGAACAAGAACTCGGTCAAATATTTAGTTTTGAGGGTTTCATCGATAATGAGTAGCACATTCGTGACTGTCAGTACGAGATTTGTTTAACGCATTGGCAAATTTTATAATGGTTATATCTATACTATGTATAGATTAGGAATTATTTAATATATTAAATACATTGTTGTGATCTAAAATTGACAATTATCGTATAAAAAAGTTTTGTAATCAGATGACTAACTATTCATTCGTATTTTGACAATAGTTATTGGACGAGTCGTTAAAAATAAAAAATCCAATGTTTATTCATCCAATTTTTTTAATTACTTATACCAATCTCCAACTTATTTTAATCAAGAAAATAAGAATCAGTAATAGAAAAATTGGATATAAGTAAATCCGTAAATCCGCTTATTGAACAATTACTTACAAATTTGAATTACTGATTTGCGCATACAAATAAATTATACAAAAAAAAAAAAGTAGAAAAGAGAAAATAAAACAGATTAATGCCCTACGATTTGGTTTTGTGGCCATGATGAAACTCATGAGATCTTCTGTCTAATTTATTCTTGTCTTCTTTATCCATTAGGTGAGTTCTACTTTCTATTATGAGAGAATAACATAGAAGACATGAATAAGTTAGACAGAAGATTTGATCCCTCTACCAATGTTTTCAAAATTGGACCGGGCATCGACTCGGAAAAGCAATGGGTTTAGGAGTTAATGGGTCGGACTGGTTAGATCGGGGGTTGAACCGGTGACGTCATCACGATGTCATAAGTATATTTATTATAATTTTAAATACTATATACATATTATTTTATATTATAATTTAAAAGAGAGAACTCATAGAAATTTTAGAAGAATAAGATCAGTCTCTACATTTTTTTATTATTTGAAAATTATTTCAATTAAAAAGAAAAAAGAAATAAACATATAAGAATAAGAAAACAAAAAAATTAAATTAAAAAATAAAATAAAAATAATATATAAATACTAACATTGACCTAAAGGTCCTAAACCCTATTAACCCTCTCTCCTTTTCTTTTCTCTTTTCCGCCCGCCGCCCCCACTCCACACATTCTCTTCTTCTTCTTCCTTCATTTATGCTGCTGCTTCTTCTTCTTTCGTGTCTGCTACTTCTTCTTCTTTCGTGTCTGCTACTTCTTCTTTCTTATTTCTTCTTCTTCTTCTTCTAGTCTTCTTCTTATTTCTTCTTCTTCTCTCATTTCAACTTTTATGAATTTGGGGTAAAAGTATTGGTAAATATTTTATATTTGTATTTATTTTCTTTTCACATTTCAAGAACTATTTTCACAAGATTTCTATTTGAGATTCATTGATTTAAAAGTAAAAGCTTAAATTTTCTACTCAAAAACTGATAGAAAAGAAAAGGAAATAGAAAATACAAGATATTTGGAAGTGAGGAAAAAAAAAAAAAACGTTGGAAAAATAGGAAAACGTAAAAATCGGAGTTTGTAGGTTAAACCCGGTTACTGGGTTTAACCCGGTTTTGACCAATTTTGACTGGTTCTTTAGATTTTCGATTTTAAGCCAGTAATCGGACCTGTTACACCACCGGTTCGCCGTCGAACCGGTTGGACCGGCCGGTCCGATTGGATTTTGAAAACGCTGCCCTCTACAGCCATCCTTATGAACTTTACTTTTAAGGCTTAATTATTTTTTATCCCTACATTTATATAATTATTTAACTTTTGTCCACTATATTTTTAAAATGCATTTTTTACTCTATGAATTATTAAAATCATAGAAGTTGACACTTTTAACCTCACTTATTATACTTTCATACAAATTAACATTATTATCATAATTTCTCTTAAAAGATATTGTTGACATTAAAAAATAAAAATAATAATTTGTCAATATTTGTAAAAAGAAATATATATATATATATAATATATATATTTCAAGGAGTAAAATATGATTTATATTTAAATTACAAGGGATAAAAGTCAAACAACCCTATAATTACGTGAGACAAAAAGTAATTAGGAAAATAAAGCTCAGGCAGGTAAAACTTTCGCTACATTTGCCGTTTGATTATTAGTTTCTCATACCATGAATTGCTGCCGAGGTTCAGGGTTTCAGTACAGCAAAAAGAAGATTAAAGGGGGAAGAAAGAACCACACAAAAAAAAAAAAAAAAAAAAGTAAGTAAGTTTGGATCGGGTCCGATCTGAAGTTTCGGATCACAGATCGGGTCAAATATCTCAAAAATTTGAGCAGCCCTCATTTTGCAAGATATATAGTAACACCTCTATAAATTAATAACCTTGGGACCATGAAATTTTATTAATTTAGTTAGATATTATTTAATTGATAAATTAATAATTTATTAATTTAAAAAGTATTTTCGATCTCCATAAATGAATATCTAGATAAATCAAATATGTACAAGTTAATTGTATTTACTAGTTCATTATATTAATAGGTATTAATATAAATTTTAGATTCTCAATGTACAAATCAATTGTATCTATAAGTTCATTGTACATGAAAATTAAAAGCATTCAACATGTTCATTGTACATTAGAACTAAAAATATTCAATGGGTTCATTGTACGTCAAAATTTTTTGTTGCAATTCGACAATTCAACACCGGAACTTTTAGATGCAGTTAGAAAAGTTAGAGATGAAATTTATTTAGATTTAAAATTTAAGAAAAAACAAACAACCATGTATTCTTATTTTAATAAAGTATCATAGTCATATTTGTAATTTATAAGGATTATTAATCTATGATGTTGGCGGGACTACATATTTATAGAGGGATCTTTCCAAAAATTATTATCTTATTATTTTATTAAATTTGAATTTTTTTGAACTGGCCCGAGTCGGGATTGGAAAAAAGTATTATCTTAGAGACAGTATTACTGTATATAACAATCTTATAGCTTAAAATGTGTTAGTAGCATTTTTCCCCAAGCTACACTGAGCCAAAGATTGGGGCGGAGAAGTTAGCCAAGAGGGCTAACGTTGAGGTTTTGTGGCGCTATAACGGTGCTATACCGGGCGTGCACGGAATGTGCGCCAAGTTACGGGAAATCTTGGTTAAGAGAGCCAAGGGAATTTTGGGACGTGGTGCTTCAAAACGTGTGGAAGAATTGGGAAAAGATGGATGAAGTGTGGGAGTTGAGGTTTGGGAGGTTTCTGGAAAGTTCCATGATTTTCTACTAGGAGTGGGCATGGTTTGGTCCAATTCGAAAATCGAACCGAATTCAAATTTACCGAATTCAAATAAACCAATTCGAATTCAGTATTCGAATTAAGTTTGGTGAATTAAGTTTGGTTTGAAACTGAATTCGTATTATGAATTTAGGTTTTCGAATTGGGTATCCCAACCCGAAAATCGAATTGGGATATAACATGATTTATATTTTTTTAATTTTATAGTTTTAAGTTTTATACTTCTAATTTTACTATTTTAATTTTTAGGGGTTTTTAGTTTTTGCCCTAGTTCAATAGTTCAAAACTTTCAATCGCGATTCTCAAATTCCAAATAGAAGAGACGGTGATAGCGGCGAGCCAGAATGCTAGTGCGATTTTTCATTTTAATCCGAATTGCAGTTGAATTTTTTTGATTTTGACTCAAATTTGTGAATTCGGTTTGCACGGTCCAATCCGAATTCAAACTAAATTCGAATTACGAATTCGGTTTGGTTTCTTCAGTTTTTAAACAAATTAGGTTCGGTTTTCGAATTGGCCGAAAAAAATTAAAATTTGAGGAAACCGCAGAAACCACAAACCGAACCGTTGCCCACCCTTATTTGCTACACCTTAATCCCCAGGCTGTCACTTCTGACTTTTCCCTTTCAGCAGTACTGAGAAACCAGTCACAATGGAAAGTTCGCGAAGGGCCTAAACAGACGGTTGAGATTGCGGGAAAGCCCTAGATCTCTCTAGAAGGATCTAGGCATTCCTCAACGTTGTGGGAACGTTTGAGGCGTACGAATCGTAGGGAGTGTCGTATGGGGCGTCGCATAGCTGAGATTCGCGCGGTGCGGGTCTGGTGCGAGCTAGAAGCTTTAAGAATTGGCTGAAATCGACGGGAAATGTCTAGCACTTGCGAGAAATGCTGCGGCTGGTCGCGAGAGGGTGCGATGGTGCGAGAAATGGCTAGAATGCTTATGTGAACTCCAATTCCAATTGATGTGGAACGGAGTACTGAATGCGGAATACTTGCCAAGGAAAGTTTGGAAATTGCGAGACGCAGCTCTTAACCTCTAAAATTCCTACCTCGGATTCGGCAGATTTCTAAAATTAACCTAAGCTAATTTTAAACACACAAATCGAACTAAGATCAAGAATATAAAGAGTTGAAACAAAACATGCAATTAGGCAGAGCAATTACCTAATAGCCTATAGTTTCTAAACTTATAATAATTCACAAAACATGCAAATTACGAAAACTCAATAATAAAAAAAATAGTGATTGAGTATAATGAATACTTTCTTTATCTTAAATCAACTGTCGAATAATAGAGAATTGATGTGAAGACCCCGTAAATTTTTAACCTATAAAATTCACTTCTAGAATATTTAGAGGTATTTATAAAAATATTTTCTTGCAAGTATTTACTCAATTATAGAATTTCCTTAAAAAGAATTTTATCTAAAACAATTTTCTTAGAAAAATATTTTTTTTAAAGAATTTTCTCATTATGATTTTAATTTTAATCTATATGTTTAGATTTGGTAAATTTGATCCTTATTCATGATATGTTGTTTGTTTAGGGATAATATTATTTAAAGAATTTATGGAATTTTAGAAATACAAAATTAGAAAATAAATAAAAAATAATAAAATAAAGGATTAATCGGTTTTACCTAGTCTTGGATCGGCTCGAGCTCTATTTTGATTGAGCTCGAGCAAAGTTTTGACTGAGCTGCTCGCGAGGAGTTGGGCTCATTTACACCCCTAGGAAATTAATTGATGTTGTTTGTTTCGCAATTTGCAGGCATGGATGTCGATTGTGGGAAGTATTTGCAGAACTGCACAAATCAGCTCTTCAACAAAGAATGATAACATAAAACGACATTGACAGAGCCCTTCAAAACTTCTTCAAAATTTAAATAAGGCTGCGATTATTCCAATGAAACCCAACCAAACTACCATATGGCAACATCGGTCAGGACCATGTCTGCAGCAAGGAGAATCAGCCATTGGCCCTCAAAACTGCAAAAGAAAACATTGTTTTGCTCAAGGACTCTACCAAACTTTTGTCCCTTTCGAAAGAAATCTCCGCTGGTTTTGATCGGCCTCAATACAAATATTTCCCAAGTTATGCTTGGAAACTACTTCAACCCGCCTTGCAGTTGAAGTGCTCAGCAAATAAAGTTTACACCAGCAAGGAGAAACATGTGAGAATGCCAAGTTCTCCATCGTTGTTGGTGTTGAAAATTCAGGGGATATGGCAGGGAAACACCATGTGCTGTTATTTTCTCGGCCAGAAATCGGAGCAGTGGTGGGAGTCCGATGAAACACTTGATCGGATTTCGTAGTGTGGCCTTCAAAGCTGGAGATAATGCTGAAATTGAGTTTTCACTCAGCCCACCTGAGCAGTGCTAATGATAATGGTGAGAGAAGGAGGAGCAAGGTTGTTGATGGTAAGGAACAGAGAGTAACATTAATAGGGTACTCTTTGTCCTGGGGCCGGGGTTAGGGCGGGGACGAGTTGGGTTGGGGGCGGGATCTGGGCGGGGCCGGGGTGATGTCAGGGTTGGGTCGTAGTAGAGGCGAGGGTGGGTTGGGACGGCGCATGTTCGGGCCAGGGATGGGCTCGAAGTTTAGGGCGGGTTAGGGGTGAAGCCGGGGTTGGGGACAGGTTAGGGTGACCTGCGAGTTTAACTTAAAATGACTTAAATTTTTTTAAAATATTGTATAAATTATGTTCAAAATGTTCTTCAAAAACTGTACTTCAAGTACATTTTACTTAAAATTACTTTTTAAAAATATTTTACAATTTTTTGCCCAAATATCATTTTCGAGTTTTTTTATACTTTTAAAACACTAAAAAGGTTTTTGAAGTATGCGTCCAAACAGGTTTCTCAAATTCATTTTTTACTTGTGCTTTTTAACCAGTCATGTGAAATTTTGCTTATGTTTAAACTTTTTAAACTTTCATACTAACCTACCAACATTGTACATAAACAAATATATGCATGAACAAATTCAAAAGGAATTGTTTAGAAGTAAATTGAAACTTTGGGAGGAATTGTTGACTTTGCAAGAAATATGCCCTTCATGTTATAATTGTTCTACATTGCGCCCCAGATTCACAAAATGACTGGGAACACAGTGGCACTAGAGATAGTTCTCAAGAATGGGATCAAACTGATGAGAATATTCAACAAACAGTAACTGTAGTTGAGTTCTAAGTTCCAGGTAAATAAATCCCATACCTATTAACAATTCCATCATTTTCACACAATTAATTGCAACAAAAATTTTGGTAGAGGAGAGATCCTAAGTTTTTAAAAATTAATTAGGACAAATTATGTCCCAGGAATTTGAGCCAAGTAATATGTTGGAAGTTTTATGTAACTACCAAACACCCTTGTAGAAACCGAAATTAGGGTTATACTTTTTTTGATCACTAAAAAAAATCATGTTACTAATATTATTTTTGGTATTGAGGGGGTGGATGGAGTATTTAAATTACGCCTTCGTCTCACACCTACTTTTGAAAGTAACAGTTTACTATCCCTCTAAAAATATTTAACATTGCAACCTATATAAGGATGTTTCGATAATTCGCTAAATCCTCATTAACTGGTCTGCAATTTGACTCAAACATTAGGGTCCGAGATGTAATTTTCCCAATTAATTATAATTAAACCATTTGTGTATGTGCAAAAAGCCCCAAGTCTTCTAGCAGTTGAACTGATTAACGAGCCACTTCCACATGAAATTCCGTTAGAGAATGTTGCCTAATACTATAAGGTTGGTTATGAAGCTGCCCGGAAACACACATCAAGCGCTTATGTGATCCTTTCTAACTGGTTGGGCCTTTTAATAGCAGAGAGCTCTTTCCTTTAGCAAGTGAATACATCATACCAGTCATTGACGTCAGGGACGGCCCAAGGGTAGGACAAGTTCGGTGATAGCTCAGGGCCCAAAATTTTGAATGGCCAAAAAGTATTATAGTATACTATTATGTAGCAGTAGGTTTAGTTTATAAAAGTTTAGGTTTAGGCCCAAGTAATTTTAATTGATAAAAATGTTAGTTTTAGACTCCAAGTAATTTTAGTTTTAGGCCCAAGTTAAACTTTATATGAAAGGTGTTAATATATAAGTGGGCTTTTTATTTTTCTTCAGATGAGAATCCAAAAAATTTCCTTCTTTTTTTTTTTTTTTCTTCAGTAACAAGATGTACTGCACTTTTTTTTTGGGCAAAGTTGCATTTTTGCCATCAACGTTTTCTACAAGGTCTAACTTTGTCATTAAATTTTATTTTAGCTCGAAATTGCCATCCACGTTTTTAAAAGTAGTACAATTTTGCCCTTAACTCTGACAGAACGGCCACATAGGATCATTATTGTTTAAAATGCTGAGATGGCAAGCTGACTGGATTCCTTATTCTCATTTCTCCCTTCTTCTCGAGTCCTGATTCTATTTCTGATGGATAATTCCTCCAGTTTACGTTTCCATGGTAGCCATTTATCATCCCTCTTATGCTGATTCAACTCACCCATTGTTGATCCTCTCTATAAAATTCATTTTTGTTCTTGCCCGACAACCCATAAATTAACAATAATTATGGAGGAAGAACTGGAAGCGGAAAAGGACGACGAGATGACGAGACGACGATGAAATACAAAAACTATATGACTGACCCAGATATAGACGCAATTAACATCTTGATTCAACTCTGCTCATATTTTTTCTCTAGCTCACATTATCTGCGAAGAAGCGGTCGCGGATACGGAAGAAAGTGTCAAAGACACTTCTACTAGTGGTGCTCCTGCGGTGGCGGGGGCGCTTGTGATGATCATCAGTATATGGATTGCAATCGGTTTTCGTCCTCCTACTTCGGCGGCCCCAAGAGGAAGCGGGATTTTACTGATGATGATGAGAAGGCATATTTGGCGATGGATGGTTGCAGAGAATTAAAGTGTATCCTTTGAGGAAAAAGGGGAGATTTCACTATGTCCTGTGAACGAATAGAGAGAGAAAGGGAATATTTGATGATGAAAGAAATTGTTACTATCTTGTATATTGCAGTAAATGGTATTGTACAGTATATATAGTGTTTCTGCTACATGACAGTAAAGTGTGACCTGTACAAACTAACTAATCTATACAATTAACTACTACTAATTCTATTTATCTTAACATCTCCCTGCAAGTGAACAGTCCTAGTTAGGACAGTGAGCTTGGAGCACAAAGCCAGAAATTGTTGCGTGGAAAGAGGTTTTGTAAGGCAGTCAGCGAGTTGGTTGTCGGAGGGAATGAATCGAACCAGAAGAGACTTGTTTGCAACCCGTTCTCGAACAAAATGAAATCTATTTCAACATGCTTGGTTCGAGCATGGAGGATAGGATTAGCTGCAAGATAAGTGGCGCTTAAATTATCACAGAGTAGAAGAGAAGGTCGAGAAGGCTGAATACGAAGGTCCCGAAATAAAGATTACAGCCAAGTAACCTCTGAAGTACCATTAGCAACACTGCGATACTCAGCTTCAGGACTAGAATGAGAGACTACCTTCTGCTTAGAAGAAGACCATGACACTAAGGTGCTGCCAAGAAAATACAATACGCACTGGTACTCCGTCGATCATCTGGGCAGGAGGCCCAATTAGCATCAGTGTAACAAGTAAGAGAAAAATCAGGAGAAGGTGTGATCGAGAGACCAAAATGAGCAGTTCCTTTCAAGTAACGCAAGACTCTTTTAACTGCTTGCCAATGAACATTAGTTGGAGAGTGCATAAACTAGCATAATTTGTTACAGCAAACGCAATGTCTGGTCTAGTCATGGTGCAGTATTGAAGCGCCCAATGAGGCTGCGTTACTCAGTAGCATTGGACAGTGGAGTACCATCATGGACTGAAAGAAGAGAGCCAGCAGCCATGGGAGTAGCTAAGGGCTTGGCCTCAAGCATCTGAAATTTCTGTAACAAATCAAAAATGTACTTAGTTTGAGAGAGATGCATACTAGTAGCAGAAGGAGACACTTCAAGACCAAGAAAATAATGAATAGGTCCAAGATCCTTTAAAGCAAACCGGGACTGAAGCTGGACAATAAGAGATCAGACCACTGAACGATCTGACCCTGTAAGCAAGATATCATCCACGTAAATGAGTAAAACAACTGTGACACCATTTCGATGGGAGACAAACATGGACGTATCCGCACGAGAGGCCATATAACCAAGAGAACACAATGCTGAACTCAACTTGGAGAACCATGCACGTGGAGATTGTTTCAACCCATAAAGAGATTTCTTCAAAAAACAAACATGATCAGGGTGATTTTGATCTACAAAACCCGGAGGTTGAGACATAAAAACTTGTTCACAGAGATCACCATGCAAAAATGCATTATGTACATCCAACTGATGAATAATCCAAGAACGAGAGACAGCTAGAGCAAGCACAACACAGATTGTGGTAGCCTTAACCACGGGCTAAAAGTCTCAAAATAATCGATCCCCTGGGTTTGGTCATAACCCTTTGCAACCAGCCGCGCTTTATAGCGCTCAATAGTACCATTTGGTTTGAGTTTCAGGCGATAAACCCATTTGCATCCAATAATTTTGGCACCTGAAGGAGGGGGAACCAAAGTCCATGTACCATTAAGTTGGAGAGCCCCAAACTCATCTAACATAGCTGCTTGCCAATCATAAGAGATTGCAGCCTGTTTGAAAGTAGTAGGTTCAGGTGGATGGGTAGTATAGACGCTAAGGTACAGCTTTGGCTTATGAATACCGGCCTTATATCGAGTAATCATAGGATGGTCATTAACATAAAATACAGAGTGATCACACAGGTCAGTATCCAAAATTGGAGAAGAAGGAAGACCAGAAGTAGAAGAAGAATTTGGGGAGAGAGGAGATGAAGATGTAGTAGGCAAAGGACTAGAAGAAGGAGAAATAATGGGGGGAGAAGGAGAAGGAAGAGGTGAAACTAATGAAGCAGATGGAGAATGTGGAGATGGTGAGGAGAGGGAAAAAGGTGTAGATGAAGGTGATGGAATTGAAAAAGAAGAAAAAGAAGGAAGGGAAAAAGAAGAGGAAACAGGGATAGGAGAGTGAGAAGTGGCAGCAGAGGAACGAAATGGAAAAGAATTTTCATTAAAAATGACATGGCGAGATATGAATACACGACCGGGGAGGAATCGAAACATAAGTACCCTTTGTGATTAGAACTGTAGCCAAGGAATGCACACTCCTTGCTGCGGTATTGAAATTTATGATCATTAAAAGGGCGAAGAAAAGGAAAACAAGAACAACCAAAAACTCGAAGATGAGCATAGGATGGAATCTTGTGATATAAAAGAAGGGGGAGTGATGTTGAATGACAGGAGATGGCATACGGTTGATTAAATATACAACTATAGAGAATGCAAATGACCAAAAATGAAGAGGTAAAGAAGAATAAGCGAGAAGAGAGAGGCCCCTTTCTACAACGTGACGATTTTTTCTCTCAACACGGCCATTTTGAGCAGCTGTATATGGACAGGAGATGTGATGAAGTATGCCTAAATTAGCAAAAAAATGGAGTGAATGTGCGAAATTCACCACCCCAATCAGTTTGAACACTTTAATGGAGCTGTCAAATTAGTTTTTAACCATAGCAACAAATTGAGTAAAAATAGAATGCACTTCAGATTTAGATTTGAGTAAATATAACCAAGAAAATCGAGAATGATCATAAACAATCAATAAGAAAAAACGATATCCATTGATAGAATTAACTGGGGAAGGACCCCATACATCCATGTGAACTAAGTCAAAACACTTTACAGCTCATTTGGAATTTAATTGGAAAGGAAGACAATGACTTTCAGGTAGTTGACATGAATTACAAAATGAAACAGAACTAGTTGAAAGCTGAGGAAGATGACAAGCGCCAAGCACACGGTTGACAACGGACTGAGCTGGATGACCAAGGCGCAGATGCCATATGGTGGGACTAGTGGTACGAGCTAGAAATAGTTGAGGAGAGTGAGATGAGATAGGTGAATGAGAGGGCGTTGCAGATGCGGATGGAAGAGAGACACGATATAAACCATTCTCAAGTTGACCGTGAAGGACTTTCTGAGTGACCTGGTGCTTAACACGAAAAAAAGAGGGAAAAAATTCAACAAAGACATGATTATCATGACAAAGGCGTGTAACACTAATGAGATTATGAGAAAAATAAGGAGAGTGAAGGACATTAGAGAGTGAAACAGGGGAGGAAGAGCAAGAATAGGGAAGAGAGATTGAACCTGTATGAGCAATAGGAACAGAATGACCATTGCCTACAGTGACTTGATCTGAGCCAATGTATGGAGAAATCATGTCTAGATAACCAATATCAGGAGTGAAGTGATGAGTTTCTCCAGAATCCATGTACCAAATAGGATCAGACACTGGTTGAGCTGTTGCAGAGTATGTACCAGGACCGCCAGTGGGTGGAGTATCATGAGGAGAATGAAGATAGCAGTTGAAGTTGCGAGGACTAACATTGGGTTGATAATGTAAATTCTGACGATGATAACAAAGAGATGTAGTGTCCCCTGGTTTGCCACAAATTTGGTACTGTGGCTTAGAGCCAGGAGGAAGAGGAGAGTAGAGAAAGGGTTTGGGTTGAGGTATTTGGAATGAAGGAAGCTGGTGTTTCGGATACGGCGGCGGAGGCAGGATTTGATTGAGAGGAAGAAGGGGAAGCCATTACTAGGGCTCTGATACCATGAACGAATAGAGAGAGAAAGGGAATATTTGATGATGAAAGAAATTGTTACTATCTTGTATATTGCAGTAAATGGTATTGTACAGTATATATAGTGCTTATGCTACATGACAGTGAAGTGTGACCTGTACAAACTAACTAATCCATACAATTAACTACTACTAATTCTATTTGTCTTAACATCCTGGAGCTGTACGCCAACATTGATCCTTTGTACCAAGAAATCAAGAACAAAAAATTAGAAGATCGTTTTCATGATCAACGAACCAACTTTTTATCAGTTATGCGTTGTAATTTGTATCAAATATTGCTTAGAATCTGAATTTCTTTCCCTTTTTCTCATCTCAATATTGTATATATGCATACCTGTAAACTAGAACTAATCTATATGAGAGTTCAGCCCTCCAATGGCTTTTCTGTCCACAAATTTTTAATAAAGCATTGCCTTCTGTGTACACCCAATGCGTCAGACTTCAGTATTTGTCACTCTTATGCTTGCTAAATTTTTGTGGTTTTGAAACTTACTTTATTAATTTTTGTACGCTTAGATGCATGTGCGTTCCGTTAATTTTTCAATTTTGGGATAAGAATTATGATAAATGTTTGTTTCGAGATGATGAAGAGCTTAGATGGAATCATGGAAGTCAAGGGAAATTCAAGGTAGGAATCTGGGGAAGTCTTTTTTTTTAAGTTCTCAGATTTTTGATCCATTCTTTGTTTGTTAATGTCCTGTGATGTAATAATCCAGTCAGTTTGACATGTAAGCATTTTAACAGTAATGATCCTATGTGGCAATTCTGTGGGTAAAATTGTATCACTTTTACAAACATGAGTGGCAATTTCGGGTTAAAATAAACTTAAATGGCAAAGTTAGACCTTAGAGAAAACGTTGATGGCAAAAATGTACCTTTGCCACACCCCCCCCCCCCCCCCCCCCCAAACCCCTTTTTTTATGTGCAAATATTGATGTTCTTAAATTATTATGTGCAAAAATTATTGTTTAAAAATTTTTATGTGTAAAATTTATTGTTCTTAAATTATGATGTGCAAAAATTATTGTTTCTAAAATTTTTATGCGCACAATTTATTGTTTTAAAATTTTTATGAGTATAAATTATTGGTATATTATAATATATTAGTATAAAGTTAGAACAATAAGTTGTACTCATACAAATTTTAGGACAATAATTTTTGTAGTTAATAATTTAAGAACACTAATATTTTCATATATAAATTTATTTGGGGCATTTTTTTATTGTTTTGCCCTGGGACCTTGTAAGTGTAAGTACCGACCTTGATTGATATTTACTACTATAGTCTTTTTAGCAACATTTTCACCTCCTTCGCGATTGATCAAAACATTGAATTTATCAGAACCAACCGCTCAGCGCAACTAACCTAAAGCACTTCATCAAACGGGCCTCACTTTTGTAGGTGTGTACAATTTTACTTTTTAAATAAAAACTAGTAAGTGATTAGTGATCCTTAACCAGACCAGGTTCGTTATGAGGTTTTGATGTGGTTTAAGATTTTAAAAATGATTTTAAAACCTTAACTTTGTTTAGCACGGGCTAAAGAGTTGTTTCTAAAACGTTGTTTTCAAAATTGTTTTTTGTTCCCTTAATAATATTATCCTTATTATGTTGAAACTATGTCACAATATTTCTTTGTGAAATATATAATTTTTTTAAACAATTTTTTTTCTTAGTATTCGTTTGCATGCTTTCGAAAACATATTCTCCAAAGTATATTTTAAACCCCTCTAACAAATATGCAAATGAATCAGGACTTGTTTATTTCGGGAATAAGTTCCGACAATCTTGTTAGAGTTTGCTGAAAGTGATGAGTGTGTAATTTGAAAGTATATTAGTTGAAGACACCTTGCCTTAGGTGTCTCTATACCTATTTATGAGTGTATAAGGTATGAATCGAGGTGGTTTAAGGAATGCGGATAAAAGGTGGTCTTTCATTTATTCATGTGGCTTTTTTTCTCTATTGTGCGACGCGAGACGCTGCAATCTTGTTCCGTGTGGAGGGGTGTGAGAGCCACGTGACGGGGTATGGTGACCAGTAGTCTCAAACACCATTAATATTACTCATGTTATGTATTGTATATTTAGGGCCTGTTCTTTATGTAGTTCTGAGAACAGGTCTCAGAACCTGTTCTCAGTCCACCTGGGTCTGAGCTCATTTTTAAGAAACAGAGTTCTGAGAACTGGGTTGTAACCCAGGTCTGAACCCAAGCTAAAGAACACAGGTCTCAGCCCAAGTTTAGTACGAAATTTCTTTTTCATATTTTGCAACATTCTATTCATACAAGAATAACTGTTCCCGTTCCTTTCATTTTAAACCTTCTAAAAAACGTTACTTTCAAAATTTTTATACAATTTTTGAAACAATTAAAATAGGCTAATACAAATTCGTCTTGAAGTTCCTTGACAAACGTTAATTTAACTGTTAATAGAACCAAAAATTTAAGAATTTTTTTTTGTGTTTGATGACTAGAAAATGCTTATGCATCGAAAAATTTTGAAATTAATTTCATACCACAGTAATTATAAACTGCATAAATACCCGTTAAATTTATCCGACAGTTAGCAAATATACAAACGCATTAGTAAATGTTCGACACCGTCCAGACCTGGTCAATCGAGTTATTCAAATCATACAGTCCGAAAATACCATTGTATCTAAATTACGCTTGGAGGCTTTGACACAGTTGGTTGACAATGTCCATTCGCAGTTGTGCTATTTGATTTATCCCTGCCTGCGACTGATTAACCCCCACAGGATAATTATGATCCGTATCCCCATCAATAACCACAGTGTCATTATCATCATCGTTATCAGCAAACGCTTCAAATATCTCGTCTCCGGGATTGTTATCTTTAATCAAATTATTGATAACACAGCAGGCCACCACAAACTCCGCCTGACTTCTGGGGTCATAGCTGAACATCGGTCCGGTGAGAAAGTGAAATCTACTCTTTAATACTCCAAAAGTTCTCTCCACTACATTTCGCACATGTGCATGCCTGTGATTGAATAACTCCTTCACTGAGTTATAATGTCCACCCCTTCCATGAAATGCACTAATATGGTAGTCAATTCCACGAAACGGGGCTAGGAAACCAGGCATATTTCTGTATGCAGAGTCAACAGCATAATATTTACCCTGTGGAGGCATTGGAAAAGCATGAAGGGGGTTATCAATTGCCGCTTGCAAAACCGTTGCATCATGAGCACTGCCCCCAAAGCCAGCTAATACAAACACGAATCGCATATCATGATCAACAACAGCTAACACATTCTGCGATACTTGACCTTTGCGATTTCTATACTGCACTTGCACCTCAGTTCGAGCCCAGGCCTCTACATGCGTCCCATCTATTGCTCCCACACACCCCCTACGCGTGGAAGAAATAATGTTGAGGCAATGTGATTAGTTTCAGTCTGAGAAAGGACAATTCCAAAATGCAAATCAGTTGTAACATGCAATAATCATCTTCCACAGGCTTTCTTTTAGATTGAAAAACAAGCACGATTAACCTCTGTAAGTAACACCAATTTCAATCGTGATATACTTCAACTTACCTTGAAATAAGGGAATAGATGTCGCCTCCTTCGAATCAGCGGATGAACATGGTTCTGATTTCGCGGTACAAGTACATGGGGACTCATTTTGCAAATGGCTTCCCGCACATCCCTAAGCACACGATGGCATGTAGATGTGGAATGTTGAAATCTATCTGTTAAATCATGGATACGTTTATCTCTTGCCATGCATATCAGAAACATCAGAAGTGCTTCTTTTCTTGACACCCCCTTCTCTTTTTTAACATACAACCCGCCGGAATGGAGTCGCTGCAGGAGGGCGTCAAAAGTAGGGCGAGTTAAGCGCGTCTGCTCATATAGGTTGCGCGGATGCCTAGAGCTTAACATCCATTTCGTGTAGTCCTTACCGGATAGGGGGCAGTCATGCTGAATCACCCTTTCAGGCCGTTGACTAGTTTGCAATCTGCTCATCTCCTGCAGCAACATTAGTTGGTAGAATGGCGCAGTGCTAGCCCAATTGGATGAACTCGGACTGTTGGCATCTGCCCCAATTCCAGTATCTGCATTTGCTCCATTTCTGGACTCATCGGCGAAATTCGTTTCATCATCTGTCATGATAGAGCTGTATTCCAGAATGAAATACAGGGACCTTTTCTAATTAGCAACCAGATGTGTAAAAAAATAACAAAGTAACATATCCTATGAAATCTGACAAACAGCGTTTCAGTTACAACATAATAGAGACATTTTACCACCTGAACATAACCTATATAGCACAGTACTATCATATGAGTCCAAGAAGCTACCATATTATAACCAAAGAACTTGCCACGGAATACAAATAACTTAACACTTTGAATAAATTGTGTCGCAGTCAAATAAACTACTGTCACACTCTTCAACTGTAAACTTAATGCTAGAAAATGGAGGTTGCCGTACAATGAAAAACACTCCAAATGAAAGGAAAATTGTCAGCCACAGATGAACAGTGCAGCTAAACTTTAAACATAAAGAATAACCACATTCACATTAGTTAAAAAAATAAAAGACGAAATATGTGTTATGGGGAAATCCATAAAGGAACATAACAATTGCCAACTCAACCCTCTCAATACGAAGCAGTAGGTCACCCTTTCAGGATTTCATCAACGATGGCGCGCTGTTGATCTTCCTCGGAGACTAAGAATATAGTTGCCATAAAAGTGTCCTTCCCCAAACCCTTACTAGCTTTTGCGTATGTGGTTGAATCTAAACGCAAATCGTTCAAAGCTTTAGCAATTTCACGAGGGTTAACCGCAGTAGTAGAAGAGGAGTTACGAAGCTGCGCGTCCATGGACCTATTGAATGCATCAATGCAAGATTGCATGTCATTAGGACTTGCTCCAGAATTGGATTTGCTGGATTTTGAAGCGGAAGATCTTCCTCCCCGGGTAGGCCGCTCCACAACAGATCCCATTCCTTCTTTTTCCAACCTAAAATTTTGTTGCCTACTTTTTCCAACCTAAAATTTTGTTGTAATAGAGATATTATAATTTTCTTCAATGAAGAAGTGATTTGTTTCTTGAGTCCAACAGTGTTTTCCAGTCACGCCCTTATACCTTATTGCATATAAACTAGTGAGTTTGTTAACAACATTAATTAAATCTAATATTATATATTCTCTCCGTTCTATTAGAAGAGTGATTTAGAGAATATAAAATTTTTTTATGGGTTGCAAAGTACAACAACTAAAATAAGTAATTTATCATTAATTTTTTCACTAATGTCATTAAAGGTGAATTAATTATGAACCACACATAATTTTATTAGTATGAGTATGAGAAGTACAAAAAATTCAAAGTTAACTCTTTTAATGAAATAAAAAAAATATTTTGAAACTTGACCCTCTAATGGAACAGAGGGAGTGTGTCTGTTTCTTTTGATGGGTTTTTGAAAACTTGGTTTTGGAAATGATTTTTGTAAAAAATGCGTTGGAAATATAAAATTGTGTAATTGAAAAGTAAAAAAGTGTATTGGAATGATGAGAAATTAGTATAATATTCAAAATTATAGAAACATGCTTTCGAAAATATGGTAATTAAAGAACATATATGCCCTTAGTTTGAAGAGATAATTTAATTTAGCCCCATAATCAACATTTGTCGAATGAGAATAAAAATGAGAATATGGGCATTCCATATTAAAAATAGATGAATTCTTTATTAACGGAATCTTAATTGTCCTTTAAAAATAAAATAATTTAAATAATTAAATTTTTTTTATAAACTAAATATAAGAATTTTAATTTAAAAAATTACGCGTCCATTTATTCCACTCCCAATTCCCAATCTCGTCGGCCAAGCGTACCCAAAAGGCCAACACAAAAAAGCAAACAGAAAGTTTTTAGAAAGAAAGACAAAATTCACTTAGGAAAGAAACTACGACAACTACAGGAAAACATCCTCGTGGAAGATGGGAAGTGGGAAGCCGCACCAAATATTCCATCACCACAAAAATACTTTTGGAGAGAAGAAAGACAGAAATGTACTCATTAATTAATTAATTGGTAATCCCCCTTGATTTGAAATTGCCTTCTTTATCATCAAAAGCCTCACCAAATCCAAATGAATCGTACGTTATTGAGTTCATTAATATTATACTACTAATTCATTTGGTTAATTTGGACATATATAAATTGAATTTTTTTTATTGTACCCTATAGTAGAAGAATTCATTTTGTTCAATGTACAACTTATTATGAATGCGAGGTACAATACCTAAAATAGCTAATTTCACACCATTTATTTCATTTAAATCTTTATTTATTAAGTATGTGTTAATTGTGTACCTCACATGATTATATTAGTAAGAGTACGAAAAGTTAAAAATTTAAATTGTATAACATTAAAAAATATTTTTCAAAATTGACCTTTCTAATAAAATGGATAAAATATTTTTTAAAAATATTTATTTATCCGCACAAATTCAATACAAAATAATGGATACAAAAAAGCTTTGGTTAATAATTAATGAGGGAATATATGTTACCACTTGTTCTCTCTATATCTTTTAGGACTGCCAGAAATCCTATCCCATTGTCAAAAGCAAAAGGGTGCATTTTTCAACCGTTTTCTGAATTTTGATGATGAGATATTCTTATGTCATGTTGTCTCACTATTTTACATACCATATTTCAATTTTGAAATCGATATATGCGTTTTCTTTATTATATAGAATACATATTTATTATTATTTTTAAAATAAGTAATACATTATGTGATATGCGTGCTTTCATAATTTACATGTGATATGTTTGAAACTGAATTCAATACCCGCATCCTTTAAAACCCAAAGGAAAATAAAAAATAAAAAAAAGTTTCATTGGAGGGTCTGTTAGGTCGGATATAGGTTTTTGCATTATTTATTTATTGGCGAATTTCACTGATCCCCCTTAAGCTTTGGCAAAATTATAAATAAGTCCTCATTTTTTTACAAAAATTATCAATACTTCCCCTCGGTTTGGCCTTACTTACAAATTGACACTTGATTATCAAGAAAAGAAAAACAAAAACAAAAACAAAAACAAAAACAAAAACCACAGGATCCTTTTCGTTACACAAATTTTTTTAGAAAGGTTCAGGGGTACTTACAACTGTTACAAATTGTGAGGACTAATATGTAATTTGACCGGCTCCATTCTTTTCCATTCCATTCCAAGAAAATCAACACTTGTCTCTAAAATTTTACACAAAGAAACAATCTCATTTTTTACTCAATTTAAAATTTAAAATTTAAATTTTTCTCTAACATCCCCACTCACATAATTCAAAAAATAACATAATCATTACACTTTTTCTTCTCTTTTCTACACAAATCTCCCCAAAAAAGTTCATTCCATACAAATATTCCTTCTTTAAAACTAAAATTTCCCCAGTGAGTCACCAAAAGAACGGAGGAGCCAGTAGTGGCGTTATTACCGGAGAAAAAATAACTTACAGTGCAAATAAATAGCATACAATGCAAATTTGTATGCTTTTGATAAGATTACCCATAAATTAATATGGCTTCATAAACTTTAATTATAACCAAAAGATAAATATCACATATAACTAAAGATGTCGCCAACAACAATAATCAACTCCTACAAGGAATCAAAACAAAAAACCCAACAGATCATGTGCTAATTGGAATCTGCAAGAATTAGTCCAACTTAAGCACTTATTGTAATCTTGACTCAAAAGGAACTTTTATGCACGTAATTGTTTGAACAAGATTATTGCTCGATTCTCTTGTTTGGTATAGACTAAAGACTACATCTACATGTACACTACTAATCTGATTAAGCTATGCTGCTTCCGTTCCATTAGAAAAATTAATTTTTTTAAAAAATAATTATTCTTATAGAAAATTTCATTTTCAAACTTTGTACTCATTCTATTCTTATTAATATAATTATGTGAAATGCACAATTAATTTATACTTAAAAAATAATGATATAAATAGAATAAATAATATCAAATTTTTTATTTATACTGAGTTCTACATTAGTGAAAGTGGACAGTTCTAATTAATGGAAAGGAGTATTGCAATCTATCAATCGACTGTAGTTGAAGATGAAAAGGTGAATTAGCCATCATATCAGTCATAAGTGACGGCAGAAAAAATTTCTTAAATCCGAGCCCATGCTTGGAAATATAACGAACAGAAGTCCCACGTTAATTGGAAGGAGCATGTAATCTTGGAGGCTAATTAGTCAGATCTTAAAGTTGCGTTTGGCACGTGAAAATAAGAATGAGAATGTGTCGTCTCATCTGAATATAGAATAATCCTTCACAAAATTTTAAATTATTTTATAAAAAATATAATAATTTAAATAATTATATTCAACCAAACATCTATATATATATATATATACATGAATTTTAATTTATGAAATCACTAACATCTCCCAATAAAAATGTTGGAAGAATCAAATTTTGACTTAATATTTCGTAGCACAAACCAACAAAATTGTTGAGAGAGAGCTGATTTTGACCCTAATTAAAACTAATGATGAATTGATTTGAATGGAATATTATTTTGGGCAAACACATCATAGTTTTCTCTCTACTATGCATCGTATATCCTCTTGACCTTTCCGCTATTAATTATAATAGTCGCAAATCAATTAAACTACAATGTAGTAAATCATGAGGTTTACAATATAGGCCTTAAATATAATAATAGGAGATGCCTCCTAACAGGGGCGGAGCCAAGGGTGTAGGGTGGTCCCCGGACCCCTCCAACGGTCTACTGCACCCTTATTAGTAGTATATATTTATCTATGAAAATTTATTTTACAATGTAGTTAACTATCAAAAGAAATTTTATATATACATTTGACCTTCCAAAATTTTTAAAATATAGTTTCTGGATTGTTACTGACTCCTAAGATTAATTTATATGTTAAGTTTATTTGGTAATTAAGGTGATAAATAATTTTCTGTTCAGTTCTATGGTTCTCGATTTGATTTTGTTTCGTATTTCTTTGTGAAAGTTTTTCATTTTCTCCAAATAGGAATGTATATGTCTCCCTGAAATACATTTGAGCGTTTCTTCCCCGCGTATATAAACGAGAATTTCATCATTTTCACATGAAAATTCACTCATTTGGAAGATTTTCATAGGAAAATTATAAAGTGCTAGGTTCGAGATTGAATTTATGTTTCATTACAAGTTTTCAGTGCAATAACGATATCTCATGTTCAGGGGCGGAGCCAAGGGGGGTGGCGTGGTCCCCGGACCCCTCCAACCCTCTCTTGCACCCTTATTACTAGTGTATATTTTTCTATTAAAATTTTTTTGAAAATGCATTTAACTGTTAAATAAAAAGTTTGTGTATATATATATATATTGGACCTTTCCAAAAATTTTAAAATATAGTTTTTGGATTCGCCACTACTCATGTTGCTGTTTATATATGGACGAATTGATATTTGTTTAAATCTGTAGTTTGGTTCCATAAATTCGCAACAATTTCTATTATATCATCAAATTATTTGCACTTGTATCAATTTATCTTTTCTATAATGGAATATGAACTTGATTATAAAAATGAAAAAAAAAATTACATTATGTTGAACTCAAGGTAGTTGTTCTTTTTCGGACAAAATCACAATACTAGTGGAAATATTAAAATTTAAATAAATTAAGGTGAAGAACAATAATATCGAGAAAAATCAGTGGTACATGGGTTGAAACGCATAATCACTATTCATAGATAATTCAAGCGCATCTCCGGATAAATCCGGTACAAACAGATCATTAATGATCTTTTTTGCTTCTTGTCACCCCAAGATTCAATATCTCAGTGCACTAGTTGTACACTTCTCGATACTCTACCCTACTAATCGAGGGTCACTCGATTACAACATATCATCTTTCCATATTCTATAGTAATTAGATGAATCTCTAATCATGCACTATAAATTATATAATTAAATCCCTCGTAAACATATATATGCATACACACACGCGTTTATGTATAATCACAAACACTCTTTTTAAAGTTGCCAAATCATTAATGAAATCAGTTACATACAATAAATGTGAAACGGATTTATTATCTTAAAGGATAATTTAAAGAAATCCGTTTACCTGTGAATCATCTTTAACTCAAGGGGTAAAATACTTGTGCATACCTAGACCGTGAGGTCAAGGGTTCAAATCGCACATCGGTCAAGGGTACGTGGAGTTGGTGTTGCCTCGTACTGTAAAACAAATCTATCGTGGTTGGACGAATTACAACACCCTTCAAAATATATATATATATATATATATATAGAAATCCGTTTACATCACCTTACAACCAATACAATTAATGAATAATTATTTTACAATTGAAATTCTTTTTAATTATTTATCAAAATCTGCAGCTGAGTAGAAATGTTGTCTATAAATAAGAACCACAATACAAGAACATGTACGCCTCAAGCCTTCTTTTTCATAATTACTTTTACAAAGAGGAAAATGTCTTTCATTTTCGAATCTTCAATTTTCTCTCTAATTTCGCTATTCTTCTTCATAGTTTCCTTGTTCAAATGGTTCTATTCTTCATCAAAACTCCAGAACAACTTTATACCTTCTCCTCCAAAGCTACCAATAATCGGAAATCTCCACCAGCTTGGCTCACTTCCCCACCGTTCCCTCCAATCACTTTCCCAAAAATACGGTCAGATCATGCTGCTCCACTTCGGAAGCAAGCCAGTGGTTGTAATTTCCTCTGCTAATGCAGCTTCCGAAATCATGAAAACCCATGATCTTGCTTTCTCAGACAGGCCAGAGTCTTTAGCTCAGAAGCTTTTCTATAACTCCAAGGATGTCGCATTTTCACCCTACGGCGAATATTGGAGGCAAATGAGAAGCATATGTGTGCTCCAGCTTCTTAGCAATCAAAGGGTTCTCTCATTTCGACGTGTTAGGGAAGAGGAGACGTCGCTGATGATCGAAAAGATCAAGCAAAGATGTTCCCCTTCTTCTTCATCCGGGTTGGTAAATTTAAGTGAAATGTTTGTCACTCTCACAAATGATATAGTTTGCAGGGTTGCGTTGGGGAGGAAATATGGGGATGAGGAAAAAGGAAAGAAGGCTAAGAATGATTTAGTGGAATTTATACAAATATTGGGGGTTTTCGATGTGGGAATCTATATTCCTTGGCTTGCTTGGATTAATCGTTTCAATGGTTTGAATGATAGAGTTGAGAAAATAGTTAAAGCGATTGATAAATTTATAGAAGGGGTGATCCAGGAGCATGAGAATAAAGCTACAATTGAGAGTGCAGATTCAGATTTTGTGGATATTTTGCTTCAAACTCAAAGGGAAAATTTGACTGGCTTTACAATCGAGCGTGATTCCGTGAAGGCTCTTGTTTTGGTACTACACTTTCCATTGTTAGTTATTACTCCCTCCGTTCCATTAGAATAGTCCACTTTGTTGAATTAAAGCAGTATAACAAAATGGACTCTTCTAATGAAACAGAGGGAGCATCTTTAATTTCTTCCAATCAATTATTCTCTGCCCAAAATATAACCTTAAAATTTGTAGGTTAAATGGTCATTTAACTTGGCTTTTCTTATTTTGCTTCCATCCATCAAGTTGAGAAGAGATTTTATATTTGTCTTTTACTTTCAAAATAGTTGTTAAATTGTTCCTAATTTAAAGTCAGACAGCAAATGAGTTTTCAACTAGCATATGAATTATTTCAGGCCAAGTTTTAATGAATAAGCAAATTGATTAAAATTTTGTTTTCTCATTGTAAGTGTGAAACTTATGCTCTATAGTCCAAATTAAGTAATTTAGATGTTATAGGAATTTCAGTTCGGGACTGTTTTTGAAGTTGTGTGTAAGTTTTATGTTTCAGTGATGTTGTTTTGTGGTATAAAAACTTCATAAGAGACGTAAATGTAACTATTCAAAATAACAAGGTTACTTGGGTAATTATATCTAGAGTTCAAAGATGTCAAATGCCATTCGCCCAACTTTTTAAAGTTAAAATACCAAAGCGAACAAACAGGCAAAGTTAAAGGATTACAAAGGAATTTAATCAAATTTGTAATACTGATTATCCATATACTTTTCTAATTAACTAGGACATGTTTGCCGGTGGAACTGATACAACACTCACAGCCATGGAGTGGGCGATGGCAGAACTTTTGAAGCACCCAAAGACCTTGGAAAATTTACAAACTGAGGTAAGAGAAGCTGCCCTAGGAAAAGCAGACATCACAGAGGACGATGTCGACAAAATGCCCTACCTTAAAGCAGTTATTAAGGAAGCTTTACGACTTCACGCTCCGGTTCCATTGCTTGTCCCCCGGCAATCGACCCGACCAGTCAAAGTGGCCGGGTACGACATCCCGGCCGGCACACAAGTGATTGTGAATGCTTGGGCAATCCAAAGAGACCCCGAGTTGTGGGAGAGTCCGGAGGAATTTCAGCCGGAGAGATTCTTGAATTCGAGGATCGATTTTCGGGGTTTTAACTTCGAATTGATTCCGTTTGGAGCTGGAAGAAGGGGTTGTCCTGGAATCAGCTTTGCCATGGCTACTAATGAGCTTGCGTTAGCCAAACTTGTTCACAAGTTTGACTTTGCATTGCCTGGTGGTGCCAAGCCGGAGGATTTTGACATGTCCGAGGTCAACGGCATTGCTGTTCACAGAAAACTTCCTCTGCTTGCTCTTGCAACCCTTCATGTTGATTAACTAAGCGTTGAACAATTAGAATTATTTGGACAAGAACAATTGGGCCTTCTAGAATAGGGCTCGTTCGGTTAGATTATAGCTAGCAAAATAAAGTTGATTATGAATTTGGTTTTTTGAATTTTAGTTGGAGGGTACTTTTGTTTTCCATAGAATTGGGATTTAGAATATGAATATTGGATCCTCAATTCAAATTTTAAGTTCCTGTTTGGTATCACGTTTTCAAAACTTGTTTTGAAATCACTTTTGTTTTATAATAGTTTTTCATCATTCCCAATAAACTTTTTTACATTTCTAATAAACTTTTTTACATTTTTAACACACTTTTTTACATTCTCAACACACTTTTAATATTATAAAATTAAAAGTGATTTTAAAATACGACTTGAATCACGATACCAAACAGGCTCTTAGTATCTGTTTGTGAAATAATACTAAAATTTGAAATTTGTTATAAAATTACTACTAAGAGTAGTGGTAATATGAGAATAAAAGTATAAGAATATAATATGGAGAAAAAGGCAAAATAGTAGAGTGCAAAGTAGTGACAAGATTTTTCTCATTTTTCTTCATGTTTTCATTTCCTCACTTAAGCATCTATAAATAGGCTTAAGAATTGTTTCATATCATGAATACAAGACAACGCAAAATCCTACACTAGGATAATTACATGAGTGAATTAAAGGGGAAATGGGAGTAGAGGAAAAGGTAGGAAAATGTAGAGGGACATTCATTAATAAGTATATTCATAACACCCCCCTTGAATGTCCATTTAAGATAAATGTCTCATTAAAACCTTACTAGGAAAATCCAGTGAGAAAAAATCTAGTGAAGGAAAAAGGAGTACATTAGTACAATACTGCCTTGTTAAAAAACCTTACCAGTAAAAACCCAGTGAAAAAAAATTTGGTTAAGGAAGAAGAGTACAGTGGTAACTCCCTCTCTTGAGCATATTATTTGATATAGTTCCATCTTTGCATTCTGAACTTCATACTTTGGACCCTAACATTTTGTGGCCTACTTTGGACCCTGTCAAATCCATGCCAGTTGCAGCATTTAACTTAGTAGCTATAGCTTTTAACCGGGCTTCATTGAATGAACACCTCTTACGACCCACAGCTGTATTATCCTTGCGTATTATTTCCAATAGTGCAACCTCAACAAATGCAGGCCATTGTGCCTTCTGAATAGGAGTCCTGGAACTCCTTCCATTCTCTTCCCATCACAAATTTAAAGAATGAATACGAAAAACCTTGTACTAATGCACATATAATTTGCATGACATATAACACAATCAAGTCACTAAGGAACACAATTGCATTTGCTTGTAAAAGTCAAAGGTTAGGATGATGAAGCTATCTATCGCGAGCAATAATCAAGTACACACAGAAATTAACAACTATATCACAAATCATTTATGTAGCTGAAGATATGACAAAAGAACAGTGATTATTATTTTGGTGATGGCAATACAAATACATCTTCAAATTATGGCGCAGTATTTTGCTATGCTTAGGGTGCAAGGATGAAACCTTTGAAAATGTTGAGTTGCGAGTGGGCAATGATATATCGTCGCTATCCGTCACTGAAATTATGGTGCTACAAGTTCTTGGTAAACCACCTAAATTAAGAACATGATAATATCATTCATTCATTATTAAAGTGAGACGATAAATTATGTAAGGTCAACTGTAAAATAAATGTTGTAGCTAGTAGCTTACCCTTGCATTCATGACGTTTGGGTCTTCTCATGCCGTGTTGTCGTGATTGTCGGTTTCATGGTATGCAATCGCTGAAGCAGGGGGAGAAAACCACGAATACCGTATGGCCTATTCTGCACCTGAACCATTAAGGAAGATTTCATTAAAGAATTAATGGATAACACGCCATAACCTTACCAAACCGCATTGATAATACTGCATACAAAATGGAGCATTACAAAACCGGCTTTATTGCTGCCCTGAGCTTTCGTAATATAGAATAACATCGCTATAATCGAACTTCTTCAATGACCGTGTATATCTACACCTATTTAGCTCAAGCATGAAAGAGGCAAAACATTGCCAATTAAAAATATTGACAGCAGCTACACACACGTAAACTTGCTAGCATTTGTTTCATGTCCATAAAGTGACATGGTCATACGGAATGCATAAAAACCATGGAGTTCTAATAGTCATGAGATTAGAGTAATGAAGCTCTTATACAATTACGGTTTGCCATATTTGAAACAGCAGTACAAAGAGTAACTTCATTAGTGCATTTGCATAACGAAGAAAGGAGAAGCATTGTGACGGGCAGAAGAAGCAAAGCCGTGCAAAACAGTTTAAAAACCACATTTTAATTGAAACACGAGATAGTTGAATGGAATTTTCGAAATCAGTAATATGTACAGACATCAAAAGTCTCCAAAACTTTCAACTTCCTATGACAGCCATTACAGTTTGAATAAATGTCTTCGTAATGAAACAGCAAAACACTCATGGAGACATCTATAGCACATGAGATTAATGCAACGAAGCTCTTATACCATTTCAGTTTGCAATTTTCGATACAGCATTACGAAGAGGAAATTTGAACAGTGCATTTGCATAAAGAAGAAAGGGCAGGCATTGTGATAGGAAGAAGCAGCAGAGGCGGGGATACAAAATTACAATCCACTTTCGCATGTCAAATTCTGTTCTATGAATGGAACCTATAATGCACTAATATATAAGGCAATTAGAAACAGCATTACAGAAAACACGCTGAAGAATTAAAGAGAAGAACAAGCTGCACACTGAAACAGGGAAACGGAAAAACTTGACAAATCATTGTTACTTGCGGCTGAGATGTGACCCAGACCCAGCACACCCACACGGTTTACCTAACTAACAAGCAGAACCTTACGAGTTCAGAAAATGCCATTACAAACCAAGCAGTAAAGCTAAACAAATTGTGGAACCAAAGACAACACCAACCTGAAAAGTGAAACCGAGAAGAGGAAAATATGTACGAACATCAAAAGTCTGCAAAGCTTGCAACAAACTACGCCAGCCATATCAGTTTCAATACATGTCCTCAAAATGAAACAGCAAAAAACTCATGGACACATATACAGCACATGAGATTATCATAAAAGAAGCTCTTATATCATTTTGATTGGCAATTTTCGATACAGCATTGAAAAGAGGAAATTTGAACACTGCATTTGCAAACTGAAATGGTAGGGAACGGCATTGTGATAGGAAGAAGCAGCAGAGGCGGGGATACAAAATTACAAGCCACTTTCGCATGTCAAATGCTGCTCTCTTATTGGAACCTTTAATGCAGTATTATGTAAGGAAACCAAAAACAGCATTACAGATAACACGATCAAGAATTAAAGCGACGAACATGCTGCACACTGAAAAAGGGAAAAGGAAAAACTTGACAAATATACAGTACTTGAGGCTGAGATGTTAGGCAGACGCAGCACACACAGACGGTTTACCTAAATAACAATCATAACCTTACGAGTCAGAATCTAGGCATTACTGAAGTTACCAAAGCAAGAGTCTAGAGCAGTCAGGTGTTATGCACACTAATTCAAGAAGAATAGCAATCTTATTTACCAAGATATGAACCACTCATCCAACATAACTGGAGATATAACGGTTCTGCACAGAGGCTGAAATTGTACCAGGAAAGACAAAAATAAATGGAAATTTTTTGAGAAAGAGAACATTGATTAGTCACAACCAGAAACACCGACTATAACTCTGCATTATAATACAGCAATGTGAAGAATCTTGTGTGAACATTCAAGTGATATTGGAGAATAAGATGGGTAAAAGGAAAAAAAAAATTCATATCTTAAACACTCCAAAATAAAAGAAAGAGAATGATCAGTCAAATTAAACAATTAATGCAAAGAAATGATTCCCAGAATGTTCCTCCCTCCAAGAAAATGGTTCTCAAAGAAATAAAAGGCTTTCAAATGTTGTGTCATTAGTAGAACACTTCAGATCATTTTCAAGAAAAAATCAATTCACTGACCAAAAGGTTAAGAAAAAGGATAAAAATTTCACTTTGCAAAGTATATTAGCTTATCCATAAACATATGCAAAGGAGTAAGATAGGTTTAAAATATAAAAAATGCACGCACAAAACACCCACAACAACCTTGCAGAAACTCTAATGATTAAGATCACTGGTGACAGTAAAACATTTTCAAAATGGACACTCTTATGATCAATGATGCTATAAGGTAGCAAAATTTTAGTGACGCATCCATTTATAGAAAGCATATTGATCTAGAACAAGAATGCATAAAGCACAACCATATTACAAGATATACACAACATGTAGACCACATATTGTATAGTAGTATTAAATAATTATAAAAAGAAAAATTCATAAGAAATCTATGCAAGAGTTGGCAATGCAGCATGCATGAGAGCACAGATGGCTCAAGCGGAGAGAAACAAAGATCAGCATATGTCTAGCCCAATAAACATTGTACCACTACAAGTCCTATATAAATAATATAATTTGGTAAACTTTGTTCTTAAACAGAATGGAACACATTTTAGAATGCAAACAACTGGTTCATAAATCATGACTGAGTGTAAATCCAGTAATAATAGAATGTGACATTTTGACATGTTTCATCATTAGCCACTTGCCCATCTCCCATTTTGGAACCAAAGATCAGCATATGTCTAGCCCAAAATTTTGGAACCAAACAGAACACCAACATGAAAATTGAGACCGACAAGAGGAAAATCTACAAACATAATCGTTGGGGGTAGGATTTCCGGTGAGCCACACACAGCGCACAAATGTAAACAACCCAAACCAAAGATGCAGGTCCGTCCAAGGTTACAAAGAACCATTCCAAAAAATGCAGAAAACAAAGTGACATATTACACGGTAACTGAAGGACAAACTGGAAACTGTAATGGCGTAATGTAACAACTTGCAACAGCCTAGTTAATTGAGGAAGAGAGGTGCGGCACACACAGCACCCACCCGCACAGTAGCTAAGTACTAGGTCAATTATTCATCTTCTCCTTTAATTCCCTAACAGCAAAATTTGTAAACAAACGTAAATGCCGCATAAACCCGATCAAGAATCCAATTCAGCCCTATTAAACCTTCTGTATTTGTCTTCTTTTCTTCCAATTTTTTAATTGCCTATGCAATAAACCTAATCCCACCGAACGTCATTACAGGGGAGAAAGTGAACATCAAAACGCCCCCAAACCATAAGTATACAAATTATTATGCAAAGGTTGTAGGATTTGCATAAACTGTACCTGTGGCACCAAAGCTTGTTGGCGTATATCTTGCTACTTCCCTCTATTGATACGGGGCTTCCCTTTTGAAAACACAAAATATTAGGGTGTGTTGAAGAAGAGCTAACGGAGGGAGTTCATCGGCCGTGAAATCCTTCTTTCCGGCGTTCTTGGTCGCAGAAATTAGTGGGGTGGGTTGGAGGGGAAAAGGGGCGCAGAGTTGCCGGCAATCGTGAGGATGAAATACGGGAAGGAGAAGTTGGGTTCGGGATGGCACATCTGGGAAGAGGGGAGGGTGTAAAACGGGTCTCAAACCTAATATTGAGACTTGGGTTTGAGAAGGATGGAAGAGAACACAGGTCTAAGTCTATTTCGGTTCATTTTTGGGCTGAGACCCAACAAACACCCTAAACCCAGTTCTGAGTTTAGGGTGAAGAACAGGGCAACAAATTTGTCATGACCCTAAATAGTTAGGAGGGCAATTATGTAATAGTGTAGATTGGGAGTTAGCTTATATTCACAGTTCAATTCATATGAGGGCATTAGGGATTGATTCTGATTTTCTCATCTAAAATTCTTCCTTCCTTCCCCTTTATTCTTCTCTTCTCATCTTCTCTTCTCATCTCTTTACAATTCTTTCTGGTTACTTACTCTTTTGTACTAATTCAGGCTTTTAAGTCCTGACATGGTATCAGAGCTAATGTTCCTCGGCTCAGTCCGCGTTGATTTCTTCAAATTCTCAGCGACTCGATTTTCTTTTTTCTGAAGCGGATCGACATGGATTTACCGGTGTTTCGTGGGAAGTATCCTTATACGTGGCTCTGGGATGTTAACTGGTTTTTCAAGGATTTTCCGATCTCAGATGAGAAGAAATTTGAAATCATTAAACCCCTGTTCATCAATGGAACAGAGTTTTGGATTAATGCTTTTCTAGAGGTGTGGGGAGTTGGAAATGGAGAAGTCTCTTGGGCAAAATTTTCGGAGAGGTTAAAGGAGGTTTTCGGCAACAATGATTATGAGGGTTACGGGTCTCCCTACTTCAATCGAACTGATGATGAAGTTGAAACAACCACAGATGAGGAAGTAACCAACGGAGACGATGAGATCGAGAACGAAAATGACTCGGTCCCAAAAGAGCAAGAGGTTATGGGCGAAATTATTCTGGAGGAAGAAGAAGAGATTAGAAATTTTAGCACCGACGGAAGGCACCTTGAAGGTGATTACCCTCTTGAAATTATGGTGACAGAAAATGATTCGGAAGCCGAGCAATTACTGATTCCTGTGTCTGAACGATTGGCGATTGAAGAAGGCGAACGAGAGGCGGAGTCATTTTCTACTCAAGCTTCTAATGGTAAGAACATTCTCTGTCCTTGTGATAACCTGGAAATTTTGGTTGATTGCGTGACTGTGAACGAAGTGAAGTTTTCTGGGTTTTCTTATAAACTTAAAGAAGATGGCATTGAATTTTGTTATGGAAGTTCCGAAGATGTCCAATCTTGTGTTCAGCCTGATAATTCGTATGTTACTGCAGATAATCCTATTCAAAGTTTTATTGATGTTAAATCCTTGAAATCTCCAATTGCTGCGATTAAATTTGAGAAGGTTATGAGTAATGTTTTTGTGACTATTAATGCTGGAGAGGTTGCAGGCTATAGAAAATTTGAAATGTCTGAGAATCAATTTTATGGTGGAATTTATGGGTCATACATAAATCTTGATGTACTGAGAGGATTTATTGATAACCAAAGAAGGGAAAAGTCATGGGTTAACTCGATAACAAGTTTCAAGGGAGGAACCTATAGTAATGTTAAAGAATATTTTGATGAAGCTATACTAGTAGGCGATGAGCTAGTAGATTGTTCAGATATTTTGATTGGGAGAGTTTTTAAAAACAATTATGGGAATTTCAGTCCATGGAATCTAAAGGGTGCAAGTGGTTTGGATTCTGTTATTGTGAACTATGATTTAAATTGGAGACACAAATATGGTTCTGTCCATGAAGGTGGTGTTAAAGGAACTTGTAGTTGTGTAGTTATAGTTTCGGAACTGGAAATGAATTATCAACAATATAATTTTTTGATTGAGTTTAAATTGAATATGAAGTGTTTGCCTGCAACTGGGAATGAGCTTGACAGAATTAAACTAGGTGACAAGAGAGCTTTTAAGGAAAAAGGGACTCAAAATTCGTGGCCTATAAGAGTTACTAGTTTTCGAGGAGGTACTGTGTGTAAAAGAGTAAGTGTCTTTCAGTTTCAGATACTTAAATGTCTCAGCTATGGAATTAAAGCTCCAGACTATAGTATAGCTGAATTTTGTTCCAACTATGAAGGAATTTTTCTCCCTATGAATGAGGTTGGTGATTCTGAAATGGGAACGCTCTCTGAAAGGAATTGTTCAGTTTTTTTATGGGAAGAGGGAACTAAGTGTTGCTTGTTTCTGTATTTTAAGAAACTGTTCCAGCTTTATTTGACTGTTATGATGGAGGATAGTTGGGATCTTATTATTGTGAGTCATATTTCTTATATCAATGGAAAGCTGGTTGTGATTGTTGTTAATTGGGCTCAAGTTAGTATCCTTGAACTTCATATGGAGCCTCAAAAGTTGTGTTGCAGAAAACTCTATTGTTTGAACTTTCAAAGAGTGTCAGAAGTTTGTGGGAATCTTATGGGGGAATGGAAGGCTGAGTTCCAGACATTCTTATCTGTTAACTGTCCTGCATTCTCTGAAAATCTTGATGAAATGTGGTTTATAGGGGATTATGTTAACTGTGCGGGAAGGAAAATAGAGTGGCAAGGTGTTGACATGAGGAAGATCATAGGTTCATGTTCAGATTTTGATTTCCAGCAATTTAGAAAAGTACAGAGAACATTGGCTGATGTTTATAATCTACAAGTTAAGAAAATTCTTGGTTCTGTGACATTATTCTCAGCATGGTTCAACAGGAATGGAGTTACCTTTTCTGATTGGGTTTCATCTTATAATTATGAGTATGAATTTTTTGGATGGGAGATAAATACATTAAGTTGGAGTCTCAGGTTATACAGTTTAGCTGTGGGAGGTTATGAAACTAAGAGGGTTAAAGGGGGTACTCAAGTAGGTGTTTCTACCAGTAAGAAAAACACTGAGAAATGGCAGCCCGAAAGATTTGGGAGTAGATCTTTAAATGGAACTACAGGAATGATTTTTATGGAATATTTTGAGGAACTACATGAATGCAAAATGCTTCTACAATCATGGGATAAGGTTGTGTCCATTTTCAAAGGGGGAACAAGGGTCTTGCTTTTGCACAGGCAAGGGGTTGCAATGCAGGAATCAGTTTTGGATTTGTTTAAAGCAACAACTGAATGGCTAAAACAATTTGAGGATACCAAGCTTAAGCCTAAAAGTATCAAGCAGAGAAGGATGCTACAAAAATGGCAATTCACAGCAAACACAGTGGCTCATGAAATGGGAAGGGATGCTAGTGGAAGAGGAAACTGGGAGAATGTTGACATGATTCAGCAAGAAAAAAAAAATTTTGCACAAACATTCAGCCATGTTTAAGAGCTCAACCATGGTACTGGGATTAGATTTGATCAAGATAAATGAAGTTGCTTTAGAATTGAATGCAAATTGCCATAGCTAGCTGCATTACCCAGATGTTCCCAAAATTTTGGGAGGAGTTGGAAACTGTATTTAAAGGAGGCACTGGGCAACGTGATTTACTTGAAGATTTCATCATTTTTCCAAGTTTGAGGACAAACTTTGTTTTAAGGGAAATGGATTGTCATGACCCTAAATAGTTAGGAGGGCAATTATGTAATAGTGTAGATTGGGAGTTAGCTTATATTCACAGTTCAATTCATATGAGGGCATTAGGGATTGATTCTGATTTTCTCATCTAAAATTCTTCCTTCCTTCCCCTTTATTTCTTCTCTTCTCATCTCTTTACAATTCTTTCTGGTTACTTACTCTTTTGTACTAATTCAGGCTTTTAAGTCCTCACAAAATTGATAAGAAGTCATACTTTTGAGAATCTTTGACTCTTGTAATGAGCCAATTCGGTTAATTTTAAACTTAACTCCGCCCTTATTGGGCTTCACACTTCAAATATGATGTCCACTTTAGAAATCTTGAGCAGATTTGGGCTGCAAGAAGCTGTCCAAATTGCACGTTTAATTATCAAGGCTTATATGACGTCATAACATGGCTTTTAATGTGATTGATGACAACATACATGCATATAATGGCTCTAATTTTGGAGGTAGGTGTTACTTATTCTTTATTATTTTTATTGAGGTGTTAGAACCCCTTTGACCTTTCTTAGGGGCAACTTCAATTAGTACACCAACCCTTGATATTAGAAGGGAAAGAAAAGGATATAACCTCTTTTTTCTTTTGAATTTACAACTAGGAAATGATAAATTATAACTCACGCAGGATGATAGAGAATGCTCGCTTTTTAACAAATTTGAGGTTATTGCCTCGAAGATGTCATGACCAGCTCACGTCATTGGGTACATACTCACGCATACTGTCATCAAGGAATTACTCTTAAAGTTCTAGTAAAAATTTATTTAAAAGTGTCGAAAATCTGATGATCGTTTGAGGATATATTACTTTATTTATATTGTTTGACAAATGTTGACATAAGAAACACTAACAATATAAAGAAAAGAGTATATTCCAGTGAAGATCCTGAAATTTGAAAGGGTGATGCTGCTAAGTTTGAAAGGGTAGTTGGGAACATATATGAGAATGCATTGAAAGCCCGCTTAAAATATGTTAACACGAGCAAAGCATGTGCTCATCACTGATCATTGTGAACTGGAGAGAAAGGATACGAAGAAAAACAAGCAAAGGGGAAGTGGCACTTGCGTTGTCAGACCCCTAATGTATGGCGGGGACGAGATATTTAAAAATTTCACAATTAAATACTAGTTTAGTTTATCACTACCTTTGTCCTTATTTTTACAAAATTTTAGCGGAAGCAAAATTAATTATTTTATAATTCTCACTCGGTATTAAGGATGCTTTTAGCTAAGACGTGAGATTATTGTCCCTCAAACTAATATGTGACTCTGCCGCTGGTTGGGCGGAGTGTGTGTGTGTGTGTGTTTGTGTTAGGGGTTAGGTGGTGTGCTGGTAAGTTTTGGTGGCTTTGAAGAGCTGCAAATGTTAGGTGCCCCAAATCAAATGGTGGTCTTAAAATATGGTTAATATTAGTACTGTGTCTTTTGAAGGAGTTTGGTCTCCAG